>CM068367.1:288915613-289515613 GCA_034769895.1 Magicicada septendecula
TTATTCCAATAAGTGTAATTTATTAACAACTTGGTAAAAATTGTTATATAAACATTAACCTGTTTGTTTACAGTCTTGTGTATCATACTATTCATTTAGGAAACTCCAACTTTGTCGTGTTTACTTGCTGAACTGCTGCTTGTCATGTTCCGGACGAGGCCTTTCAGTGTTTCTACTGTTTCCAAGTCCTAAACCACGACTTGTCTGGTTTGTTTGTGATTCAAATAATAAACTGATAATTTAAATAAAAAGATGAGAAATTGAGAAAACTATTTGAAAGGTGACTTTCGTCCTTACTGAAAAGCAAGACATTTTCTAAAATTTTATATCGAACTTCTGACTATAACCTATTCAAATTCTACACCAAAAGAAATGCTCGTAAGCTGGTTAACGATTATAATCAGAACGTACTTAAATATTAAGAAAAATTCCTATATAAATACGACACTTTTACGTTACGATTACGTTACTACTTTGTACAGAAATGAAGACCAACTTTCCGTGAATTTTGTATTATATCTAGCTTAATGGTTAACGGATACTTAATAATCATGTCTTTTATTAATACATTCAACACGTTTAATTAAATATACATTTTTGTAATGAAAAACTTAAATTTATATATTCGCTTATCTTCCAAGGTTAATCAATGTTGAGATTGTTTTATTAGGTTCTAGTTTAGATTTTCATTCAACCAATTGTTACCCATGAAACCAGTATTTAAAAATATTATCTATTTAACTACAGTAATGCTAGAGTTATAATTTGTTTAGAAGAAACAAACATCTCTACCAACAGACAAATCCTGCATGGAAATTAACTTTGTAGAAAATATAATAACACACTGTCTCTCTCTCTCTCTCGCCCTCTCTTTCAATATCAGACAGACACACACGCGGACGCGAGCACGTGTGTACGTGTAGCCTACATTTGCAGTGAATGTCATATTTTTAAATGTGTCGTCATTTCGTCAGTTATAATAATGCCACTAATACAGTTTACGTTTCCATAATTTAAGCTCAAGTTACATTTTAAAAGGCGATAAACTTATAAAAATAAAACTTTGTTCTAATTCGTATATAAAAATCGAGAAACGTTTCTTTATATGTGTGTACCTATTTTTGGAAAGCGTTGATAGTTTCCTGTCAATTTGTTGAATAACTTCATAGTTTCATGTCAAGTTATAAAGCACTAAGTGTAGCCTATTGTCTGGGTTGACGTCACCATGTTGACATACCTTTTGAATGCTGCAAAATGAACAGCAAACTGACAACTGCCTGTCACGTAACTTTGGCACACAACCTTTGATAATGTATTTCCGTAATAAAATATCACCTGATGAGTGGCATTCCGTGAATCAGACAATGAGATATGATCATCGACATACGTGTTACTGCTGTACTGCGATATATTGCAAGTACGGTGTTGAGAAGTGTGTTAAAAATTAAAATCATTTGCCAAACGAACCAGATAAACTTTATAGTCAACGTTGTATTTTAAAGTTTTCACAGACTATACCTATACGTACTGACATTTTTATAACAGACTGTAGGTAATATATCGTATTCCGGGCTTTTTAGCAATGGTAAGAATTAAAACATAATTAAAATTGTGTGTTTTGTTTCGCATTACATCTCTTCTGATTGTTGTAATTGAATGATACCGAATGACTGCTGTAATTGAACGATAATGATAACTATGTAGAAGGCTTCTAAGAGTTGCGTAAATTGATGATTAGTTTGGCTTATATTGAAGCACAAATTATGTCAAAATCATAACATAAAGCAGAACTATATGAACAAATATAATTTATTCCAAGTTAGATAATTTCTTCTATATTAATATAGTCTATAATTTCTGTAATTTATTCTACATTATATATTACTGTATTTGCGTATTTATAACTTTGTATTATAGGTAGTATAGGGAAATGATTTTGGTGAGCTTATGTTTATGTATGTTTGTTAACAGTATGTGCGAAATGGATTACACGCCCAGTCGGAAAGTTTACTTAAATACATGTTAGTGACAAAAAATTCAACATATACATTAAGTTACGCCAATCCCAATACAATCTGAATTTATGACATAATAAATAGAGTTCAAGCGTGGAAAGAAGAGCCACAAATAAAAAAATTAAAATGGCTAACTAGATTTTTCTTCTTGGTACATAAGAAAAGACTATATCAGAACCGTCGCCTGTAACAAGGCAATGTAATAGCACTGTGTTGGTTACCCACGCTTTCTCGTGACTTTGTCACTTTCACAGGCAATAACACTTTGATAACCTTCCTACGCATATTGTTGGTTAGGAGAATGTGATACCCTGCACAGTCTATTGTGCTAGCGAAACGTGATAAGGTGCCTTACGTGCGACATACGAATGCGAGATTTAAAACGGGAATCACCAATACTACTACGTTAAATATCTACTACGTTAAAACGAATTCGAACTTTGATATACAAGAGATGTGTATATAACAGTAACAGTAAAAGATAATTAAAATTTTACGTCTTAAGACATAGTAACGAAATACAATTAGTTGCATAATCACAATAACTTGGATGTATACTTTACTCTTCTGCTACTCATAAAGTTTGATCCTTCGTTGAAAAGTGAACAAGAATTATAAATGTATAATACTTGGAGATTTCCTAAGTTTGAATTTTTTTTAACAAGAACTGCAATATTGTTTGATTTGTAATTCTTTTTTCATTTCCAGCAAACTTTACTGTTTCAGTCAATAAAAGCGGTCCTTTATCTTTCGTCTAAGTACACAAATAAATTATGTTAGTAAAAACGTTGTGTGTGTGTAAAGCGCTTACAATTTTAGGTAATATAATTTGTATGTAATACTTTATTATAAATTTATTAAATACAATTTTACTATAATAAATTTGTTTTGTATATAATGGAAAATAAATTTATGAGTATATGTAAATTATTTTTCAGTAAAAACGTAATTTTTGATAGACACCTTTAATTTTGTTGACAATGACAATATTTTTACTAACTCTGAGATACTGTTATTCTGTGTAACAAAAAATTGACGGTGTTGTGTTTGATAAGTGCATTTTCCAGCTGCAACGTGTTAATGTAACATTACAACGTGTCTGTATCAACAACGTACTCAAAAAGTATATTTTAGGTTTAATCTCAACTGCCACTTATTTTAATTTATTACTTCTTTTAACACGTGGTTTCGAAAACGCGGTAAATTAATGTGTAAGTATACTTATTACCAATGAGTGAGTTGAATTTTGTATTATAAGTGTTATGAGAAGTGTTGTCCGAGCATGTGATGATGAGCATGTTTGTAACAAACACTTTCAATATGTTGTATAACCTAGTCAAAATTTGGAGGTTAATAATAACTGTTCGACTTGTTCTCTGCTTTTATGTGAGTTGTATTAACATTTTATAACATATTGTCCTTTTTATCTTGTCTATTCCACGAGTAATAAAAGAGTACAATTACAACTCGCGTTCAATTTTCGATATCAGTGAATTTGCATCATAATTATTTTATACTGAATTCAGATTGTAGTACAAAAACATACACTATTTTAAATTGAAAATAAAATATGATTTTCTAGTTATTAATTTGGTTTGACTTTTTTTATTGGAACATTGTAGATACTCAAAACAAAAGAATAAAATAACAAATTTTATTAATAATTTAACTATGATAATTATTATTAAGCATACGACCATTTAAAATTATTAAAATGGTAAATAAAATTAAATATAAAGAAGTATAATAATATTAATAATTAACTGAACGGTCTAGTTCAACATACAACATACTGTACATCTAACTTATGTTGCGATCGACCAGAAAATGTGCACAGTAAATATTGATACGAAAAACGTTCTTCTCTCAATAAACAAAAACTATTTTTTCTTTGCGTGCCGGCATAGTTTAATGATTACAACTTGACCGCCGCAAAAGCAATAAGGCTCTGAAAACAGACGACACGTAACTTTAATGTCCTATGGGATCTACGCTGTTATTGCTTTCGACCTCGTACAAAAACAGCGGACGTACATACAAGCGTATTCTACTTTTATTCAATTATAGGATTCTTTTTCAATACACATACTGAATTAATGATAAACTGTCCATTTCGTACGAATTATGATGTTGAAGACAGTTTTTGTGTATCTTTTACCCAGCAGATACATATGAACAAACACAATAATTCTTAATGAACAAAATCAAAGTTAACAGAATCTCTAATATCAACTTGTTTTATATATACAGATTTATTATCTATGTGTTATAGAAACAAAAACACAGGTACATACATATACACAAATCCATGTACACACACACACACACACACACACACACACACACACACACACACACACACACACACACACACACACACACACACACACACACACACACACACACACACACACACACACACACACACACACACACACACACACACACACACACACACACACACACACACACACACACACACACACACACACACACACACACACACACACACACACACACACACACACACACACACACACACACACTCAGTTTGTTTATTGTCTCTTGTATTTGAACTTGTATATTTAATATGTTGCTTAGTTTACCTAGTCTATGGAGTGCGATATATTTTCGTAATTACAATTTCTTACTTACGTATGTAGCACTGAAAATTTTCTTAAATTTTATATAAATTAATTGGGTTAATTTAATTTTATTATTTGCCAGACATCCAATTTATTCGTGTTGTACTTTGTTGTTAGCCATATAAAAACTGAGCCTGGCTGGAAGTTGTGTAACTACGCTATTTCAGTTTCAAAACATAATTTCCAAAATTTGTATAGGCTATATTTAAGAGTTAAATCGGATTTGTCACTACGAGTTGTCACCGTCACTGTAATAATAAATGTGTTGTAGTTTTGTTGTAAAATATAAATAATGATAAGTGAAATGAGGTGTTGCTGGAAACTACTTACTGCTGTTGTGATAAACGTAGACGCCGGATACCAAATCCTTAGTTAAGGGATTGGTTGAGTAAACTGTCAATGGGAAAATATTTACCTGAGGAACTATAAAACTTAAACTTCCAGTTAGTAATTTGATTTGACTTTTTTTTTGGAACACTGCCGATACTTGAAAGAAAAAATAAAACAACAAATTTGAGTAATAACTCATAATGATAATTATGATTAAGCATACAGATGCTTAAAAAGGGGAATCCCCTCGATAAGAGGGGAAAGCCAAGGAAAAATTAAACTTTCTTTTCAATGAAAACTAACAAAGGGTGATTATTTCTTTGTGTATGAAGAGGAGTAAAGCAATAACCACGGTTAATGCCAATACATTATTTACGGAAAATAAAGCTCTCCGGCAATATCGTTTATAGGGTGCAGTGTTAATGTATCTGTCACGTAAGTAATTAGATTCCGTTCCAAGAAAATCCTTAAACAGAATTCATGAAAATAAATAGGTACTTTTTAGAAAATCACAATGACTAGATGGTTCGCCTTCATTCTTGAATAACAGAAAACTTTCTTGCTTGATTTAATTGAGGATAATAGATTATACACTTTCTATTTAAAACTATCCTTGGTGTTTGATATTTTCTGTATAGTTATGTTTTCAACTGAAATTAATAAAAATAGTTTCAATAAATTTTTATGCATTTATTCTTGTAGGTAATGTGGCAACAGGTATCCTAAAACTGTAAACATTACAGTTTTACCTGAAATAGTAAATTAAAGTTTACTTTAAAGATTATTAACGTCATTTCAGTTTAAAATTTCTAGCTCTGTTGCCACTTCGTTAGTGGTCAGCAAAATGTTTCCTATTACACGGGCTTTTTCAGCAGTCTCTTTGGTGGAAATTAGCTACAAAGTAAAACGCTGAAAAAATATTTTTGTAATCGCTTCATGAAAAGTACCGATTTTGTAAAATTTACTAAAATTTGTGATGGTAATTAACACTCGTTTATGTTAAAAATCATCAATTAAAACTCTAACTTGTTTGTGTTAAATTAAGACTGTTAAAAATTCTACTGACATAAAGTAACACATGATATAGTAAAGACAGTAAGTTACTGAAAACGAAACTATCATACTCACCAGCAGTTACACGTGTTTCAATAGCCACTTCAATGATTTCTTATAATAATCACTGTTCTTATTATGTTATATAACTTATACTGTTATATAACAAAAATGTTCTGTGCGATATATTATACTTTTTAACTGTAGATTAATACATTTATACTGTATTGGAATTACTTGCTGGGAAAATGATAACAACAGTTGCTTCAAATTTATTAAAGAGTGTTTCAATTTTTATTAAATCCAAGTGTAAAAAAATGTAAGTATAAATCTTATCTGTCTTATTAAGAATTTTGACATTAAGACATAATGATGTCGAATTAACTGTAAAAACAAGTTGACCATAGTTTGTACGTAAAACCATACGTTTTGTTAAAGTTGTTAAGAAAAATGATATATCTTACATTTGCGAGGTGTCTAGCACTATAGTAACAATAAATTCCATCTTTTCAACACTTGCAACGTAACATAATTTAACTCCAACAGTTATAATGTCTTATTTGTAAGATTCATATTGCGCTTTTGTAAAAGTTAGAATGTGATGTGGCCTCCAAATGTTATTTTTGTCCAAAAAATTATATTGATCCCTACTGCCTCTGTGTAATGTACCAATCTGCTTATGTGTTACCTTTTATTCGCTTTCAGCTTTAGACGTAATTGGACAGGGGTCACATCACAAAGAGAGAAAATTCATGCAACGGATTTCACAAATATTAAATAGAAACGTTTGAGTGCTTACACGTCTTGATACGTTCTAGTAGCCTGCGGCTGTTCTTCCATGTTTAGCCAATGATGACAATGGTGAATGCACTGATTTTTGGTACCTAAAGAACCGGGGCCTTAAATAAAAACTTTACAATAATTAAATTTCGTTTGAATGAACTGACAAAGGGCGATTATTTCTTTGGGGATGAGAGGAGTAAAGGAATAAGCACAATGTCAATACATTCTTTACAGAAAAAAGCTATCCTGCAAAACCGTTTCTAGGGTGGCAATAAGTACTTTTACCTACTTGCCACATAAGTAGTCAGAATGACAAGTTAGGTGAGTAGTGGAATGACTATGGAAGATGTAGCCAAATAGTCTGAATGAAGAAAGAATAGTAAATTACAGCCTACAAGTGAAAGAAAATAAAGATTGAAGTCTGTTAAAAGTCAAGAGTAAATCATTTGCCGACCCTTTATGTAAAGTTTCATGGCCAGTGCTAAAGAAATTAAAATTTCCCGGGTTGTAGGGCCATGGTACAGTCGAAATATGCAAACGCAAATAAAAACCGGCAAAATTGTTTTAATTAAATACAATATTGTCGTGTAGTTGACAAAATATATATTATTTATACTCGAGTTGCCATAAACATCATTCCACTGAATCCCGGGTAGAAACAGTAGAAACATATTAATTAAACACTAGAGGATTTGTTACTCTCTAATTATAGTACCACTAAACAAAATCACAATAAAGATTTGAAAATATTCATTTGTAACAGTTTTTCAAGAATACGATTGCCTGAAATACAAAAATGTAACAAACAATAGCGACCATCACAGTTCATATTGTAGCAATACATCAATTACAGAAGTCCACACTGCAATTCCGGATTAGCAATTTGCACTAAACCACTGTTAAACAAGTGCGCAACAACTTAACTGTTATTGCTCCACTTCGCAAACACGGATTCGAATACTGCTTCCGAAACGAGCTTGTATACATCTATACTTCGCCTGTGTGGTGCATTACGTTACAAGATTGTCCTGGATGCCGGTAGAATAATCGATCAACGACTGGAAGGCGCGTCTATAAAGATGGAAGGCGTTGCATAATCATCCTGCTCAAACAACGCGTAGAAAGCATCACGTAACACATTATCTACAGTACTCCTCAGCATAGCACCTGTTAGTCCTAAACTGCAAATAGCCTTGCTATCTATAGCGCCAGGTTCATTCTTGGGTTCCTCTATCTATTTTAGGAGTACTTTCTCCGCCCGTCACTCTCAAAAGACCTCTTCTACGATTCTATTTTGAACTTACCATCCTCTTCAGAAAACCTTGCCATCCCTTTAACTAGCGTCTTCTCATCTTTGACCCTTTATATCCCCTGTACTTTTTGCTAAATCTTTTATTTCTGCTCCTACATTTTATTTACCTGTAGCCAATTCCTCATCTCTTTTGGTGTCTCCAAAGGGCGATTACTTTAACTTAGCTTAGACACTAGAATGGATCTCTCTGCAACGATAACATCTGGTATTTCAATAAACACTTCTGTCATTACACATACTGGTATTTTATCATCCTGTTCTTGTCTTGTTCCCGCATTTAACACAATGGGTTCCGCTCCTCCACACCTGTCGACTCCTCCTGATCATTCGAATATTTGGCTGTTTCAATGTCCATCAGGGAAGAACTTTTGGCCAATTGTCAGAACATTTTCTATAAATCCACTACAAATCCTAGGCATATACAATGTCCGTGCCCAGAATCATTTCATCGACAATGTTTGCAACAAGCATTTGGCGATTAGCTCGAGGAGACCCAGGAGTAAGCATTACGTCAACCTCCCTAACACTTACGAGGCTTCCAGTTGCTGCCCGTATAATAAGAGCTCAATTAAGGGTGGAAGTGACGAGAGAAGGTACATTTACAGACTTTCTCCGTACTGTAAATTTTTGTCAATTACACAAACAGCTTCTGAAAATTAAGGGAGCGAAATTCTTAACGGATTGCTCTCCTCAAGCAGTGTTAGATAGTAACCTCCATTAATTATAATTTTTGTTGCTTACACAAAAACTGGGCATAGTAAAATCTCTCACCTGTTTCATCATCAACAGTCAATCCCAAGAGGCGAAAAATCTAATTACCTTATAATTTGTGAAAATTGAATTTAGTGTAATCCCTAGAGCACTTCTGACTGTTGATAATATTTTGTACAAGTTGTAGGTAAAATATTTTAAGGACGTTTCTTTCATATTTGAAATTATTGTAAATATTTATTACGTGTGAAAACAAATCTACACTTCGCACACACGCGCGCACACATACACACACACACACACACACACACACACGATCTCTCTCTCTCTGTAAAATCATAACTATAACTTGTACATTTATTGTAACAACTTACTTGTCGTCAAAATTAATGTAATTACTTAATGTTGAAATATGTAAATACTTCTTGTTTAGTTCAACAAATGCCAAGTTATTGAACCTCAACTTCGATCCTGGAATGAGTCTTATCTTTTAGCTGGTATTGTTTGCTTTCAACCTCTTTCAGTACGTTCGTTTCGCTTCTACAGTGTTATTAATTCGTAGGCCTAGTTTTGTTTTATTTGTTGAAAATTATACTGCGTTTATTGTTCTTAGGTACTTTATTAGATGTATTTTATTTTAATACATTGTCTGTTTTGGCTGCAATTCATTGGCTGCGATTATTGTCTGTATTGTAGATCATTAAGATTTTTTTTTGGTATCGGCCATCTAAGGACCACATGCCAATTTCAATATTCTCAACTCTTTGTTCTTTCCTTTTTTTCCAGTATTCTTTCATGTTCTCACTGTGTCTCTTCTTCCTGTCTTCAGTCCACTTCCTACCCTGGACTCCCTCCATTTTCAATACTTTTGGCAGAAAAACTTCTCTGTCAATTGGTTCTTCTGCGTGTATATTATTTTCTTGTAAATCCTTTTGGACTTCTTTAATCCAACTTGATGCTGACTTCTTCCCCTACAGATATCTGAAGATTTGCTTTGTCAAGCTATTGTCGTCCATTCTATATAAATGTCCAAAAAATAATAGTCTCATTTTTCTCATTGTTTATGTTATATTTTCTATACTTTGATATATTTCATCATTACTTCTTAATTTCCAACCTTCTTAAGTTTTTCATGGGCCTAATATGTTCCTAGTAATTCGCCTTTCCAATATTTTTAGTTTGTCTAAATTATAATTCAATGCTAGACATTCACTTGCATATAGGCATTCTGGCTTCACTACTGTACTGTAATGCCTTGTTTTCGCATTTTTAGATATGCACGTTTTATTGTAAATATCTTCAGTTATACCATATGCTCTTTCCATCTTATGAATCCTTTCTTCTATAGCAGATTTTTCTAAGCAATTCTCTTGAATTATTTCTTCTAGATAGTTAAATTTTCCCATTAAGATTTTTATATTTTGAACACATTATTTTATTTTGTTTGTACCTGGGCTCGCCTTTGATCACTATAATGTCAGGTAGCGTGGCGACTAGGTGCTTCTATGTTATCCAAACATTTGCTTTATGTACTTGCTATAAGCTTAATATCTTGTACCAACTCATATTTATGTTTTATTTCACATCTTCTGCATTTATCTGTTTGTGTTACTACTGCATATTTGCGTTACAATGTATTTTTCTGAAAATTAGATTTTTCTGTAGAGCTTGTTTTAAATAATACGTTTTCAAAATGCGATAATTTACTTAGTAACAAGTGTATAACCCTTTAGTAAGGCGTGCTTATTTCACGCCTTTCCTCACAATTGATACGTAATTGTCTTACTTTTAATAAAGCACATTTAATTTTACTCCAAATACGACTAATTCCCGATTATTTTAAGCCGATTTATATCACTTACTTTAATTCCGTTTTAATTTTTACATAAGTTGTATTATACTATTGTATAATGTAATTTTTAACATTTCCTCTTATAGGAAGTTTGGGAGTGCTATTATAAGGAACGAGTGGTTTAATTTGTCAAGACAGGTGGGGGTATACATATAAGCAAAAACAAATGAATACTAGGCCTCTTTCGAGAAGCTGCAAACATGTTCAAATTATTGCAAGTTATTTGAAATTCATTGAATGTAAAAATGAATGATACTGAAATTTCATAAATTATATTTGTAAAATTTGCTCACATCAGTGCAACCCGTAGGTGTTTAATTAAAAAGAAAGTCATGTTGACGAAACGTCTTATCTACAGTATTATTACACGACCTGAGATAAGTTTTTAGTATTATTATTTTATTATTAACCTGAGATAAACAAAAGCTTGTTTTAATTTAATAATTAAATATTGGTTTTAAAAATAACGAGAATATTGGTAATTTTAATATGAGTAATATGAAAAACTGATTTGTGTGTTGGCGTTAGCAACAATTGTCCTGATGATGACAATAAACATTGTCGAAACGTCGACACAAATAAGTTAAAATTTGTGTTATTTTTTAACCGATCCTCACAAACTCTTCACTGAAAAATATTAGTAACAATAATAATAATAATAATAATAATAATAATAATAATAATAATAATAATAATAATAAGAAGAAGAAGAAGAAGAAGAAGAAGAAATACTATAAAAATTTATAAGAATATACAGGAAAAAACGTGACAATACTAAACCCGCTAAAAACAAGAACTTGTAGAAAACTGGAACAGTAGTAGGCAGATATGGAAAAAAGGAGAGAAGCGTAAGAAAAGCGCAGGATGGATACAGCGAACAATTCAAAGAACTGATGACTTAAGGGAAATGAATTGATCACTTGAGCACACATCAAGTAAAAAGAAGTAAACTGGATCGTAAGTGCAAGGTCTATTTGGAAGACTCCATGGAATATCAAACTACTGGCTTTAGAGTTTCAGCTTACTGGATAAGTATCTAGTAACTGCGTCTAACAGTAACGTAATTCGACAAGAAACACTAGGATGGCTGCACAAGGCAAAACATCTGTATAACACCAATACGTGTAATCAAAAATCACTAAAGTTGGCTTATTAACGCAGTGAAACTTCACTCCTACGATGTACAAGGTTTTAGGAGTTACAGTACCTGAGGAAATAAACGAATACCTGATGAACCAACACATTTATCCAGAAGAACGAAAAGTATGTATGAAAATTACATATGGGTTAAAGAACACTTACCATCATGCAAGATTATGATAGAAAACTGTAACAAATCTAACAATTTAAGTTTACGTTTATTGTCATCATAATAAAAAACCGCGCGTCCGAGAAGATATAACAGAAGAAAGAGTTTTGGAGAGAGTTGGAAGGACAAGGATAAACAGACAATGCGTGTGGAAAGAAAACAAATTATGGATACGGAATTACAGTATTTCATGCATATCTGTTATTGCTGTGATTGGTTATAAATTTATTAGTTTCGATGGTGACGATGATGTGCTATTAATATTATTATTATGGAAAACTAACGTTACCTGCAGATCATTGACTGTTAAGTTAAGTAATTTATCTAACAAACAGAACTTTGTTGTACTCTACAGATTATCAAGTGATACGGTCATTGATGTATGAAGAGTAAATCTTAAACTAGTCTTAAATATTCGAATTGTTAAAAGGTTTCAATTCAAGTTCATTTAAATTAACTGTGTGGCATGTGGCATGTTTCATAAACTCGGATAATAACGTTATTTCTTAAAAATACGAAAACTTATTCCTATTTATTATTTAAAAATATTTGGTATTAAGAGAAAACATTATTTCCAAATTTATTTGTAGAAAAATGTAATTTGCGCCAGGTAAAACTACCAAAAAATAAATGTTTAATTTTTTCACTTTATCCCTTATTTATACTTAATTATAGTAAATTTGAGCTGTTAAAAATGTAGTTTTATTTGACATTAATGAGATACTTCATAAACAACAACATAAATACCGAGAATTCTGTGTAAGAAGTGTTTCAACATAGAAGACAATGAATTTCCAAAAGGGTGATATGAAAACATTACAGCCAATGACCCCGTGGTTCATCTACATAGAGTTTTGCTTTCGCAGACAAAATACGCCTTGTGAAGTACATTAAGTTTTTATATGTCCCCTGATGTTACAAATTACTTCCTGAACAACCAGACAAATACACGTATTTTGCATTCGCTTCGAGAACAACATACTCGGTGTTTGTCGTTAAAATACGTTCGTAAAAGATTCATCGTAATATTGTCGTAATATTTAAAATTAATTTTAGTCAGTTTGTTTTATTGTAATAATAATTTAAATTTAATTATTATAATTAAAACATTGAGTATTTAAATAATGTTATATAGTTTTTTAGGTTTTAAGTAAATGACAATAACAATATTAAACAAGTAAGCTACATAGTTTTTCTTATGTAATATTTTATCCTGGTCTGAGCTACTTGATCATTCAGAAAATAATTAACTATGATTTGCTTGAATGAATACACACACGTGATATTAAAATGGTTTAAAAAGTTTAAATAAACAATTTATGGAATGACAGCGGTGTACTGAGTTGGGTGCAGGAGTATTACGGTTTTTGTCCGCCCTTAGAAATTCGAGCTTTTAGAGAGTCACTTTGCTATCACAGAATGACGGCAAACCAGACAGTGGTAAGTATCCTAGGTTTCTAATATCTCTCGACTCTGTTGTCTGAGTGCAGGTTTATATTTTAGATAATCTGTAAGAAATAAGTATCTGAGTGTGTGAGATAATCTTCAGACTACGTATAGAGAAAGGCTACGCATTTTGTTTCTAATAGTGTACTCAAAGAAATATAATAATTGTTATTATGTTGGTATGATATTGTAACCAATTAAGTCATCTGTAAATCCAAGTCATCTGGTATTGGTTGATTAAGAACGCTAGACAATTTAACGATTAACAGTAGGGGAAATACTGTTAAATATTTTTCTTGTTACTTTACTCTTTTCCAAAGTGACATTAACAAACAAATGTTTGTAAACGTTCGTAGTTTGGTTAGTAATGGAACCTATAACAAATATTAACTTCACGTTTTGTAAAATCGAATAACATTTTTAAGATCTAGTACTAACAAGAACAAAATTTGTGTGGAGCCTTTAATAGATCGCAAGAATCTCATCTGCGATGCTCGAATCCTGCTCAGACTTTTTTTCGCCGGAACATAAGTTTAGAACCATACAATGACACTGGCGCAGCCATTAATGTATAATTGAACATTATACAATTTTGTCGCATCTCTTTCCTTGTTTTCCTCGATAACACTCGACGAATTGTGCCAAATATTAAATAAAACATCGCCAACTTGTAATCAACATCATACTCCACATCATATGTGATGTCACAGCCATTGTATATATAACACTGAACAATTGTTAATAATCAAATTACTATCGGTTTAATGTTTTGATGATCGTCTTACATTTTTGCGTCATCTAGTGCAGATGAAAAGCGTTAAAACGGTATTTGACAGAAAAATATAATATTCACTATCCTGAGGAAGTCTCCCAGAAAACATTGAAATGAATGTTTTACGGGAATTCCTGTACTGGAGAACAGAAACGGAATCAAATATTAGGGAAAACCTTACCAAAATTCTAGAGAAATACGTTTTAATGAAAAATCAACGAGGAAACGTGATTACATATTTGAAAAACTGATATTTTGTGAGAAAAAAAAATTTTAAATATGAGTAAAGTAAAGCTAGAATCTAACATTAACAACGAATGTCCCTAAGATTTATTTGAAATCATTTGTAAAAGTTTATTTGATTATTTGCTATGCGTGGTGAGTTTTATCTGCTCACGTGATCCTCACTTTTGTCCTATTTACTTGTGTACGCAGTGGGCGTTAGATTTGTTGACCGTCCCACAATTTGGTGTACAACGACAATTTGGTGAGATTCTGCTGTATTCAGCACTTTGGGCTGCTTCTTAGCATTGAACGGTAGGACTTCTTTAACATTTTTATTTCGACAATTTCCTTTTTGACGTTGGAAATATCACGCCTCTCATAATGTGTCACATGTAATAAGAAAGTATATTATTATTCATTTATGTTCATATATATTTTATCTGTGGTCTCAGTATTGTACATTCATTTTAGAATTATAAGTCACTTAGCGAGTTGTCTCAACATGCACTACAGTAGTATATATAATACACATATATACTGTCCAGCTGCCGTATATATAATACACGAGCTGTGTATAGTATGTGTATAATATAAATATAATCCATACTAATGCATACTAATGCATAAAAATGAATCGATGTCTGTTTGAAATGCTTTATCGCTTAAAGCAATATACATTCAAAAATTTGCATAGGCACTCCTTAGACCACATGTTAGGACATAGGCTCTATGTTTTATTTCGCTATCGTGTTGTAAGTTTTTGAACAGTTCTTAGATGATTAATGAACAGTTTTTTTAGTGTTTTGGTTTGCAACTTTATTAATGTATACCACATTCTATTTAACACGCAACTTTCTCTTTAGATGAAGCTATTTAAATTCTAACATATTTTAATTTTACAAAAATTATATTTTACCTATAAAAATGTAATCTATTATATACTTAATGGAAAGTAAGAAAACAAGCTGTAAACACAAATTGAAAATAATGCATTTGGTTATTTTACTCGGTCCTTAGATGCTCTAAATGAAAATAAGAAAAATAAATATATATATTATGTGTTTTTTATTTATCGAAATTTAATATTTGATTCCGTACTTTTTGTGTGATATACTGATGCTATAGAATGGTTTTATTTTACTAATTGTGTTTTTATTTTAGAATTGTTGTTATCTGTTGTAGCGTTGGTTTAGTAATGAACTATTAATTTATTTTGTATTTCACTGTTGGTTTTTAATTATGGCTAAAAAACGTAAGTCTGAATGCATAAAGATACGACACAGCATGACTTACAGTACGCGTATTGTATAAAAAAATTACTAAAATGTAAACCAATGTTATCCCAAAGATCAAATATTCAGTGAAAAAATTGCACAGAATCTGTTTCTGTTGAATGGCTAAAGTTTGGACTAATCAATGTTCATATATTAGTTTTGGCTTGCAGATAATTTACATCCTGATCAGATGAGTAAACTGATCATAGCAAACATACCGGACGAAAATAAGACGTACATGTGTCGTACATGTGTAACATGTGTCGTGATTTAAAAACATGATCCTTACGGTTCATTCAACCCAGAGTCTTGCAGTATAAAAAATAGAAAGTTTTCAAAAATATATCCTCGCCAGTTAATTAAGGAGATCCAAATGGGTAAAATTGGTTATCCAGTATATAAGCAACCTATCCATGAAGATAGGTGTGTTAACTGTGCTACGACAATAAAAACTGACGGAGCATATGGAGTTACAATCAACAAGAAATAGGTAGTGCCCTATTGTCCCATTTTATAAAAAATATTTGATGCTCAAAAAATGCAGTGATATATATAAAATGTATTTTTTTAAATATACGAACAATGTAAGTAATCAGGCAATATTTAACATTTGTTGTGAAGGTGGAGGTAGACAATGCTTACATGAAGTCAAAATCTATCAGTCAGACAGTAACGAAGCCGTATGGCGAACCTTACGTTTTCCGTTACATGAGCGACGTCCAGCAAGCTGTACATTTTGAAAATGGTGAACAAATTAATTTCGATTTAAAAAAATTGTATGAGCATGTTAGTACGCCACCGAGAACAACATTCTTCAAACTGTTTCAAACTGATGATTTTGCGACGAGTTTACTAAACATTATATATTATATATCTATCAAATACAATGTTTGGGAAACCGGTGAAAAAATGTGACAAGTTATGTTAAGTTAAATGTTATATTATTGTTTCTAGTTGCTATTCATCCTACTTACATTTGAGGACCTTAGTAGCTTTTAATTAACGCTTGATGGTCGACAATGTGCTACTTACAAAAGAAGCACGTGGACGTTTAGGACTTTTAGAAAACAACAACCATTAGAAAGACACTTTGCAAAAAACCGTTAAGTGTCCTGTAAAATTAAGATAAGTCCTTTAAAAAACTATACAGCTCTTTGCAATATTAATAGCATTATGTTGTGTATTGAATCTGCAATATCCCTGGGTTGAATTCAAAGAATGAACGCCTGGACATATATTCCAGAAACATTCCTCTACACCAACATAGATAATTTATACAATAAAGTATTAATAGATACTTAAGATAGAATTAAAGCGGTTTGTGGCAAAAGGTTAAATGAACTAGTTATGAATTGACCTGAACGAAATACAATGTTAATTCAGACGTAAGTAGGAAAATGAATATGTAATGGAACTGCAGGATCGTCTTGGTCAAATGCTGCCAAATTTAACTTCAGATTAACGAGCTGTTTTTGATATTTTGATGGCTAAAGCAAATTCTAACGGACCAGCGCTCTTATTTTTGGATGCTCCAGGTGGAACGGATAAACTATTCCTTCTTAATCTATTACTTGCTCAAGTAAGACAGAGTAGGAACATAGCCGTAGCAGTAGCATCGGGAATCGCGGCAACGTTGTGTCTGGTGGATGCACAGTTAGTTTTTAAAATACCTTTGAATATGCCCGTAAAAGATATCTGATTTTTAAAATTGGTAAAAGTAACAAACGTGCTGATATGGTCTGTAAATGTAAAGTAATAGTGTGAACTGAAGCAGCAATGTCGTACAAGCAGCCTTAAACAGGGGTCTAAGAAACATTTCAAAATTTTCAAAAATCGATAGGCGGTACGGAGATTTCATTTTTAGGCGGAGATTTTAGGAAAATATTACCAGTAATATCCAGGGGTACGCCAGCAGATTAACTAAATGCCTGCCTTAAGTCTTCAAATTTATGGTCGTATGTTATAACAATGAATCTCTCCACAAATATGGGAATGTTTTTTCATGGTGACGTCTTACCACGTATTTTCCAGGTAGCTTATAAACTGGAGAGGGAAAAATGGATAATATCCGTTAGTGAACATCTTTAGGATTATTGTATCTAAATATTTTAGGCAGCTGTTCCACCATTAAAAAAACTTGTTGCATTTACTTAAGTATATTTTCACGTCTGTAACGTTTGTTTTTGTTCTTTAAATACTGCACGTTATGATATGACAGCATTATTACAGAAGAAATAATGCTTCGTCGTTTGAGTAGAATATGTACATGACATAAACGGAATCTCTTAATGTTGGTATTTTTAAATTTTAGTAATTAACTCGAAAGTTACTTTATTTATTACAAAAATAGTGTGTAAAGAATAATGTATTAGTAGTCTGTTTTCCATAGACATTATTCATTTTAATGGAAAACAGCAAGACTAGCGAAAAGTTGCAAACTTACATACTTAAGTGAACACATTTTTTGCGAGAGGTCCACAACATTAGACAGGCTTACAGAAATATCCTGAATCTTGAATCTTGTCTTGTCTTGACAGTGTCTTGAATTTGCGTTCTCGATGCTGGAAACTGTCAGTCAGTAGACGTATTTTAAATAACTTTTTACATATTACCTTAAAAACATAAGCTACATTAACATAAGTAATTTTAAATTAATTTATGGTACTTATAAATTTATAATGCATTATATTAAACTAATAGAATCTATAGATAAGTTATCTTATGTTCATAATTCTCTGCACCTTCAACATTTTTAGATATACCGAGACTACTAATCTATCTAATAACGTATTCAATATTATATTTATAATTATTAACAATAATTTAAATAACCGATATTTAAGACGTTTCGGCCTTGTAAGGAAAAAATTTAAAAAACTACATTCTCCAAAATTGCTAAATTTATAAACTTTCTGCAAATCTTTTCCAGACATATTTAAATGAAATTATCGACAGAAATCAAAGATTTATTACAAGTTTAGCAGTTACACACGTAGCAAAAGAAATAAATGTAAAGTAGCGAAATAAATTTAAAGTTAAAAAGCAATTTTCCTCAACTCACGGTGTCAGCTGCTGGCAAAATTTTCATTGTTTTATTTCATCTTTCGATTTTAGATTAACCCACAACGTACGTACAGAAAAATTCTACAATATTCCTATGAGACTCTCGTGGGTTGCGAGTATCAATAAACACTAGAGAAATTGATAGTTATAATAATTATAATTATTATTATTCTACTAAACATACCTGTAAAATGTTATGAGGTTTGTGTTAAATTAATTCCCCTTTTTAGCCAATACGTCCTTAAGACTTTACCATTTAAAGTAGGTCTTTATTTCTCTTACATGAAATCCAGACAAGTACGTATACAATTACGAGTCGAATAAACATATTGATGGCAATCGCTCAACCGTTTCGGTAAGCGAGTAGGCGTATATGAAATAGATTAGTTTCAAAACACAGAATATAACTTTAACGTGGCCTCCTTTTGTAACACTTGGTTTGTCATAAGATTGCTAAGGCCGTGAGAGGGAGATTAAGAGCCACGGCTTAGTTTTTCCCTAGCTGGAATTTTGCCGTGAAGCGTTGCATATCGCAGCTTCTGGGTTAGACTTACCATTTTGAGTGGATGAGCGGACACCACACAGGCCTTTCTTGTGTTTAGCACACAACCTATCACATTGGAGATTAAAATCAAGCAGGAAATCCATAAAAGAATGATGTTTTTCAAATCTTTAGTTACTGATTACATAACAGTTATTTACATTTTTATTAGCTGACAGTTAATGTTTTCCATATTATAAAAATATTGTAAAAAATCACTATATTAAAATAAAATTCAACAAACATAATTTAAAAAACATTGAATATTGAGCACGTTTTTACATGAATATGAAGTAATGAAATTATAAGTACAAAGTGCATTTCACTATACTAATATATAATAATATGTCAAAAATAAAATATTATGTCAAAAATATGCTTAAATAAAATAAGATTATTAATTGCTTGGAATGAATAAATAAAAATTACACATTCTAATGTAAATTATTATTTAAACCTGTTTGTAAATCTTTGTCAACGAACTACAATTAAAGGATAGCTTCAAATTTTGTACCGTATAAAAGAAGACGTGAAATGTTTATTTGATTTTGGTCGAAAGAAATAGGCCTGCATCTAACTGCGATAACAAAAGTCATTATTTCATTCAGTGCTCAAAATCTTAAGTTCTCAATACATTTTTTGCTTCAATAGTTCTATAGGCCTATATCGCATTATCAACTATAGTGTAACGTAACAAAATAGTAGTTACATATAAATAATATAACACGTCGAATAAGAGTGTACCACGAACATGTTTCATCAAACATGAGAAGGAATAACGGAAGTATAAAAGCCAAATGTGTATCTATATATGAATAATGTCAAAGCAAGCCAACGAAAAAGAAAGAAGAACCATAATAAAAGTATCATCAAAGTGAGAGGAGGAAAAGAGAAGATAAAGGATCAAAGTAATACGTTAGCAACATAGGCCCAGTAGATCATAATAGTGAGGGGACATATTAAAAATTATCATAATAGCGAGGGGACATAATATGTAAACAAGATAAATGTGAATTGTGACAAATAACTATGAATATGATGTAAATAATTATGTTTTAAATATGATATGAGTTATCACACATAGTGAGGGAACAAAAGATACCCTGTAAGTGATAAAAATTAAAAAATGAAGAAGAATAAACCGAATAACTAGAAGAGGAAGTATAAAGAAGAAGAAGAAGAAGAAGAAGAAGAAGAAATGTATCATGAAAAATGAAGAATATGTAACAAGAACAAGACACCAGCATTCCCAAAGTAAGGAAGGCACCACGGCCAGAAAAAGTGATAAGATAAGTGTAATGACTACCAGATTACTAGCTATAAAATTATCCAACAAAGCAGGATAATGAAACCAATATGATAAGAATCAAGTGTTGAAAACTTAATAAGTAGCCACAGACAATAATAGTGAATACCTTATATGAGTGCAACGATACATAATATAATAACATTACCCCAAATAAGCACCACAGACAATATAAGTGAAATGTTTAGATAAAAAATAAAAAAGTGTTGACAAATGGAATCAGTGATTATTAAGTAAAATACACAAACATTCAGTGTACGAATTGTAATCCAAGATTGTAACACAGACATACTTAGTAAGACCACCAATGTATTGAAATTGAAAAGAGAAATAATTGCTCAAAAGACCAATGAAACAAAATATAAAATCCTTGATATGAAATATGCCTGAACGTCAGAGTAACACAGGACAAAATGTAAATAAATATGATAACTAATGTGTTATAAACAAGACAATTTGTTATAGAGAGACACAACCATGTATACAAACCAAGATACAAACCCATAAAGTGTGTGACATAAATAAGTAAAGATTAAGTATTGTTGTATAAACAGATAGTATAAAATGTGTACAAAATATGTAGAACATTGTAATAGACAATAGTAATAACATGTTATAATAAGATTACAATATTTAGGCAGAATGTTGAACAAAATAGGATGCATATTGTTGTCAAATCAGTAACACATAACCTCATCTGAGCAGGACCTACAACATAAAATCACACATAATAATTAAAGTAATTGAAAGTAATTGTTCAAAGCAGAAACCAAATAAGGACAAATGTATAAGACAATGAATACAGTATAAGCTGAGGAACATAACTATATAAGTCAAATTATTGATACAAACAATAGCCAAATCAGACAAAACACCAGGCGACTACAGAGTTACACAAAAAACACTAGTAAAACTTGTTAATAGAGAGGAAAATAGGTTACCAGTAGTAAGAAGAATACTCAATTCATCTATGGGTATACTTAACAATCATTAGATGAGTAAATTAATAACAATTAAATGATAAACCAATATACTTGACCAGTAGGACTAGATGCAAATAACCATTCTACTGAAATTTAAAGATAGTTAAACCAACAAAAAGTTAATAAATACACTAGACAGACAATGTACAATGTCTAGGTACATTTTAATAAATAATTATACATGCAATAAATACTAACAATGACTAAATAAGAGTGTCAAAATAACGAAATTATAGCATGGTGTATTTAAACAATGCTATATGATTAAATGAGACTCCATTTACTGGAATAAAGCATCAACAAAGGTGTAAAAAGATGTTAAGTACCATTCAAATACCGGAAGGGTATATTAGGATAAGGCATAATGTTAAAATAAGCAAATACAAATGCTAGGACATACGGCTTGCACGCCAACAATGCATTTTGATAAAATTATAGATATCTTAATATTTCGTATTAATTAGTGAGAGATATAGGCTCTAAACACTTAATTATAAATATTAGAGTAAGATTACACCGAAATATAGTGGAAAAGACTTATTTTTTATTAAGAATCACTATAAGTGAATTGTGGGAAGTGAATTAAATTGTTTATGAACGGATTTGTAGCTTGTTTGGACTTAATAGAAAGACCCAAGTATCCGCAAAACAATGAGACCATTCATTTATTAATCAGACAAATCATAAGAAAGTTATGTATAATATAAGATTTTCTATCATTTCCGAAAAGGAATGAACGCGTCACAGTATAATCTCCGACCCAAAAACGGACGCCAAAAAATTAAAAGTTTTAATGTTACTAAGGCGTTTGGGGTTGAGATTAAAGACTTTTCAACCAATGGGATGACCTGATTTTACTAGACGCCAGAGACAACTTCGACGAGAAGGATTGTATTGTAACCATCAAGGCGAGCGAAGCGTGCGGCAGTCAGCAACAAGATTTTTCAAATTTGTGCGCGTCACCCAGTATATCTTAGTAAACTAACCTAAACAGAGTAGCTAACCTTTTACGTGTGACAGTGCGACGAGTCATAACAGTGAGAAATAATTAGTGTGACAGTGAGAAATAATTAACATCGCTAGTCTATAATAAGGGCGATGAGAAGTGTTAATTACAGGGAGTACTATTTATTAACGATATTTAAAAAAATGAAATATAATAATTACCGATTGGTAAAAATTATATCGAAACTACTCTAGTCAAGTACGCACTGTACATGGCTAAACTAGTAAATGATTGTAAATTGACAGACACATGAGTAAAAGTTCTCGATTGATTAATTATGTTGGTTAAATAAATATTTTTTAATATTTTAAAGAAAATAATACGTGGAGTCAAAATAATATCAAATATCGAGAATAACAAGAACGAATATAGACGCTTACTTGACTACCTCAAACGTTCAACCAAGTCAATTGTAAAATAACCTCTGAGAACTATCATTGCCTTTAATAAACAATCCTATCATTCTAAATATGTGTTGAATATAGTTTTAAGATTAATATACTATGAATTAAAATATTTTAATAACTCACTCTGAACTACAGGTAGAGTTAACCTATAAAGAACAAACGTTCAATGTCAACAAAGAGTCATATTGTAAATTTATAATCCTTTTGAAGAGACTCAAGTAATAAGAATTTATCTAACCAATAAGACACCTTTCATTGGTAATAATTAACCAAATAATATTATTTTAATATGCAGCGTTTATGAACGCGTATTACACCTGTCCGAATAACTGACGACTGTACGCCAGTAGTACCATGATACGATAGTTTTGATATCGTATTTGAGGTTAAATATTTTTGATTTTTAATTATTCTATATAAAGTAATATTGTTCAGTATTAACATCTTTGTAACTTGTATCACGACAATTAAAAGAACTCATGAACTTTGGTAATAATAACCAAAATTAACCAAGCAAGGTTCACAATAATATAGTATATCGTATCAGTGTTACCAGCTCTGAGTTGAAAGATTCTCATCAAATAAGTAACTTTTTTGTTGTTTAAAAAAATTATTCATTGTTTTAAAAGGAATTCAACTTAAATCAATTTGATGTTAATAAAGTAATAGTTCTCTCACTTGTGAATCAGTCGTATTTATTTTTCTTACAATAGGCACAAGGCAAGTTCATTCAAGGAGCATTGTTTCCCAAGGTGGCATCATTGTAATCGAGCGGCCCGTATTTAAATATTTAATTCAATATCAAATACAATTATCATTTTATTTACTGTCTGCATACTAATGTCAAAGTGATATATTTTGTGAATTATGTTATGACTTTTCAGTAACATAGAGCCTATGTGAGGAGATTGAGAACGTTCACCGATGGTAAGTGGGAAGGTAAACATATCAGAAAGCATCAAGAGAACATTTTTTTTACAGTCCTTTTAAACCACAACAACTAATTCGAAATCATAATAACCCATAAACATTTAAAAAACACGTATATAAACATTATTTTTATTATATTACAACGTGGCAACCATCGCGGTGCGACTAACAACAAACAACAAGAATAACAACTACTTATTATTTAACAACTCATTACATTACAACGTGACGAACCCAACGTGGGGTTTGACTAAATAAAGAGAAGATATACCTAACAACATCTATGACAACAACATAATATTATTATATTAAACAACGTAAAGTCGTAGTAGTTGTGTTACACGACAATAGTTATCTCCAATTTACTCTTGAAACGCCGCACTTTTTACTGCGGCACTCTCTATTTCCTCCCTCAATTTCTGTATATGTGTCTGTCTTCCCCTCCTCTCTTACTCATACGCTTTCACTATCACTATTAGCATGACTCGCACTTTCTCTATATGTTTCTTTGCTTTGTATGTCTAATTTACTTTCTCAGTTACTTAATTTGATATAACTAGAGCACACATACAACCAAAACACATATTGGGAGGCAGTTAAGGTTTGATTTCCTGATCACCTTATATACATAAGGTGAACAGCTTACCACTATGTAAAGACAATAATGAGTACAGTCAGTTACACTAGTAATATCAACCAATTTGTTGATATGATAAAGCTAATAAAAAAATTCATTATTTATTATGAATTACATGATCAGTTGTATAGTATGGACTAAAGTTGTTAGAAAATGATAATAACTAGTATATTGCAAATTTATTCTCTATTAACTTTTATGCGTTAACATTGTGATTAAGAGCTATATTTTAATTACCAGGTTCGCGTTTCAATCAGTCAATACAAACAGTTTACTTGGATTTAATCTTCGCTCTTCCCTGAGTATTTTTACCACAATTTTGTAGCATTTAGTTGAACCAAATTAACTAACAGTAAGTTTCTGAGCCGTTTTTTGGACTTCATTTTGTATGAATCATCTCTATTTATGATATATGATTTACATAAATTTGCTAATTTTAATTAACTTGTTTTGATACATATGTATATTAGCGCTACTGCAAATTGCATTGTTTAATTCACATTATCCCCCTTAAAAATTAAAATAAACTCGTTTACCATTTAGGTATTTTTAAAACATGGCTGCAAAAAATATTTTGTTGATGGTTTCAACTAGTGATCGCCTTAAGATTAGACAAAATCTTTGGATTTAAATCTTACAATATTTGTAATTCACGTGATTTACCATTCGATTTAATTTTCATGCTGGAAATGTGCGAAAATATTATCATAAATGAATTATATTAATTGAACATATTACGAGATTACGTTATCTAATAAAATCTAACGTGATTAAGTGTTAATCGACTGAAAGTAGTAGATAAATAAAGTCGGGTTAGTTGTTTAAATAACCACTTAAATCAACAGAACAATTGAGATTGTAAACAATATTGTTATTAGCGTAATGATCACTGTTGCACACCACTATATAAAAATTATTCCGATTAGCGCTTTCAAGCTTTACAGCTCATCGTCAGATCGGATATGAAACAAATCTGTTGCATTTGTTTCATATCCGATCTGACGATGAGCTGTAAAGCTTGGAAGCGCTAATCGGAATAATTTTTATATAGTGGTGTGCAACAGTGATCATTCTGCTTGTGATTTTAACCACTAACACAACTTTCTTCATTAAATATTGTTATTCTAATAAACCTTTGTTTAAAACTAATATATTTTTACTTTAAGACGATTTTTGTTACAGGAAATATTAAAAGTTAGAAGACTAGTGTACTAAACGCATTAATTATATTTCTAGAAGCTATGTATTACACATAGTAACAATAACATCACGTAATTCTGGAATAATAACACATAGTATTTAAAAAAATAATTCTGTTGTTGCATAATGTAATATGATTAAGCGCACTTTGGACCATGATCCTTGTTTGTCGTGATCTATTATTGTATTCAACAGCATAATTGAGACCTTATCAATGTTTTTCAGTACCCATTTAATGAGGACATGTAGTTTGTTAAGACACACTGTATATTCATAGTGCAAAGTTGTTATAAAAATAGAATGGCAACATACATGAACTTACAATAATTGAAGATGATCGTCAACTGAGAGTCAACAATATTGCTGACATCATGGACATCTCAAATTACCGTGAATACCATATTTTAACTCAAAAACGTGGTGTCAAAAAACTTTGTACAATCTAGAGGCTGTTTTGGCGTTGTGGCAAATTTTTGGGAGTCCATTACGGGCATCTTCAATGCGCGTACGACTGCGTTTAAAACACGAGTTCGCACTTACAAGCCATTGTTTCCGAAGATGCAGAATTTCCTAACACATTTACAATTTCGTTGTAAATATCCATTTTCGCTAGACCTTTATTAACAAAGAATTCTTAATTATGTCCATCTTTCAAAACAAGCGTGACACGTTAAATTTCAAAAAGCCGCTAAGTAAATTGAGAGATACATATATTTGGAAATTAACAGTTGTTTACAAGAAATATGAGTCTTACAACACACACAAAATTTTAGTTTTACCCCTAAACTGTAGATGTCACTGAGCGAACTGTTCAACTGACCCTCGTAAATATGTCACTTTGCAAAGAGAACTGGTAGATTATAAAAATAGTGGTGGTAGTAATAGATGAACCTATCTATTTGTTTATCATACACGCCAAACTATGAAATTAAAAATACAAATATTATAAAACGTATATTAAGATTTCAGTAATAATATTACTCGAATTTAATAATATTTTATAGTAAAACTATAAAAATAAGCAGTTCTATTCTTGTTCTAAGTAGCCCTATTTAACCGTTAGATGTAAGTTAATGTGAACAGTTTCCCACTTTAGTAACTTGATTCTAAATAATAGCCTCCTTTATTATAACTTCGTTTTTTATATTGAAAATTTTAAACAGACGTCAGTCACACTGGATTAATTTATAAAGCAACGCTTCGACTGCAACAGAAGTTGGCAGTCAAAATCAAGTTATAATAATTTTATCTGAGCGCTGTGTAATCTGAATTTAGTGTTTCTCCGGTATGGGTGAGGATACTGTGTTTATTCTTTAGACAGCAGGACTTTACTGTGTAACTGTAAAATCATTTCATTTAATTCTGCTTAATTATTACTATTTTCTATAACTCTCTAGGTTATTCAGTTACAGAATATTGAGTGCGTGTGAAATACAGATACACACGAAATATGAAGTTGTTAAACGTGGTTGATAACGAAACAGGCAGAAATGCCTAATTGCAATGACGGTAAACGTTTAGCTACTTCGTAAATTTCCATTGTCTTGATGATCACGTGTAATTAGATTGATGAGCCATTTGAAATTATATTCCACTGTTAATGATATAAATGTTAAGTGATGTGATAAATCATTCAGTGATATAGTAGTCCACAACTCCTACAAACGTTTTTAATTATTTACAAAAATTTATCTATGAATATTTACATGTTTATGTAATTTAAAAGTATACTATAATTAGGCGCACAGTGAATAGATTTTGATGTACCGTGATTCTTGAATGAGTCACCGTTAAGCAAGTCTTCTACAAATTACGTAAACTTTCAGTGCTTTATGAACTTCAAGACGCTGAGTTTCCACAGTTGTACTATTAGTAATAACGGATAGTATTAGTGGTAAGAACAACTAGAAAATAGAACAATTTTGTAACAACCAAATGCAATTTTAGTAACCAAATTTTTTTTACTTTTAATAGACACGTTTGTTATTATATTCGTGCAATCTGTGTAATTCTCACAAATATTTACCGTACTTGAGTTGGCTCTCAGTTGACGCTCCTGATATGTAAAAAGATTAACAAATAAAGGAAAAACAAGATAATTATATATTTTGCAATATACTGTTATGTCTATTATGTCAAATATTGATACAGCATATAAAATGTAGGCTTCATCAGTTTAATCAATCTCTGAAGATAAATAAAACATTTATATTACTTTAAAATGTCAAATAATAACAGTCACATTTACAGTCCTAGTACAGTCAAAAGTCAGAATTACATTAATGACTTATTATACTTCACCTATATCAAAACGAAATAGTATATAAAACAAAAAATCTCCATTACTCAGCGTTGTTCTTAGTTAATCAAGTAAGTCATTTAAAAAGTTAAAAACAAAGGTCATTACATTAAAAAGTAAGTAAACTGAAAACGTTACTTCTTATTTAGTCCTTTTTACTTCCATATTCCTTAAGGAATGGAAGTATGGTGATAGCAAAAAAAATCGTGTTCGAGATTATTGCAGATTCTGATTCTACTACACTCAAAACATGAAAAAAAGTCGTTTTCCGAAAAGTGTCTGTGTCTGTCTGTCTGTCTGTCTGTCTGTCTGTCTGTAGATTTTTTTTCTATGGCAAACGATAACTGCCGCAAATTCAAACAGAATCAAATAATTTTTTGCATACAGCCCTGATTTGTAGAGTGCTCGCGACCTACTGTTTTTGGTGAAGATCGGTTGAGGGAAAGGGGTAGTTTACCTGCAACGGTTTTTTTTTAGCAAGGGTAATTTTGTTTGTTTGGCAAACGATAACAGCCGCAAATTCAAACAGAATCAAATAATGTTTCGTATACAGCCCTGAATTGTAGAGTTCTCAAGATCTGTTGATTTTGGTGAAGATCGGTTAAGGGAAAGGGGTAGTTTACCTGTAACGTTTTATGTTTTAACAAGGGTATTTCCTATGGCAAACGATAACAGCCGCAAATTCAAACAGAATCAAAAGATTATTTGCATACAGCCCTAAATTGTGGAGTTCTCAAGACCTATTGTTTTTGGTGAAGATCGGTTGAGGGAAAGGGGTAGTTTACCTACAACGTTTTTTTAACAAGGGTATTTTCTATGGCAAACGATAACAGCCGCAAATTAAAACAGAATCAAATAATTTTCTGCATACAGGCCTGGTTTGTAGAGTACTCAAGACCTATTGTTTTTGGTGAAGATCAGTTGAGGGGAAGGGGTAGTTTACCTGCAACGTTTTTTATCAAGCGTATTTTCTATGGCAAACGATAACTGCCGCAAATTCAAACAGAATCAAATAATTTTTTGCATACAGCCCTGATTTGTAGAGTACTCGCGACCTATTGTTTTTGGTGAAGATCGGTTGAGGGGAAGGGGTAGTTTACCGGCACGGTTTTTTTTATCAAGGGAAATTTTTTTTTTTGGCAAACGATAACAGCCGCAAATTCAAACAGACTTAAATAATGTTTCGTATACAGCCCTGAATTGTAGAGTTTTCAAGACTTATTGTTTTTGGTGAAGATCGGTTAAGGGAAAGGGGTAGTTTACCTGTAACGTTTTATGTTTTAACAAGGGTATTTCCTATGGCAAGCGATAACAGCCGCAAATTCAAACAGAATCAAATAATGTTTTGCATACAGCCCTGGTTTGTAGAGTACTCAAGACCTATTGTTTTTGGTGAAGATCGGTTAAGGGGAAGGGGTAGTTTACCTGCACCGTTTTTTTATGAAGCGTATTTTCTATGGCAAACGATAAAAGCCGCAAATTCGAACAGAATCAAATAATTTTTTGCATACATCCCTGAATTGTAGAGGTCTCAAGGACGTTCGATTTTGGTGAAGATCGGTTAAGGGGAAGGGGTAGTTTACCTGCAACCTTTTACGTTTTAACAAGAGTAAAGTACTTGCAAATTTATTTAAACTTTTTGAAACAATGGTAATTGTTAAAAATAAAATAATTTTGTTGGCAGGCAATAAAATTAAATTTTTTTAATTTTAATGTAATATAATATTTTTCATTTAATACGGCAATAAAAAGGCAGGTAAGACACAAACACACAATTCACGTTATTTCTGGCCTCACTCATGTTTATTTTCTTACGTTTGCACGCTTTTTAAATGGAAAGTGCCGAAACCCACACCAACATAACGCGTGCAAGCCGAAAAAATGGACATCAATTTGCTTACTGGCGAAGCTAGTAGTTAATGAATGGGTAGGCAAAAATCTTATCTTAAATTTTTTTTAAGGAATCACTAAAAGGACGGTGGGTCAAATCGGACGCTGAGGTAGAGTTTGCTGTAACCGAAAGGTTCCACAAACAGCCGTAAGAATTTTACTAGCAGGGAATCTACAGGTTAGCGCAACAGTGGAACTCATGTCTTAATGTTATTGGAGACTTCTTTTAAAATCGTTGAATAAAAAATGCTTTACAGCTCTATACGTGTGTCTATTGAACAATCCTTGTATTAGTCATACACAATAATACAACTGAGTAAACTTCAAATTTTTAAACTTGGTTAGTTTCTATATATATGTTTAATGTTACAAATAATTCAAATAACAATCTTGATCATCTGTTAGTTCAGCGGAATAACAGTGACACTTTTAATAACCGCATAAAATAAACACTTAGAAACAACACAGGCGCTTTAACTTAACTGTTTGGACCACAGAAGTGAGGCATGCCTCAACGCTCTATGTGTACAGCGCGGGACAATCCCCCCTCCCTACACTTCCCTATCACACCACTACATTGCTTACATACGATGTATACAAAAAACGCTGAGGCAAGTTCAGGTTGCCTCATTCGCTTTAAACGAACTATGCCGAATCTCACCTGTCACCATCTAGTGGTCGCTCAATAAAGCACGTTTCGGTTTAATAAATTTGACAGTCACAGTAACAATGTATAATCTTTACGTTATGTAGTTCATACGTATTTATAATTTTTATTCTACAGAATTTGTTAGGGTAGGCATTGCCTCAATTGCCTCCATGTAACTTCGCCACTGATATATATGTGTACAACGTTATCGGCAACAAAGAAGTAGTTTTTGTTAAAATTCCTTCCCGGGATATTTGGCCGTAGTCCAATGTTTTCTACAAAACCAGACATTTCGGCAATGCCATCGACTTCCATCATCAGTGAAAATCGAGTGCGATAACGTGAGGTGGTATACGTTAGTGACCACAGTACTGTGGTTAAGGCTGAAGCAGTAAGTAGAAAGAAGTAGTTTCTATGGTAATATTTCATTTCGAAAATGATTTTAAATATAAATCTTAGAATATGGAAGTCATGTATGGTTCTCCATACCGATATTTGTTTCTGTGACCTTAATTTTTCTTGTAACTAAGCACATTAAAACTTTATAGTCTTTAATATATGATCTAATTATAGTCTTCATACTAAATTACTACTCGAAGACAGTATCTGCTACTTCTTCTCTTGAATAAAATTAGAACTTTTTGTAGTACCTTGCACTACTACCTCTGTACTACATCTGATTCTAAATGATTAAATTTATTATTTGTTAAAGAATTCGCTTGCCTTGATTTTTTGCTTTATCTGGCCCAAATCAACACCAAATACGTTGTCTTGCCTTTAAAATTCTCGTTTTTTCATGCTCGTGTCAAAGTGTTTTACATATTTGTAATTCAGTGGGAGTCATTTGCTATGACGCATATATTTTTGTTTCGATCAACGTAACTTTATGTTTCCCACTCACGCATTTGGTTTGTATCATATTACATATTCTGTTCATGTTCATTTCGGAGACAGAATAGGCTGCACACTTTCCTACCCTGCCATCAGACTGTTTTATCAGTATCGTTTCATTCAGCCTTTCGTTTCGTGGCATTCGGACATAACACACGTATATCTATCGGTATCATACTTTAACGTTGAATTAATTTACGCCACAAGCTCAATTTTTTGCAGTAAACATGCCTTAAGTAATTGTAGAAGATTCTGTTAGAGTCATTATGTAAGATTTGATGTTGATGACTGTTATCGATTACTGTTATTCCTACACAACTACAGGCCCTTGCTACAAAATATGTATGTCATTATTATACAACTTTAATGTTGTCGTGAAAACTGTTGCCATTAACATAGTTTTACACATTTTAACACGTCTCATTGTGAACAATGAGTATCTTATATTAATATTATCTACCTTGTCTACACATTTACTGCGAATATCTTTACACTTTTATTCTTATCTACCAACTTCATCACATGACACTTGTGTGAATCTGTCTCTTTGGAGCTTACCTGTTTATACAAATAAAATAACGCACTTACAATTCTCATATGATTTAAATTAACGTCTTAAATAACGAAAACAAATAAATTTAATATTTACTTTTAAATATCTCTTGTATGTCACTCTTGTGCTGCAGTGTTAATATAGTCAGGAAAGCACAAAACAATTATAACTACAATTAAAGCTTCTATAAACAATTATAAACAATTAAAGCTTCTATTATAACTACGCTGAAATAATTTTTAATTTTCATTTCTTATATTATAAATGTTTTAAAATAACTTTCTGAAATCTTGTCTGCAATAAGGTTTTTTTTTAATAGGGTTGCTACAGCTAGTGCCATCTCCCTTCCTTCAACTTGGCTTTCAAATTCTCCCGATGTTCCCATTGTCCTTCCTCAAGTCCTATAGGTTCCATAGATTCATCCACTTCGTCCCTCCAAGATCTTCTCGGTCTTCCCCTTTTTCTCCTTCCTAATGGACTCCATTCCGTCACTTTGTTGATCCACCTATTTTGGGCTCTCCGGACATGACCGTACCACACCAATCTTTTTTTTTCGATGTAGTCAATTACACTTCTTTCCGTTTCCATTCTTCTTCTGATCTCCTCGTTTGTTATTCGGTCTGCTCTCGTTATTCCACAGCACCTCCTCCAATATTCCATCTCTGTTGCAAGAATCTTCCTTTCATTCCTTTTGTTAATAACCCATACTTCTGCTGCATACGTCATATTGCTTTGGACTATGGAATAAGGTTTTTTTAGCTTAAATCATTCTTAGCACAATGTACAGTGGAAGTGATGAAATAGTGTGTTGCTAAGTTAGTTCAATGTCAATTGTTTTTGAAAATAGGAATGTTAGAGAAATTACACAGATATATGAAAAGTCCTCTGACGTGTTCAACTTCATCTACCTTGCGAGGAAATTGAACGGGTAATTTTCTGTGCTATTGACTTTGGCTCACCGTGCACCCAAGGTGCCAGCAATTTCATCGGGGTTGAAAATCAATTCACCATCGTGCTCTATATATGCGATCGGCTTAAACACTGACGTGCCAGCAATTGCTCTGATCTTCTTCCATACTTTCGTCACTGGGGTGGACCTTGTTATGATTGAGACGTACTTTTCCCAGCGTGATCATTTTGCAGTGAGTATTGTTCTACGAGCGGCGGTTCAAAGTCGCTTAAAAGCGATGCGATTATCTTCGGCTGGCGTTGGTTTGTACTTGTTGAGGTTCTTATTGCGTCTTTTACAGCGGTGTTCTACCATGGTGCCGATGTTCTGAATGAACGTCCGCGTAATATGATCCGTTCCTGCTGATGTGATAGCAGCTGTAAAACTGTACGTCATTTCTACATTTCCACTGACGTCTGTGGGTGTGCAAGCAGCCTTGACGCTAGTCCAAAGCGTCATCATAATCAACACGGTCAAGGGGTCATCTTTTACACTTGGGTACAACGCTTTTTGGCGTTCTCGTTGTTATCAGCACTGGGAAGTAGTCGCTTTTATTAAAGGGGGGGGCGTTCTCAGAAGCAGATGTGGGGGAAGGCTTGGATAGCCGAGAAAGTACCACTTCGAACACTGCAATAAATGGTCGCGCCTGTGTTTAAAAAGACAAACGCGTTGTTAAACAATAGATCTTTACTTCACCATCCAGCGTTGTTCGTTCTATGACAATACCAGTTGGGACTATGGCCGTTGAATTCCCGAACAAGGATTAATGTAGATGGTAGCTGCTCTCCCAGATCCTGCGGATTTTCTGCTTGCCACTCTGAATCCGGTAAATATATGCAGCATATCGTCATCTTCAGTGGCTGTAACAAACTGATAGCTACTGCTTCTAGAGGCGTAGCGAGTGGGATACGTCTGGTGAGATATGTGTTGCCAAGAAATATAGCAACATCTCCTCTATCTCTGATATTGTGACACCTGATGTTTGGTATCACAACGCAGGGGAAGGACTCATATCTCCTCATGCGAAAAAGTTTTTATAGCCGCAAGTGTGTTTTCTGTAGGCATAGGCTATGCACATCGGTGCATGCTTTGTGGGTAGAATTTTCAGTTTGCAATAAGGCAAAGTGCAATAGTGGATATTTCACTGAAGGATAATTTCAATGCTGGTTGTTGAAGAAATAGTCGATACAGACCGTGCTTACTTCCTTGGTCGAGGTTGGTAAGATCACTGGCACCGGCAGTAATCTGAACCCCGACTCGGGGACATTTCTTGTCCTCGATTTCGGCTTTAAAAGTCGTCCCTGGTAAATTTGAGAAGACGTAGCGATGGACGGCTGTATCCCCTCGAGGAGGGGAAGTGAAGGTAGCTTGGAGGTGGCTGCAGTCGCGAAAAGAGAGAGACTGCAAACATTGGAGAAAGGCTCTTTTTGACGAGGGTTTTTAAGGGACCCCTCAACTCCAGAATTATTTTTGGAAAAAGCAATATTTGTGATATTTATTTGTTTTCAGAAGTACCGGGGAACTAATAGACCACTGCGGCAGAGTCCTTGGTACCTCGGCTAGAACTAAATACAACAGGGTGTGTCCTGATGTGATGAGACCATCGTTTGCGATTCACCAACATAGAGCCTTTGGCACGATCGATTTCATCATAGGTTACGTTGCGTTTTCAGGCGGTACATACAACCTTATATAACCCACCAGCGTCCTGTTAGCCAGCAAAAGAGCTGTTAGCCCCCCCCCCCCAGGAGGCCAAGATATTGCAGGGTAGGTGGTTGGTTTTTTAGGGGGGGCAAACGAATTATAATTATTATCAATATTCTTATTCAATTCTTACTAATAAAATACTTGTAACGTGACGGTTCCCTTAAAATAAATATTAAAACTCATACATGTTGAAGAATAGACATATGCCAAAATGCATAACCTAACCAAGTTACTAAAGCCAGTTGAAGTACAAAATAATAGTAAAGTACTAAATTTATTTTGTTAGTTATATGTCTTAAAATGTTTGGCTAAGATTATAAAACTGATATATAATAATCAAGGAAAGTATACATGTCAGATCAAAACATTGTGACACTTATTTCAATTAAATACTTTATATCATATTGTAGATATCATGTTGTATTTAAAATAATTTAAATAGTTAGGACCCATATTACATTACATATAACTGACTGATTAATATTAAATTCTGAAGGGAAAGTGTGTTAATTCAGGAATCAGTTATATGAAACAATAATTGTGTATCAGTAAGTATAAAACTGTAACTAGAGATTATGACTTGACTAGGTATTTGTGTTTACATATTCTAAAAGAAAATAATGACAATTAAAGTAAAAAAAGTCTAATAAGAAAATTGTTTAATTAAATGTTATTGTATAAAACTTGTATTAGCATTAGAACAAATCCTGAACCAACTATTGGATGATAAAGTATGTCAGGATGATTATTATGTTAGATAAATAAGGAAATTGATTAGTTAAATGTTATTCTATAAAACATGTATTTGTATTAGTGTAAGTTTTAAAATAACTGTATTAAGGTAGAAAGTAGATCCAGAGTATGATTATATTTTATAAATAAGCAATGTGTATTAAGAAATTAATGATGCTAAAGTGTACATAAGACAATATTATGTTTGTACCACAGTCAGTAGGTTTCATAAAACAAGGGTGTTAACATTTGTCATAACCAGTACTGATATCAATTTATTTAACTATTCATATTATATTTAAAGTAAATAGAAATTGTTTTACAACATTAAGGGTACAGAAGGGGTACTTTTAAGCATAAAACATAAATTTGGGTCAAAAATCAAAAATGTAACATATAAAGATACTGAACAAAAGCCTATCTTGTGAGGTTTCAAAATGATCGGTAAAAAAAGGGGATTTCATTGATGACAATATCATTAACATTGTATCTAGAATAAGATGGGAGTTTTGAAATTAGTATTTGGGGGTATATTTGAACTAGAAAAACCGACGCCATCAAATGACAATGCCTAAGGCTTTGACCAATTTGAATATTGCAAATTCTACACCGAGAAGCCAGAAAAATTGACACACGAGAGTTAGTTGATTGTTGAACCTCGAAGAGTTAAGAATACTTGTAATAACTCTAATACTTGTAATACTTGTTAAGAACGTCGATCCATGTACTACTTGTGGACAGTAAATGATTAGTAAGTCTCGAACGCAAGACAGGTTAGGTTACTAATATCCAATTGTGAATTTTAATTCAGCGAATAATCAACCAAGTAAACTGTGAAGTGTATACATATTAAATTGTGAAAATATCATACCAGAAATAGGAAAGTGTATAAAAAGTCGGTGAGATTAATCCAAATTACTATTTCAATATAAGCTAACTGTGACACTGAATATACACACTATTTAATAATTTGAACAAACACTGAAAACACTAAACACTAACACTGTTGTGATTTATTAGTTGTAAGATAATTATTTATTTGTATGTAGAATTAAGAAGTGAAATTGTTGTTAACCAAAAAAGAAACTGACGCTATTAGGCACTCGCGAAAACTGTTTCGTTCCTTAGTTGTAAGCAGTTATTTATTTTATATAAAATATCGAAGGATTTTAAGTTTTGTACTTCACTGAGGACATTTTCGAAAAACTCATTGTAGTCAAAAGAACACACGTTAAAATATTTAAGTCGAATTAACCTAAATGTAATAAACTTATTCCCTGAGATTTTTCAATAGTGCCAACCTCTGAGCAATTAATTGATTAGCTAGGGTAACTAATGTTCAGAAAGTATTTATTTATTTTATATTAAAGGGAAGGTTTAAGAAACCAATAAGAGAATATTGAAGTAAACTGTATAAGAGCTGGTGTAATTATTTAGAATAATTAGTAAATTATCGAAAATACGAGTGCTTACGGTGACGAAAATTGAGGCGAAATCTGGTACTTGCTTTGGGTATCAAGGTGAGCCACGATAATATTTCGATTTTAAGTTATTATTAATTTAAATCAATTTTTGAATTAATTATATATTCAAGAAGCAAATACCTAACTAATTATTTTTATATTGAATATAAAATACGTAATTATCTCTACATCAGTTACATCAATTAAAAATCAAAACTTACATAACACTGTAACCCCTCCTTATTTTTTATTTATTTTTTTATATAAGGTTTTTTTTTTTTTAAGGAGAGGCTACTAGATATTTAGAACTAGGCAGAAGGCCTAGAAGAAGCATAAAATGCGCTGGGTCCAGTGAGACGGGACTTGCAATTAAAACTCTCTATTAACCAACAATAACAACTTTTATTTTTTTTTTACATAATTATAGTAGACCTTCTTAAATCATCTTGTGTGTGTGTATATATATATATATATATATATATATATATTAACTGCAGTTTAAATTGACCATCATAATTCAACAAATTCTTCTAATATCACAAATATATTAAATTTCGACATTATAAAAATACATATATATCTTACTCACTCATTCACCTAACACATAACAGAACATTAAAATAATCACATATAATTTACCAAGATAACAATTATAATTCACAACCACATTACTCCCATAAAAGCCTTGCGGCCCGCCTATATATTGTTCTATTTTTTAAATGTCAAATGGCTTTAACCCGCTAGTTTTCATTAATTGAGAACTGATATTAATTATTAAGAGATACACCGTATAAATTTTTAAAATGCCTATAGCCGGCATATAGCTTGCTCAGAATATCACCGATCATAATTTTAAAAAGGCTGTAACAATTCTATATTAATTTGTCCAATATACATTTATAAATTTAAAGGACAATCTGAATGGTCCATAATAGCAAAATATAATTACAAGTTAAAGTGTTAGTACAATTTGTATAATTCTGCAAAAATGTAAAACTTCTTGATTTTTATAAAGTATAGATCATTAAGAAAAACAGAATTGGCCATAAGAGTTCAATAATACATAAAAGGTTTAATTATAATGACTTGACCATAATAAAAGAAAATATAATGGCAATTAAATCTCAGTGCCGCCTGCATAATTTTACAAAAATTGGAAAACTGATAATTCTAAGAAAGTCTGGTTTGACCCACAATGGCCAAAAAATACAAGTTACAAAATATAAGTACCAGTGAACAGCCTGTATAAATTTCATAAAATTGTAGAAGCTTTAATTTTATTAAGAGGTAAAATTTTAAAGGAATCCGATTGGAACCTAGCAGCCAAAAAGAAAAACAATCATAAATTGAAGTGTCAGTACCGCCTGTACAATTTTATAGAAAAAAAATAAAATTTTTAGTTTTTATCTATATATATTGTAATGCGACACAATAGTAGCCCTATCCCAAAACCAAAAACTGCTCAATTCAATAGGTATAATAATAGGTAAAGTCACCTATGCTATCCTATTAAAACCAGATAAAGACCGAAAAAGATGAGGATAGATTCACAGAGATCAAGAAGACACATCAATGATAAGAGACACAAATAAGTAACGAAAATATGTAATTAATAATGAATAAAACGGTAGTAAATAAAGTACACTAACCACAAAAAATAAATGAGACAATTATTGTTAAATAAAGTATGTTGATAAAGACCTTATAATAATAAGAAAATAAGGCTCATTATGTTAAAGAATAGTTGTAAATGTACATCTAAAATAACCTTGAAACCAAGAGTGAGAGATAGGTAGGGAGTGACAAAGATAAACAGTGAAGTGATAAGTGTAATAAAATAAACAACATATAATCTTAAGAAAAAAGAGTTAAACAAGTGTGACAAACCCAAAACATAAGCACATGATAAATGAGCAATTAAGTTAAGTATATTAGACTGAAAGACAAAGAATAATTGTGAATGTAAAAAATAGAAAAAATATTATATCAGTATAAGAATCACCAGGGTGATTATTGTTATAGAAGAGATGGTGTAGGTATAACACTCACCAAATTTGTTAATTTTTTAATTTAAAGAAATAAGTTATTGGCTTAATGTTTAAGGCAATAAATACCAGAAGAAATAGTTTCACAGTAATATGTTAGTATGTTTTAAGTAAGTAAGGAATTTATAAAGAAAATAATAGCAATACCTTTATAAGAAGTAACAGGCAAAATATAATAATTATGTATAATGAAAAGAAACATGGCTGAACTATGTACAGACCATTAATTTAATTATATGTTATGTTTTATTAATAGATGTAAGTGTTAAAGATGTGGGTGAGAAATGGGAGTAGGGATAAAAATAGTAATGACATAAATTTAACAAAACAGCAAAATAATAACAATAATATAAATTGAAAGTAATGTATAAAATAAGAAATTATAAGATGTAACAACTTATGCCCATACAGGAAATAGCTGTCTAAGTTAAGAAACCCAGTTGTAAACAATTGAAGACTATATTTAAATAACAAAACAAGGTAAATTATGTAATTACCAACAACTAACAAAAATAACATGGCAGAATTATATTAAAACATAGAAATAAGTAAATTATGTATTAACATAGTATAATCAATTTTGAACTAAAACATTAATACATGGCTTAGACCAATCTTGTAAGATATCAAACTAATCTTTGAAAGACAATAGGAACATCTATGTAAAGATTAAAACCATTGAAATTATCCCCAAGTAAATATAGCAATTATAAAATATTTATTCAAATTAAACAAAAAACCAAAATTTGTAACAATAGTTTCAAACGTACGTAACCAATCAGAGCTAAGCCAGTTGTCATGACTACAGTACGTTATTATGAAAGTGATGGTTACGAAAAGGAGTTCCATTATTAACGGCCCAGAGAAACAGACGCTATATTGATGCTGACTATTTGAAGGAAAAATAACGAAGAAAATCGAACTGTTATGAAAACCAAATGAGTAACTGATGTCTACCATAGTCCAGTAACACATGAAGGGACAATAATCAAATATTAAACTGCAATTAAATAAAAACTGGATGAATTAAGAAGCAGACGTCAGAAGCAGACGATACCCATATCGTTGGAAATAAACTAAAGAAACAATTCATTGGCGAAGACACTTGACGATCTATAACCCGAACAACGTGTGGTTGTTAAGTATAAAATAAATTACAAATAATAACGAACCAAATTGATTCACCAATTTACTAATAAATAACTCTGTTAAAAATTTAAACACTAATTTCTTTCAAGGATTGATGATTCGAATTAAATAACACTGTATGTAACATAATTATAACCTATGTCAAACTGGTAAAACCGACGCACACACCTTTAACACAAAACAGTTGAGTTTCCATGTAAATCTCGTTATTATATAAGTACCACGATTATAAAGTGGTGTACTTTATTTAAACATCTTGTTATAAACCTTTTTCGTATTCAAAAGAATTCACATGGCAGAATAAATTGTATAAATAAGAGACGATAAGCATTATAACTTCCTACGTCTGAGGCGCTGCCACCTTAGCGATCCGCTGAGTAAACTAATTTACAGCCGAGGCATAAACTTTGTTATAATTACATTTATTGTACGATTATTATTTAAAAAATTAATGAATTCTTGAAACATTTAAATCAGTACGAACCTTTATTAACTGTCGTGTATTTATTTGAATATTATTATGTATGTTATGTGCTTTAGCGGAGAGTAGATTTCGTTACACAAATTTTATGTTGGCAACACATCACAACAACGAGCGACATTCAAATTATTATTTACAGTTTCCAGGAGACAATCTAACTGCGAAAATTTTAATTGTTTTATAAAAAACAATTTGGCGCCTTTCGGGAATTACAAAATACAACACAGAACAGGTAAAGACTTCGATACTGGTTATTTGTACGTTCGCAACGGACGCAATCTGCGTGAGTCCCGTCCCAGAGCGACGACGGATTGGTAAGACACGAGAGTACACATTATACCAATTACACTATTGCCCGCTTACAATTAGACGGACATCGCGGTTCAATTACAATATATATATATAAAATCTAAAGAGATGTTGAATTGACCCGGCCGCAGGAGTGTTCCAGCACGTGCCTGACCTGACATCGGATGACACGTCGGAAGCTTGCATGAAATGGCACCAACAGGCGCCTACCTCTTGATTTGAAAAAAATTTATATTTTAAAATAACTAGACCTGATACCGGAATAAAAGAAAACCCCCAGCCCTTATATGAGAAGAAAATGATTAGGAGTTAAACAAAAAACCCGTGATAAATATAAGACCAAACCCGCCGGTTCAGCACACTTCCAGACAACACACATTGATTTAATGAAATAAAAAAACTGTCCCCGACAACCCTTGCACCCGTTCTAAAGCAAAAAATGAATGCATGCTGGAAACACCCAGCGGGCAGGTCCACAATTATACTGGTATTAACTGTATTAATAATTTATGTTACATCGAAACTGTCCAGCCGGCACACACCCGATTAATGGTATAACGGTATAAAGTTAATCTGACTGTATGTTACATTCACGGCACATAGTGTTTCCTGCAGGCCAAGTTTGAATAAAAGAAAATGTTTAAGTATCAGCTCATTTGATCCAGGCGGTCACAGGGTTATAGCTTGCAGTGGTGTCTCCCTCCGCCACGGCAGAACTAAAGTTTCAGAGGTTCAGGGCATGATGAAGATGTATGTACATCATGCGTTGGTCACGTCTCCGTCTACCACGGGAACCCTAGAGATTAGTAATAAATAATATACTAACCACAAAAGCTTAACACACACATGTCACATATAAGGCGTGTATGACAAACACAAGACCTAGGCGCGCCTGACCAATTCAATACAGTTCATCAAAATTTAGGTGACACATTCGCCCTTTTATATTTTAATTAAAAACATTATAACTCACTCATGACCTGACTCAATTATGAGGCACACTCACAGGCATGTACAGCTTTAACATACCACAACAGGCAGCAAGTTCATTCGCCACGTGCTATCGCAGTCAATCACCAAAATCTCGCAAAATACCTAATTCTTTTACGCCCATTAGACATGGACAATCGGTAATTACAAAGTACTACATGTAGGCAGTTTTAGAGTTTCACAATTGAATCAAATACTTAACAATGGGTACACTTCCGGTCAACGCTACATGCATTCATAGACAATCCAACAAAGTCCCCCGGTTTCACAAAATTACATAATTTCTTAGATCTCTTTTAAGTACTGAATGATTAGTTACCAAATACAATTAATAGGCGGTATTAAAGTTAAAAACTATATCAAATACTTCACAATAACCACAATTAAAAAGCTCTGCCGACTAGAAGAGAGATAGACTGCTTGCAGATCTGTAGCGGGCGGCGGACTGAAACGACATGCTCGCGAATCCAAGCAGGCAAGCTAATTACGAGTTCCCCCAACAGGCGGCGCCAGCAAGCAGAGGGGCAAAACGATAACCGATCGGCACCGCGCAACATTTTCGCAGCAGACGTTAGTTACTTACTGCTAAATATCGAATTTTTTATTTTATACAAACGCCAGGTCATCAAAACCCGGCACAACACAGTTAATAAGAACAAATCAAATTTAAATAAAAAAATTAAAAATAAATTAAGAAACACTCAGATTTTTATTTACATATTTGACGCCTACAAAGGGAGGCTTGTCAACCATTAAAAAAGAAAAAGAAATAATAATTTTTGTTAGAAATACAGTATATTCATTTAATTGTATATTTTGGCACTCGAAACGTGAGGGCTAGACAAATATAAAATTAACCACACAGATTTTGCACATAACATACTACATATTCATTAACTGTTTACCGAGATTTCAATTGGTATATATGAATGGTAAAAAACGTAATAATGATATTAATAATAAAAAAATAATAATAGTAATAATCATCATCATAATTAATATTATTATTACGATTTACATTAGGATAATCAAAACAAAATCCAAACTATTGCTGAATTACGTAAGAAGACTATGACGTGCGTATGCAACCTCTCTATAGAGACATGTTTAAGTTTCTCTGTAAACGTTATGGGTCTGCCTGAAACTCAACGGAAAAGACTACGCTGTTTTAGAATATGAATAGCACAAAATAGATTTAAATAGATATGTTATAAATATTAACACAAGGCTATCTTTGAATTAAGATTCTCATGTAAGTTCTAGTGTTATAAAGAAAAGTAACTTTTAAGGGATAATTATTTGTAGTTACTCCAAACAGAACGACTCCTCACACAAGTAACAGACATTTCCTGCTTATATAATATGACACAATTAAGCTAAATTAAAGAGAGACTAAGAAATCAAATGGAATACGTTTAAGTACTAAATACTATAAAGAAATTGAGAAAAGAAGTGTTTTACAAAAGAAATCGTTTTGCTTTAAAAAAGGCAAAAAATGCCGTTCTAAGAAAATTAATCTAAAAAAGACTAGGAACTGAATAAATTCGTTAGTACCTCGAGTCCGTTTAAAAGTCAGTACAAGAAATCGTTCATTTACGTAAATTGTTGAAACGAAAAAAAAATTACATAAACGTTAACAAAGGTGCTACCTCTGATGCTTCTAATGAGGCCTTTAAAAACATTTAACTGTCTGTGTTTAAATTTACGTATTTCAGCTTTCAAGCAATCCTACGCAACACTAAGAGTTTATAGTATGAAGAAAAAATGTATTATAGTTGTTTATTTACATAAGTTGCTTCTGGACAATTTTTTAAAATTATTATATCTCGTTTTAGGGAAAATTAAAAACATAATTTGCTTTGAAGTTTAGTCAATTAAAAATATAAAATTTTAGTTTAAAAATAACTTGATATTCCAGCCGTTTTGATTCTCAGAGGAAAATATAATTTATGCAAAAAATATGGAAAAAAGTCAAACGTTAATATAAAGGTCCTAGAAAGCAGTGCTTACTACATGAGATTTAGCCAAAATAATATATGTAAAATGTATAAAAAATACCTTGTAATATTTCAAAGTATAAAATTAAACAACATGAAAACACGTAGGCCTCAATAATAGTGTTCAACGTTTATGATACCGAACGAGAGAATACACAGAATACATAAGTAAAATTCATTTGCATGTAGGCCTTTTTATTGTTTCAATATATGTCATGTTTGTTTGTCATATCCGTTTGTATACGTAAGTATATAAATGGATTTATGGTCAACATGTGAATACACGAACAAACAATGACACAGGTACATTTGGGCGGTAGTATGAACGTCTTGCTAAATGTCCAAAGCTGACGGTGTCGACTTCGTCAACCGACCTACTGTACTTTCCATAACAATACACAAAATCTCCGGGTCACAAGCCACCATGTTCGAGAATTCATTACTGCAGAAGGCAGACAAACGCAGATACAAACAAGAGATACTTGTTGCTTTGTGGGCAAATGGCATAGAAACATTCCTGTGGAGTCACTTGAATTATGAAGGCATAGCCTATAAATAGTCTATTTGCACGGTGTTTTCGACCAAAACAACTAAGGAAGAAAAATGCAACACTCACACTGTGCGGTGTGTAGTATGTTCCAAAGGTACTCTAACGGTAGAAATAGACACATCTCCTACTCATATAAAATGTAAACATATTTTCTCAAAAAGAATAATACCAAAGGTTTTGCACCATTGTACAGTATATTTATACCACACTCAACGCAGATAGGATCCTGAGGAGATACAAAAATCCTGGCTTTGAAAACCGAGTAAGAAAGAGAGTGATTAGCATCGGATAAATGTCCAAACTATCTACAATAGGAGTAAGTGAAAAGTTTGCCAAGGGAGTAGTAGTGCGCCTATGTGGGCAAACACATTCTGACAAACATTAACTGGTAAAAGAATTGGGACACCGATAAATCATCAACTAAAATAGCCAAAAGTCCGATCACGGTGTTTTTCTTTACACCTAATCGGCCAAAACATTTTTTTAAAAATTGAAGTTATATATATTTAGAAAGTAACATTTTCGACAGATTTAAAAGGAAGTAGGTAAAATTTAAACAGTATCTAAGAAATTTGCAATGAGCCTTGTGCAATAACGTATTAACGGATGTGTTTATGCGACTTTATGCGCCTGCCTTATGAGAGCGGTAGAGTGGATGTGATACTGAGACAGATGGCAAGACATAACGTGGTCACTACTTCTTATGAAAGACTAAAATTAATGATTGGCTTATTATTGTTTAAAACTAATTATTTTTTACGTTTTATTTGTTTATGTTTTTAAATTAGTTATTACCTACAACATTGTAGCATTTTTAATTAACTTATATTAATTTAATTATTTTTTTGTTGACACGACAAAGCTTTTGACGTTGGAACAGACTTGCAAACGTTGACGCTTACTTTTGTTTGTGTGATTTAATAAATATTTTCAGATATCTCGACATAAATGATTATTCTCCTGATTCATCTGTATATACTTTTGAATGCATAAGCAATTTTAGTATTTTAGTATTGCTTAGAACTCTGGTGACAAGTGTATTGGTTTTAATGAAATCTTTAGAAATGTTAGTTTAAAAACAAGAGATGAAACTGAATAAAATGTATTCTTACAGTTCGTAAAATATAATCTAAAATTTAATTTGGTTTAATGAATTATACTTGGTGTTAAACGTTCACTGAAAAATTGATGTTAAGTTCCACCACCAACGAATATTGTAATTAATGCTTGATGCCTTTACTTGGTGAAAATCCATTGTAAATTATATTAAAAAATAAAACAATAAAATAGTTTTAGTGATTTTCACTCGTCATTTATTAAAATTATAATCCATGACAGCTGTTTCGGCAGCACAGTGCCTTCAGTCAGCTTACGCCATCTGATGAAGGCACTGTGCTGCCGAAACAGCTGTCATGGATTATAATTTTAATAAATGACGAGTAAAAATCACTAAAACTATTTTATTGTTTTATTTTTTAATATAATTTAACGAATATTGTGACAAAACCAAATTTGGTTCTTAATTTGGACTACTTATTTTGTCCTCATCTAAAATCTAGACAGATTTGTTATAAGTAACTTCTATGGTACAGGTATTTGCTAGAAATAAGAACAAAAAAATGAAAATTGAATATTGTTAGCATAATCGTATTTTGGCATCACGCATTTTGGATCGTATTTCGTGGTATACGCTGAATGCTAAAAGACAAAATGGTGATTTAATGATACCAATATAAAAATGTTGGAATGGTTAAATTTTTCTTGAATAAACGGGTAAATAAAAGAGCATAGTGTTATTACAATAAAAAAATCTTTTTTATGACCAGCCAGGAACGGTATACTTACTCCATATAATACCAATAAGGTGTCTGATATTCAATATAGTGTTTGACAAAATATCAGAAACCTGTTCATTCTCCGATATTGGAAAACGTTTAACTATAACGTCTTGAGCAAGGGACATTGAACTAAGATAAAGGGTACCAGACTTCACTTATGCAAACAGTATTATCTAACTGAATGACTTTCATAACCGTATGAGCTGTGTCACTAACGTAATGGCACAAACTTTAATTCTTGAACTTATTAAATAATAATAGAAAGTGCTGTCATACAATCATTTTCAGTGTAAACAACTACGCATCTATTCCATTATCTAATCGTACTTAGGATTGTAGACATTCCAAATAGCATTTATTTGGCAAAACAATAAATAAAAATATATAAATTACTTTACTATAATGAAACTCATTGTCACGGTTAATAACAAGGAAACTTGTGGTATCGCGTTACACAATCATTTGGTGTTTATGATATTTTAATTTTAACAGCCAGAATATTTTAAATTACTCTGATCAAATATTTTGCCCATATTCTTAAGTGGCGTCTTTAATTACGCAAATAAAACTCCATACAAAGTTTATAACACTGATGTAAACCAGTCAGCTGATAAGCATCACCGTCAAATTTTTTCCGATTTTTGAAACAATCTGAATCTCAAAAATAACGACTGCTGGAATTACCATAAAAAGGCAACATGTTTATTACGCGATTTCGCATAAGAAGAGGTATTAAAATGGTAAACTGTAGTACAATTTAATTAGTGTTTTGAAATTTTACTCCTTGTTTGATAGACGTGTATACCCTGCAACCCTATGTGTGTAAAACTTTTCAAACCAAACTTTTCAGTGTAATACTTCAACATCTCGCTGGGAGGTTTACGGTATTATCAGGTAATCCGTTTTTGCTAGCCCAAAGTCATAATTACATTCTGCAAAAACGAGGGAATATTGCCGTACTGTTTGCTAATGTGAGCATATATGTTTATACTCTGGTTTACTACCATTCAGTAAAGCATGAAGACATAAATGTACTACACACATTGTTCACCTAATTGTTTATAGCGGTCGGAAACACTTAACTACAGCTGCATTCTGCGAATTTTTTTTTTTTTTGCGTGGGAGGAAAAATGCATTATGCACCATCAGGAGACTCCCGACTGGTCTCCCGGTGCGTGGGACTCGCACCCACTAAAAAACTTCCACTTTACAGGCAGGGAATCCCCCCTGGAACAACTATTCGTATGGCTTCAGGGTGGCACCTCGTATTGCGCCTACTAGGCTTCTACAGCTTTATCTATATCATCGACCTGTGAGACGGTCCAGTTCAGGCTTCTTCTGTCGCAGGACCATCCTCACGAAGGTCACAACCATGTGCCAGTTCTCTTTGCTGTTGAACATGACGCCTATGATGTTATCAGGCGTCATGGGGCCAATCTTCGATTCCAGTCCTCGCCTCTCCAGCACCCACCGTTGACACTCGAAAAAAGTATGATGAGCGTCATCAGAGTCTGAGTCGCCAAACACGCACGACGGATCCTCCATCTTACCCATCCTTCGCACGTATGCACAGAAATAACCATGCCCTGTCATGAATTGAGTAAGGTAATAATCTACCTCGCCGTGCGTTCTGTCCACCCATTCAGGGAGGTTCCCAATCAGCCTCGCCGTCCACCTAGCTCGACTCTCCTGCTCCCATCGTAGTTGTCAGCTCCGCATGGAGTGTGTCCTGGCCACTGCTCTTGCTTCTACAAACCCCAAGTCTTCCTTGGTCGTGTAGGCCCTCCTCTTATCCTCAGCAATCAGATCTATTGGCATTACTCCAGCGACGACCAACACTGCTGGTTCTGACACCGTTCTGTAGGAGCTTGCAATTCGAAGTGCTCCTCTTCGTTGTACCGCGGCCATCTGCTTGCGGTATTTTCTTGCTTCAGTGCGTCGGCCCAGACCTTGCATCCGTAGAGGAGAATCGAGTTGGTCACCGACATCAGCAGTCGCCGTCTTCCTGCAGCTGGGCCTCCGACATTTGCCATTAGCCTGCTCAGCGCAGCAACGACTTTAACGGCTTTCTCCGAGGAACATCGAATTTTCTCCCAGTAGGAAAGCTTAGTATCCAGGTGCACCCCTAGATACTTCACCGCTGCCTTTGATATTATCGCCTTTTCCCCCACCACGAACTGTGTGATTGTGGGTATACGTCGTCGAGTGAGCAGCACAATCTCTGTCTTCTCCGTCGCAAGGCTCAGACCGTGTTCTTCCATCCAGATGCGGACCCTGCGCATGACCTGGTTCAGCATGCGCTGCGCCTCCTCTGCGTCTCTCGCGGTGATCACGACAGCAACGTCATCAGCATATGCTACCAGGAAGGTATCATCTGGCATCTCCATCCGGAGGATTCCACCACAGAATGCCATTCTACAGGTCGGGGCCCAAGATAGAGCCCTGAGCTACGCCTCCTGTTATTTCTCTGCTGCGTGGCCCATCTGCTGTGTCGTACCGGAACTCCCTGTCCCTCAGGTAACTTCGTATTATCCGGAGCAGGTAGTCCGGCGCTTGAAAGACGTCCTCCAAAGCCGCTAAAGTCTGTCCACCTGGTCGAATTAAAGGCGTTGCGTACGTCCAGTGTAGCGAGTAGCATCATCCTTCTGGAGAAGTGATTACCCCGCTGGGCCACCTGGACGGCATTCAAGATCTCCTGTGGCTCCAATGGTGGATCTGGCCGTTCTGAACCCGTACTGCCTCGCTGACAGATCTCCCGCATCCCGAATTGCCGCTACTAGGCGAGGCCTGAGTAGACGTTCCAGTAGTTTCCCCGCCGTGTCCAGCACACAAAGAGGTCTGTATGCCGACGGGGAATTCGGGACGCCCTTCCCTTTGCCGACTAAGACTAGTCTCTGGATCTTCCACCTCTTCGGGAAGACTCCGTCTTTGAGGCAGCGGTTGTACATATTGAGTAGCACCTGGGGGCAGGATCTAGCGACCACCCTCAGCACTTTCGCAGGTATACCATCCGGCCCTGGTGCTTTCTTGTTGCGCAGGCAGCTAGCAGCTAGTGATAGCTCGTCCTCACTGAAAATCGGGACGTCTTCCAATGGGCCTGGATATTCCTCACGATCCCTCAGTATTCGCGCTCTGCGAATAGGAGCGATGAAAGAAAAATGTATTTCTTAATTATTATACTGTAAAACCTGTGTAACAATGTGTATCGTATACATTGTTCATTTCAATAATTAACAATAACTTCAATAATAATTACTAACGTTAATCCCGGCCACAGAGTATTTTCTGTTAAAATAAATTTCTTTTTAGTTTCTTGTGCTTATATTTTTGATAAACACTGATTACTTATTAAGATTTTAGATGATCTGATAAAAAATTTCAAAAATTGTTTACTGAATTTTTTCAGTCATACGAGGATTGCTTTGCAACACAAATATCATTAATATAATGAACAGTAATGAGATTAGTAATTAAAAAAAATCAGGTGTACTTGCAATAGTAAAGTCTACTCTAGACATTTCAACACACTATTATTAGACATAAATATGACTCATAAAAGAAAATTTCAGGTTTAACAAGCATGTGTTTATATATAAACAAAAAATATATTTATCTATAAAAACTACATTTACATATGATTATTTTCTAAAACTTTCGGGCTGAAAGGCCGTGGTCGAGTGCTTGATCTACTGCTAAACGTTTCGGCCGCACCACCGGTGGCCATCTTCAGTAGCGAAAAATTGTGTTCGAATAGATGACACGCCGAACACGTCTCCCAATGAACTGGGAACAAGCAACAGTGAGTTACGGCTACGATGCCTCTATTTATAACTTTTTGGCCGCTTAAGGGGTATCACGCGGACCAATGAGAAGCCAGCTCATCATTCTCGATTCTGATTGGCCATGGAAAATAAACCATGCCAGACACTATTTAAGGAGATGCTTTCACCTCGGCGGTTCCTCCAACCCCCCTCTCGTCCACGGAGAGTCAACTGGCGCTCCTATCATGACGAACTCCTACGAACAGTGCCATCTGACCCCCCGGCCCCCATCGCCTCACCGGTGGATGAGGACCGTATGGCCGACTACCTTCAAGAAGTCGTTACGTCCGCTATAGACACACACACCTATCTTGTCCCAGAGACAAATCGCCGGTCTCAACTACCTGAAGAAGTGCTCCTCGCCATTCAAACTCGGCGCCAACTCCGCCGGAGATGGCAACAAACCCGGGATCCTGCTATCAAACGCAGGTTAAACGCCCAATCTGACCTTGTCAAGCAGCTTCTGCTTGATGCCACTGAACATCGTTGGGACTCGTATCTCGAGTCTCTTGAAGTCCGGCCCGAGTCTGTCTGGCAGGCTGCGAGTCGACTTAATGGCGACAAAAGGACCCGCCATCCCCTCAGATCACCGGATGGCATTGTGTACTCCGCGGCCGGCAAAGCTGAAGTCTTTGCCGCAACCATGGAGGAACAATTCACCGTCCACGGAGGCGTCTGCGACCCCGTCCACTCGGCCGAGGTCGCAGACTTCCTATATTTTTCCCGCCCTCCAGCTGACATCCCTGACCCGTTCGACCGGGCCGATGTTGTCTCGGCTATTGGTCGACTTCGCCCTAAGAGGGCGCCCGGCGATGATCGTATCGGAGCGGCGACGCTACAACACGCTCCCCCTAGCCTCATCAACTTGGTCCACGAGCTGTTCAATGGATGTCTCCGGCTTCATTACTTCCCCAGCCTGTGGAAGCGTGCGAAAATCATCATGATCCCCAAGCCTCGCAAGCTGCGTATTGACCCCTCAAACCATCGACCCATCTCATTGTTGTCAGTCATATCGAAGGTACTCGAGCGCCTCCTGCACGGTCGGTACGCGCGTCTGCTGGATGGTTTCATTCGGCAGGAGCAGTTCGGCTTTCGCAGAGAGCACTCGACGACCCTTCAACTCGTCCGGGTTGTTACCCATTTGACGGACGCCTACAACAAGCATCTGTCCTCTGTCGCTGTATTGCTCGACGTGAGTAAGGCCTTCGATCGAGTCTGGCACGAAGGCCTTCTCTACAAACTGGCCCACTCCCCCTCCCTACCTCATTCGTTCATTTTCTCCGGTCGTACTTGTGCGATCGTATCTTTAGGGTATGCGTCGATGGGTCGTACTCATCCGTCCGACCAGTCGCCGCAGGCGTACCTCAAGGATCTGTCCTTGGCCCCGTTCTGTACCTCGTGTACACGAACGACCTGCCTGTTCAGCCTGGAGTCACTCTCTCGCTCTATGCGGATGACGCTATGTACCACGCCAGCTCAGCGAGTCTTGATTTCGCGGCTGGCCTGGTGCAACGTCAGCTCGCCGTACTTCCGGACTGGCTACGGAAGTGGAGGATGGCGGTCAATGCGGAGAAATCGGAGGCGATCGCCTTTTCTCATAAATTAACTTCCCGCTGCCAGTCCCTCTCCCTTGAAGGGAGCCCAATCGAGTGGAAACGGACTGTAAAGTACTTGGGCGTCACTCTTGACCGACGCCTAAGCTTTGCACCTCATGTCTCTCTGAGTCTCCAGCGCGCCAGAGGCGTCAGAGCCAAACTATTTCCCTTTCTCTCTCATCGGGGTTCATTGCCTGTGCGCACTAAACTCACCATCTACTTGCTCTTTCTTAGGGCAATCCTGACTTACGCAGCCCCCGCCTTTTGGGTACTACTCAGCCCATCCGTTGTCGCCCGTTTGGAAGCATTCCAATCCCGAACCCTCCGCTACATCTCCAACTCTCCCTGGTTTGTCAGAAATGATGCCATCAGGCGAGGGTTGAAGGTTCCTTCACTTACCGAATTCGTTCGGTCCCTAGCCCTCAAACTATTCTCCCGAGCCTATGTCTCGACCCATCCTCACATCCGTGGACTAAGCACAGATGTCGGCCCACCACCTAGACGACACAGACGCCCCCGAGCATTGCTCGACGACCCCCCATAAGCATTTACAGAACATCTGCCCAATCCCCCCGACCTTGAGTATTTTCACGCTCCTCCTCCTTCGTTCTTTCTCTTGTCCGTGCTGGCGCTCGGCGACAGACTAGAGGGGGATCTGCGCTCGCCCTAGGTGTGCCTAGTGCCACCTCTGGTGGACGCTGCCTCCTCCTACGCTCTCTCTCGTGCGCCGACATTGCCGCCTGGCAGCCCTCGGCGACTTTTCCTGAGCGGCTAGGGGCGCCCTACCCGTTGTGGGAGGGTAATTCCTGCTTCTCACGCGAAAAGTCTTCGAGGTCTCCCCCATTCTGCCGTCACGGGTCTCTTCGAGGTCCCAGGGTCCAAGTAAAATCGTAACATCCTGTCCCTCCAAAATAAAATTGATGGAGGTTCCATTCCTTTGAAAGCGCGAGATCGCTAGCCAAGGTAACAGCAAGGCAACATGCAGTCATCGGGTATCACCCGGACACTGCGACCACCGGAGCACGACTAGCTGCTGCTCCGTACACCACTGGACCACTGGACCACTGGATCGGCGGTTCAAGGGGAGTCTACCTAGAGCATTTGCCCGGGTAGGCTGTGTCTGTTTCTGCTCTGCAGAATTTTCTTAATTTCTGCGGAAATATTGTGTTTACAACATTATCATCATCACCATTGTCTTCAGCATCATCAGCTTCATCAGCTTCATCGCATCAACAGTGCAAAACAGTTTTTATTTAGCTTGTGCGGGAGTGTTTTTGTTTCCGTGTGCTGTGCGGTCTGTGTCGTGTCTATTGTTGCCTGTGGATAGTTTTCAGTGTCTGGTGATCCCTCAATCCTAGACTAGCGTAGACGTTCATTTCGGCTTGTCCGAAATGGCGTCGAATACGCCCCCGAATCCTCTGCCGGCGCCGCTTGTTTCCTTAATGGAAACTTGGTCAACTGGTTTCCGTTCAACTCCACTTCCTCACGACAGTGAAAGTGATTGTGAAAGTGATAATAGTGCGGTCGATATGTGCAGTGTTGGGTCGGGGGACGGACAGTTCTCGCTTGTGGAGGGCAAATCTACCAAACGCAAGCGAAAACTGGCCCAAACTCCGCCGCCCGCCTCAGCTGCACATCAGTCGTCTAGTCACGGTAACAGCGGCACTCAGCGCGAGCGTGAGTATTCAACTGGTACCCAAACTGTGTCTTCCCCACGAATTCCACCCATTGTAATTCCTGACAATAGGAATTACACACAATTGCTTCGTTCCTTATCCCTAGCTCTCCCTTCGGTCAAGGTCGAGGCGAGGTGCCAAGGCGCCTCGCTAAAGCTGGCGACCGCTACGATCCCCGACTTCCGCTCTGTTCAGTCATTCCTGACAGAGCGCAAGATCTCTTTCCTCACTTTTGCCCTCCCGTCAGAGCGCGAAATCAAGGTCGTTCTGTCGGGAATTCCCTCCTTTACCTAAACTGATGCCATCAGGCAGGAACTTGTTGCGCTCGGCTATGCGCCGACCGCGGTAAGCGTCCTGCATGTTGGCAAAGGTGATGACCGCCGACCTGTCAACAGCTTTCTGGTCAAACTTCTGAAAGTAGGCCCTTTCGAGGAGATTTATAGTCTCCAGAATCTTCTGCACCTACGGGTGCAAGTCCGGACATTTAACCCGCGGCCCGGCCCCTCGCAGTGTTTCAACTGCCAGAGGTTCGGCCACAGCAGTCTTTTCTGTCATCAGCCCCCGCGTTGCGTGCGTTGTCCTGAGCCTCATCGTGGCTGTGATAAGCCATTGACGGGGTTCACAGCTATATGCTGCAACTGCGAAGGAGCCCACCCGGCTAATTACCGGCTGCCCTAATTTTATCGCCGCCATGAAACCGCAGCGACCTCCTGTGCGCCCTGGCGCGCAGGCTGGCCGTGTAGCTGGTCCTGGCCCTAACCGCCGAGTGGCTTTCCCGCCTCTCACTGGTTCATCTGCCAAGGTCCCGGCAGCAACTTCGGTTGCTTCCGGTGCCGCTGTCTCGCCTGCAGTCGTCGCTTCGGCGCCGCCTGCAGCGGCCTCAACCCAGGCGCCTGCCGGTGCGCCCGCACCTTCCTACGCGGCCATGGCCGCTAAATCAGTCCCACCTCCAGCCCGTTCGGGCAAATCCAAGCGCTCTCGTCGTCGCCGGAACTCCGCCGGCCGACCTACATCATCACAGGTTCCACCTGTACCCTCTCCGCGGGCTCGACCCGCCCCCAGTCATCGTCCTCAACCTCCCAGCGAGCAGTCTACTACTCAGTCCGACCGCCCAGCGCCATCTGCTACCCCTGTCGAGGCCAGTCAGGCTTATCCTCCTGAATCCCGGGAAACTTCTCGGGCTTCGGCGGATCCCCTGACTGCCTGGGCAGATAATCTTGTTGCGTCTATCAGGACTGCTCGCGAACTACCACAGTGCTTGCCCTGGTCTTCCAATCATTAGCTGCCCTCTTTCCTCTACTTCCCCTAAATGGCTAATAGCCTGAGGATCGTTGCGTGGAACGCCTTCGGGCTACTCCCCAGACGATCTGAACTGATGACTTTCGTGACGGAGTATGATGTTGATATCATACTTCTTTCCGAGACTCATCTGGCTCATTACCACTCGTTTTCCCTTCCTGCCTATGCCTGTTATCGTCAGGATCGTCCCCTACGGCCTCGCTGTCCCTCCTCGGGGGGCACAGCTGTTTTAGTCCTCAGGGGGATATCCCACAGGCTTTTGCCTCCTCTAGATACATCTATTATTGAAGGCTGCGCGGTGGCGGTGGACGCCGGCGGATCGGAGCTGCGCGTTGTTTCTGCATACCTCCGGCCTGGCCGGGGAACTCCGCCACCGCCCGAGGAGTGGGACGCCCTCCTCGACCACCCCCTCTCAACCATTGTAGCCGGCGACTTAAACGCCAAACACCCTTCATGGAACAGCCGCGTTGTCAACGCCTATGGAAATTCTCTGTTCCGGTTCGTCTCTGGCGACCCGGCACTTAATGTCATCGGCCCTGAAGACCCTACCTACTTCCCCTTTCACGGCCATCGGCCGGACGTTCTTGACATAGTAGTTGTCAAGAACGTTGCCCGCAACATCGAGGTCTCGTCTGTGTCGGACCTTTCATCCGATCACAACCCCCTTGTAATAACTGTTCGAGAGCTGTCGGCGTCACCTCGACTTCCCGCTCAGATTGTTAGGAGAGTCAACTGGCGATCCTATCATGACGAGCTCTCTCGAAGGTTACCATCTCTCCCGGCGGACCCAATCGTCACTCGTGACGATCTGGATCTCCGCGCCACAAATCTTCAGGAATTGGACCAAGGTGTCATGGATCGACACACCTACGCACTCGAGGTGAATCATCGTAAATCGGCCTTACCTGCGGAAGTACTCCACGCCATCTGGCTACGGCGCCAGCTCCGCCGCAGATGGCAAAGGACCCGTGACCCAGTCGTTAAGCGACGATTTCAACATCAACAACAGTCCCTTTACGTTCAGCAGCTACTGCGGGACGTAAACTCTGATCGATGGGACTCATACCTTGAGTCTCTTGAAGTCGACCACGCCTCCGTCTGGAGAGCGGTGAGTAGACTGACCCGCGAGAAGAGAACTCGCAACCCGCTGGAAACCCCGAACGGAATTGTGTCTTCATCAGAAGGCAAGGCTGAGGTCTTCGCCGACTGCATGGAGTCGCAATTTACCGTTCATCGAGGCGTTTCGGACCCTGCCCACTCGGCAGAAGTCCGGGACTTCCTATCTGGTTATTTTTCTCGCCCTCCCGCTGGCCCTGACCTCCCGTTCGACAGAGACGAACTCGTTTCGTCTGTCTGTCGACTAAACCGCCGTCGCGCCCCCGGTCCTGACCGGATCGGGGCCGCTGCATTACAATATCTCCCGGCCTCAGGCGTTGACCTCGTTCTCGAGCTGTTCAACTCTTGTCTCCGGCTACAGTACTTTCCCCGCCTGTGGAAAAATTCCAACATCGTTATGATTCCTAAACCCCGCAAGCCGCGCATGCTTCCTGCAAGCTATCGGCCTATATCTCTCTTGCCAGTTATCTCGAAGGTGTTCGAGCGGCTCCTGCTGGCCCGCATCTCGCCGTTGTTGGATAACTTTATCCGCAACGAACAGTTCGGGTTTCGCAGAGAGCACTCGACCACGCTTCAACTAGTCCGCGTGGTAACGCAACTCTCTGACGCCACCAACAGGCGAGCGGCTACGGCCGCCGCACTGCTGGACGTGAGCAAGGCCTTCGATAAAGTCTGGCACGAAGGTCTTCTCTTCAAACTTGCCCACTCCCCCTTACCATCGTCCATAGTGTTTTTCCTCCGGTCGTATCTCAGCGACCGAACCTTCAGGGTGAGCGTCGACGGAACCTGCTCTGCGTACCTCAGGGATCTGTCCTCGGCCCCGTTCTGTACCTTGTGTACAGAACCTGCCTGTCTTGCCCGGAGTCACGTTGTCTTTGTTCGCTGATGATGCAATGTATCATTACAGCTCTGTGTCCCCGCGTTTTGCGAGTACACAGCTGCAGCGTCAGTTGGACCAGCTTCCGGACTGGCTACGGAAATGGCGGGTGACGATAAATACGGAGAAATCCGAGGCGATCTGTTTCACTCGTAAGTCCATCTCCCGATGCCAGCCCCTCTCCCTGGAAGGAAGGCCTATCGCCTATAAAGAGTCGGTGAAGTATCTAGGCGTTCGGCTAGATCGTCGCCTTTGCTACAACACCCACGTGACGGATACCCTTGCCAAGGCTCGCGGCGTCCTAGCCAAACTTTACCCATACCTCGCGTGCCGCAGCCCCCTGGCGCTGCGCACGAAAGTTACCCTCTATCTGTGGTTTCTCCGGTCTGTATTGACCTATGCGGCACCTGTTTGGTGGTCACTTGCCTCCGCCACCAACAGGCGTAGGCTGGAAAGTTTCCAATCCCGAACCCTCCGTTCCTTGTCGGGATCTCCTTGGTTTGTTAGAAACAGTGTAATTCGAGGAGGTCTACGAGTTCCTGCTCTCTCAGCCTTTGTCTGGTCATTAGCTGCGACTCTCTTTGCCGCAGCTGAGACCTCTTCCTTCCCTTACCTCAGGACCATCAGCACCACGCAACCACCTCCCCCTGTCCGGGTCAAACGCCCTCGGGCGATTCTCGATGACCCGCCATAAGTTTAAGTAAACTTAAACCTCATTTAATTTGCATATTCACTATCTGCCCATGCCCCAGAATTTACCTGCAAAGCTGTTTCCTTCCTCCCTTCCTAGTATGCCGACCGCGCTGAAAGCCGCTGCTACGCGCTATCACTGGCACGGAGGCTCTCTGCCACGCGGGACCGGGAACGGGCGACATCTGTCACCTGAACCCGTTCTTTCGGCAGTGCCCACTGATTGCTGAAATTTTTTAAAATAAATAAAATTGAAAACCTTTCTCCTCCGCCTTCTCAGTTAACTGGTTGGCGGTTGTCCATTCCTATTTTATTCTAGGTTACCTGTCGACTGAACCAGAACTACGTGTATCCACAGGCAGCCATTGGGCTCGTCCCAGATGCTGCAGTCATGCACGGGTGCAAAGACGCCCCGCTACCACAGTGCTACATGCTACATCGGCGGTTCATAGCGACGGACGCATTCTTATGAATATGGATGGACTCCAGATGCAGGCGAGTGAAGTAACCCCGGACAGAAGACAACACGCGGGCTTCATCGAACATCACCCGGTGATCGTCGTGGGAAAGAGCGTGTTCAGCAACTGCGGACTTTTCCGGTTGGCCCAGGCGGCGGTATCTCCGATGTTCTGAGAGGCGCGTCCGGACACTACGCTTTGTTCAGCAACTTCGGACTTTTCCGGCTGGCCCAGGCGGCAGTATCTCCGATGTTCAGAGAGGCGCGTCCGGACACTACGCTTCGTGGTGCCTATGTAGACCTGGCCACACGTACAAGGAATACTGTACACCCCGCACGACGAGAGTGGATCCCTGGCGTCTTTCACCGGTCGCAGGAACTGTTGGATCTTTTTGGTTGGCTTGAAGATCGTCCTGACGCCCCGCTTACTCAGCAACTTGCCGATGCGGTCGGTCACGCCACGGATGTAGGGCAAGACAGCAGAGCCGACAACCTCAGGCGACACCGACTCGTCCGGCCTATCAGATCTTCTCAGCCGGGCAGCTCTCCTGACCTCCGCAGCAGAATAGCCGTTGGACTGCAGTGCTTCCTCGAGATGCCGAAACTCATCTTAGAGATACTGGGGCTCACAGATTCTTTTTGCCCGGTCTACCAGAGTCTTCAGCACCGCCCTCTTCTGCCTAGGATGATGATTGGAGGACTTTTGCAGATATCTGTCGGTGTGCGTTGGCTTCCTATAAACTTTATGTCCCAAGCTGCCATCGGTCCTTTTCAGGACCAACACATCCAGAAAAGCCAATTGATCACCACTCTCGCGCTCCATCGTAAACTGTATGCGCGGGTGTACAGCGTTCAGATGTCCAAGGAAGCGTTCCAACTCTTCGTCCCCATGGCTCCAGACCACGAAAGTGTCGTCCACATACCGCAACCAACACTTCGGCTTCAGAGGCGCAGATGAAATTGCCAACTCTTAAAATTTCTCCATGTAGAAGTTTGCAACCACAGGGCTGAGAGGACTTCCCATCGCGACGCCATCCAACTGTTCATAGAAGCCGCCATTCCACTGGAAGTAGGTCGTTGTTAGGACCTGCCGGAACAAAGCAGTGATGTCCGCCGAGAACAGGTCACCCAAATACCCCAAGACCTCCTGAACAGGGACCATGGTGAAAAAAGAGACCACATCAAAACTCACGAGAACGTCGCCAGGCTTCAGCACCAACTCCCGGATCCTCCGGAGGAAATCAGAAGAGTCCCGGACGAAAGAATCCGTCTGCCCGATGTGCGGCTTGAGCAATCCAGTGAGGTGCTTTGCCAAGTTGTAAGTAGGCGAGCCAATAGCACTGACGATGGGCCTCAGCGGAACGTCTCCCTTATGGATCTTCGGTAAACCATAGAGACGAGGGGGAAGGGCCTCCGAACACCGGACGGCCGTCTTCACATCAGGCGCCAGAGAAGATTGCTTAACCAAAGAATCCGTTTTTCTTAGAACAGTAGTAGTCGGATCTTTGTTCAGCCTCCGATAAGTGGCCGGATCTAATAAACCATCAATCTTCCGCTGGTAGTCTTCGGTGTTCAAGACCACAGTGGCGCTCCCCTTATCCGCCGGCACAATGACAATGGAGTCATCCCTTTTCAATTCCCTCAAAGCTCGCAACTCCGCCGACAGAAGATTGCATTTTGGCGGAGCGGCCCTTCTAAGGGCCCTAGAAGCTTCCAAACCTATTTCATCTGCCTGGTCTCGGGGTAGTCCTCGGATGCCTGCCTCCACGCTCGCAACTATTTCCTCCACCGGTACTGTCTTCGGGGTAACCGGAAACTTCTCACCTTTGGCTAACACCGAGGTCTCATGTGGTGTTAGTTGACGGTTCGATAGATTCACAACCATCCTGTCCATCCTGTCACGATCTAGTATTCTTCCCCCGATGTTCTGGGAACCAAACCGCTCGAATTTGTCACGCTGTCTCTGGCTGGTACTGGCATAACACGCCTCGAAAGCATTATATGTGAGCCCATCCAACATCTCCCAATCATGTCGTTGGAGGGAACTGCTGAGATGTAAATGCAGCTTCAACAGGTCTTGATCATTTAGTGCCAACTCTTTCCTCGTGTGGTGTATGCGCTCACGCAGCATGGCATTTTCCGTTCTCCTGTATATCCTATTGGCCTGTGGCGTATTAAAAATGTGTCTCTGTCGTAGGAACCTAGGAACGGTTCCCGAGTCTCTTCAGCGAAGTAAAAAGGCCAAGGAACACAGCAGACTGGCTTTCTTCTTACGTAGCGTCTCCAGCTTTTTAATTTTCTTGAAAACCTCCTCCCCGTAGAGGTTCTTAATCTTAGTACGTAGGCTTTCACAGCCGGTGTCATTATGATTATTTTCTAAAACTTCCGGGCTGAAAAGCCGTGGTCGTGTGCTTGATCTACTGCTAAACGTTTCGGCCGCACCACCGGTGGCCATCTTCATTAGCGAAAAATTGTGTTCGAATAGATGACACGCCGAACACGTCTCCCAATGAACTGGGAACAAGCAACAGTGAGTTACGGCTACGATGCCTCTATTTATAACTTTTTGGCCGCATAAGGTGTATCACGCGGACCAATGAGAAGCCAGCTCATCATTCTCGATTCTGATTGGCCATGGAAAATAAACCATGCCAGACACTATTTAAAGAGATGCTTTCACCTCGGCGGTTCATAGTGCAGTGGTCCTTCTCAGGGCCACCAATCGGTCTCGGCCGGGTCCAACTCTTCCAATAGGGGTACTCCTGCCCCGACGTGTACTGCGTCCCAGCCCACGCCTGGGTCGTCAATCACAGTTGTCACATCTAAGAAAAAGCGGAAAGCGGAGGAAACTCCGCTCCCCGATGAACCGGAGCTAGATCTGGATGCTCCTTCCCGTAGAAGCCGCCCTCCACCCTTGTTCGTCAACGGCGTCAAGAACGTCGTTGACTTCTCCAGACGCCTCCGGCTCGGCGTTCGTCTCTCGGCGGACGTGCAGATGTCTCTTCGTGGAAGGGACAGTCTGCGCGTTAGCTGCGCGACGGACGAAGAGTACCGTGCCGTCTATTTGTTCTTGCAGGCAAATGGCCTCCAATTTCACACATTTACCAATGAGAAGGCGGCTCACGTCCGGCTAATTATTCGCCGCCTGGACGAGGACACCGATCCCGACGAGGTGGCGGACGAGCTCCGCCAACTCGGCTTCCCGATTAAAGAGTGCATCAGGCTCTACACCTCATACGGACCCAGGCGTAAGTTACCCCTCCTCCGGGTGATACTCCTGAAGGGGGAACAGGCAGACAGACTGCTGGGCCTGACCAGTATTTGCGGGCTTCGAATAAAAGCTGAAAGGAGCCGCGAAGCTTGCCACGTCCCGCAGTGCCATCGTTGCCAACGGTTCGGGCACGGCTCGGAGAGCTGCCACAACGCAGAGGTCTGCGTCAGATGCGGAAAGCCGCATCCGACCAAGGCCTGTCAATTGCCGGCTGCGGGGCGCCGCTTTTGTATTAATTGCGGCGTCCCTCACTCGGCGAATTACCGAGGATGCTGGGTTTTCCAGCAGCATCTGAGGCAGGCCGCGGACAGGAACAATCCTCCTGCCCGCCAGCAGCTTCCAGTCGTCCCGGATCGTGCTGCCTTTCCCCGTCTCCCGGAGAAGGTCAGCTCATCTGTGCCACAACCTCCCGCCCGACCTCGCCCACGTGCTCAGCCACGTGCATCGTCCCCACCCGTCCAATGGACGAGGAACCTGCCCCGGAAGTAGTCGAGCCAGTCCCTGAGAGGTCTGAATCTCCCCAACCCGTGGCTCGCTACAAAGTCTATAAGAAGAAGAAGCAGAAGAAACAGAAAAACGCTGCTCCCGCCCCCCCTGCCCAGAAACCGCAAACCAGACCAACATCCGGCGCTGGGGTTGCTCGGCAGTCAAGAGTAGAGCCCCGTCCTGCAGCTGAAAGGACCGAGCGCCCACCCAGGAACACATCTCGGGTGAATTCAGCCCGCAGCTATGCTGCCGCCGCCTGCAGCGACCCTGCCCCATCTGGTTCGTCGTCGTCCACATCCCCCTCAGCTCTAGCCGAGGTAAAGTCTTTCCTCGAGGAATATGACCTCGAAGAAGTGGCCCGTCTTTATCGATCCATCCGGGAGCGTCTTCGTACGGCGACCCCGACGGAAAAGTTCCTCCTCCTCGCGGAAGCTGCAGCCGCCATAGGTCTTCTGTAATGCTGCACGCTAACAGAATTACCTCCATTAAGCGCGACCTTTCCATTATAGCGTGGAACGCCAACAGCCTTCTGCCCAAACTCGAGGAACTTAGAGAGTTCCTAGCCCGTCGCAAGCCCGACGTGCTTCTCCTCTCTGAGACCTGGCTTAGGGCCAATAACAACGTGAGATTGCCCAACTATGCGTTTTACAGGGACGATAGACCTGGGCGGAACGCGGGGGGTGGTACGGCCATAGCGGTGAAACGTTGCATTGCACATCACCGCGTGGTCTTGCCTCCTCGCCAAAATATCGAGGCCACAGCCGTTGAACTCTCCGGAGTTCTCGGAGGTGTCCTCCTGGTTTCGGCTTACAAACCGCCGACCAAACCAGTTCTAGACGCCGACCTGTCCGCAATTTTCAGTGCGCATAGGAAGGTAATTCTTGCAGGTGACCTGAACTGCAAACACCCCGACTGGGGTAGTCGACTGACTACGCCATCCGGGAGGGCGCTTAGCAGGTACCTTCACGACCACCACCTACGAGCCTACGGACCTGGACTACCGACGTACTATCCCCTCCGACCTGGAGCCCGACCTGACATACTAGACATTGCAGTTGTCAAGGGAGTTGTCAACCAGATTGAGGTATCCGTGTTAACGGAACTGTCCTCTGACCATTGTCCCATCGAGGTGCACGTACCTACCCGTCACACGATTGGGAGGGCAGCGCGACGAGTGGTCGAGTGGGACCGCTTCGGGCCTGCCTTTTGTCGCAGGCTTCCCGAGGAGGTTCCGCTTGATACCACTCAGCACATCGACGAGGCGGTCGCCTTGTTCGATGAAGCCGTGGTCTCTTCCGTCGGCGTGTGCTCACGGATGAAGCCTAATCTCACGCCCGATTATCACCGGATCCCAGAAGAAGTCCGTCTTCTCGCTTTAGAGAAGAACAGACTTCGGAGACGGTGGCAGCGGACGCGAGATCCGGACGACAAGGGCAGCTTCAATCGGGCGGCCGGCAAGTTACGTCGTGACTTGCAGGCCTTCCGACGAAGCTGCTGGGAATTTACGGTCGCCAAAATGGCAGATGAGCACCGGAGGGGGACTCCTCCGTTTACAGGATACCTACCGCGATGACCGGGAAGAGGCGCCGTCCTCCACTCCCGGCCATCAACGGGCCTGGTGGACATCCCCTTGCCAAGCCGGACGAGAAATCAGAGTTCCTGGCCGGGTACCTGGAGCTTCAATTTGCTCCTAACCCGTCCGGGGTCCCAGACTCCGACGAGGAGATAGAAGCCGAAGTTGAGGCTTCTCTCGGCAGCCCGATCACATCCGAACCTGAACCCACTTCGGTGGAAGAGGTAACGGACAGGCGTTTAGCGCTTCGGCCCCGGAAGAGCCCTGGACCGGACGGTGTTACTAACACCGCCCTACAGAGACTTCCGGACCGGGGAGTTCGCTTGCTGGTCGATTTGTTCAATGCCTGCTTCCGATTCGCCTACTTTCCTAAGAAATGGCGTTCGGCTACGGTCACGATGATCCCGAAGCCGGGAAAAGACCACAAGTTCGCCGAGAACCTCCGGCCTATCAGCCTGCTGTCGTCCACTTCGAAAGTCTTCGAACGACTAGTCCAGCGGCGGCTAACGGATCACCTTCAACGGTTCGATATTCTGGTCCCCGAGCAATTCGGTTTTCGTGCTGGGCACTCCTCGACGCATCAACTGATGCGTTTCGTGGAGACCGTGGCCGAGGCCGGTTGCTCGCGAGAGCAGACCGTCGCCGTTTTCCTTGATGTCGAGAAGGCTTTCGATCGTGTTTGGCATCCAGGCCTACTTTACAAACTCACGGAGATTCTGCTTCCGGATTGCTACCTTCATCTGATTGCTAGCTTTCTTCAGAACAGAACCTTGCGCGTGAGAATTGATAACACCCTTTCCTCGGAAAGGGCTATTACTGCTGGTGTCCTTCAGGGAAGCGTCTTGGGTACCCTGCTTTTCTCTGTGTACGTCAACGACGTGCCCAAGTTGCCTGGCACCAGGTTGGCCATGTTCGCCGACGACACGGCAGTGTATGCTGTCGATCGTCGTGCTGAGACGGCCGTTATCTGGCTCCAGGAACAATTGGACGAATACGTTGAGTGGGCAGAGAAATGGAGAGTTGCCATCAACGCGGCCAAGAGCACAGCAGTAGTCTTCTCCAGACGCTTTAGGCTCCCCGACAGACTCTACGTAGGCGATACACTTCTGCCCTGGTCTCGAGAGGTCAGGTACCTCGGGGTTCACCTCGACCGACGTCTCACCTGGCGGACACACTCTGCGCAAATAGCCCGAAAGACCGCACATCGTCTTCATTAACTCCGACCCATACTATGTAGCACCGCCATGACCCGCCGCCTAGGGAAGCTTATCGTCTCCACTTATGTGGCGCCGATGGTTACCTACGCGATGCCCGTTTGGGGCTACTTAGCCAAGACCCATAAGCGAAAGCTTCAGTCTCTCCTCGACCGAGGATTGCGCTGGGCATGCAAAGCCCATTATCTGACATCTAACAAAACCATCCGTGAGTCCCTGCGTGTCCGTTCCCTGGACGCCACTATACGGACACTGTCCCGCAAATTCTATCGTCGCTCCGCCCGATTCCAGGGCAACCATCTCATTAGCGCTCTCGGTCGCTACCAATCTGTGCCAGGAGAATCTTGGACCCGGCCTCGGCGAACACTCACCCTCAATTAAATAATTAATTGAAAACCCACGGCCGGTAGCAGGCCACACCCTAAATCCAGAACATCAGTAGTCTCTACGGCAGGAGCTCTTCTGAAGCTCGGGACGTAGTACACGAGCGGGCGACGGGCAAGCCCTTCGTCCCGCACAGCCACTGACCCTCCACTGGCGGTTCATAGCGACGGACGCATTCTTATGAATATGGATGGACTCCAGATGCAGGCGAGTGAAGTAACCCCGGACAGAAGACAACACGCGGGCTTCATCGAACATCACCCGGTGATCGTCGTGGGAAAGAGCGTGTTCAGCAACTGCGGACTTTTCCGGCTGGCCCAGGCGGCAGTATCTCCGATGTTCAGAGAGGCGCGTCCGGACACTACGCTTCGTGGTGCCTATGTAGACCTGGCCACACGTACAAGGAATACTGTACACCCCGCACGACGAGAGTGGATCCCTGGCGTCTTTCACCGGTCGCAGGAACTGTTGGATTTTTTTGGTTGGCTTGAAGATCGTCCTGACGCCCCGCTTACTCAGCAACTTGCCGATGCGGTCAGTCACGCCACGGATGTAGGGCAAGACAGCAGAGCCAACAACCTCAGGCGACACCGACTCGTCCGGCCTATCAGATCTTCTCAGCCGGGCAGCTCTCCTGACCTCCGCAGCAGAATAGCCGTTGGACTGCAGTGCTTCCTCGAGATGCCGAAACTCATCTTAGAGATACTGGGGCTCACAGATTCTTTTTGCCCGGTCTACCAGAGTCTTCAGCACCGCCCTCTTCTGCCTATGATGATGATTGGAGGACTTGTGCAGATATCTGTCGGTGTGCGTTGGCTTCCTATAAACTTTATGTCCCAAGCTGCCATCGGTCCTTTTCAGGACCAACACATCCAGAAAAGCCAATTGATCACCACTCTCGCGCTCTATCGTAAACTGTATGCGCGGGTGTACAGCGTTCAGATGTCCAAGGAAGCGTTCCAACTCTTCGTCCCCATGGCTCCAGACCACGAAAGTGTCGTCCACATACCGCAACCAACACTTCGGCTTCAGAGGCGCAGATGAAATTGCCAACTCTTCAAATTTCTCCATGTAGAAGTTTGCAACCACAGGGCTGAGAGGACTTCCCATCGCGACGCCATCCAACTGTTCATAGAAGCCGTCATTCCACTGGAAGTAGGTCGTTGTTAGGACCTGCCGGAACAAAGCAGTGATGTCCGCCGAGAACAGGTCACCCAAATACCCCAAGACCTCCTGAACAGGGACCATGGTGAAAAGAGAGACCAAAGAGAGAGACCGAACACCGGACGGCCGTCTTCACATCAGGCTCCAGAGAAGATTGCTTAACCAAAGAATCCGTTTTTCTTACAACAGTAGTAGTCGGATCTTTGTTCTTTAGACGTTCCGCTGTTCCGTTAAACTTTAGACGTTCCGCTGAGGCCCATCGTCAGTGCTATTGGCTCGCCTACTTACAACTTGGCAAAGCACCTCACTGGATTGCTCAAGCCGCACATCGGGCAGACGGATTCTTTCGTCCGTGACTCTTCTGATTTCCTCCGGAGGATCCGGGAGTTGGTGCTGGAGCCTGGCGTCTTTCTCGTGAGTTTTGATGTGGTCTCTCTTTTCACCATGGTCCCTGTTCAGGAGGTCTTGGGGTATTTGGGTGGCCTGTTCTCAGCGGACATCACTGCTTTGTTCCGGCAGGTCCTAACAACGACCTACTTCCAGTGGAATGGCGGCTTCTATGAACAGTTGGATGGCGTCACGATGGGAAGTCCTCTCAGCCCTGTGGTTGCAAACTTCTACATGGAGAAATTTTAAGAGTTGGCAATTTCATCTGCGCCTCTGAAGCCGAAGTGTTGGTTGCGGTGTGTGGACGACAATTTCGTGGTCTGGAACCATGGGGACGAAGAGTTGGAACGCTTCCTTGGACATCTGAACGCTGTGCACCCGCGCATACAGTTTACGATGGAGCGCGAGAGTGGTGATCAATTGGCTTTTCTGGATGTGTTGGTCCTGAAAAGGACCGATGGCAGCTTGGGACATAAAGTTTATAGGAAGCCAACGCACACCGACAGATATCTGCAAAAGTCCTCCAATCATCATCCTAGGCAGAAGAGGGCGGTGCTGAAGACTCTGGTAGACCGGGAAAAAAGAATCTGTGAGCCCCAGTATCTCTAAGATGAGTTTCGGCATCTCGAGGAAGCACTGCAATCCAACGGCTATTCTGCTGCGGAGGTTAGGAGAGCTGATAGGCCGGGAAGATCTGATAGGCCGGACGAGTCGGTGTCGCCTGAGGTTGTTGGCTCTGCTGTCTTGCCCTACATCCGTGGCGTGACTGACCGCATCGGCAAGTTGCTGAGTAAGCGGGGCGTCAGGACGATCTTCAAGCCAACCAAAAATATCCAACAGTTCCTGCGACCGGTGAAAGACGCCAGGGATCCACTCTCGTCGTGCGGGGTGTACAGTATACCTTGTACGTGTGGCCAGGTCTACATAGGCACCACGAAGCGTAGTGTCCGGACGCGCCTCTCTGAACATCGGAGATACTGCCGCCTGGGCCAGCCGGAAAAGTCCGCAGTTGCTGAACACGCTCTTTCCCACGACGATCACGGGGTGATGTTCGATGAAGCCCGCGTGTTGTCTTCTGTCCGGGGTTACTTCACTCGCCTGCACTTGGAGTCCATCCATATTCATAAGAATGGGTCCGTCGCTATGAACCGCCGAGTGTTCAGAGCTGTTGGGTTGTGCGTCGTGGGACGACCCAATGGTATCCTAGTACCGAGCCTCCGGTAGGGGCTCCTGCTTAGTGGTCCTGTCCAGACGGAATATTTTTAATTAATTTTTAGTGGTCGCTACAACGACATGCTCGTACTAGGTCGACTAGTACAGTATTTGTCGAGGCCGTTTCCCAGATTCACCTGGACGTGTTCGGTACTTGCCAAGGCCAGCTATGAGTGGGTTTGTCTGGGTCCTCGCAGCTCGGACATAAAATTTACGTGCAAGTCGCCTTGCGGTGTCATCAATGGAGCGGACACCGAGTCCTCTTCTCAGGAGACGAGAAGAAAACCGATAGGGGACTTTGGCCGCTAGCCGAAGGCCTCTATCGAGAACGCTTTGCAACCTTCTTTTATGAACGGTTGCGAGGTAACCCCAGACGGGAAGAGCGTAGGTAATGATCGGCAACAGGTACGCGTTGACGATCAACTTACCCAGCTTGCGGGTCATAGCCTTGTTGGCAAGTATCGGAAACAGTTGCGCGAGATGGGCGGACGCTTTCTTTCGCATCGTCTCAGCGTGGGCACGCCAGGTGAGCCGACGATCAAGGTGGACACCGAGGTACTTTACTTCTCTCGACCAGGGCAAGTACGTTCTACCGAGTCTCACTCGGCCTCGTGGTTCTTTCCGGCGCTTTGTGAATAGCACCGCGGAGCTCTTGGTTTCGTTGACGGCAACTCTCCAGCTTTCCGTCCACGTCGAATGCGCATCGAGTGCGCGCTGGAGTCGTGGGATAGCAAAGTCTGCGTTTCGATCGGCGGTATAGACCGCCGTGTCGTCGGCAAACAGAGCCATCTGGACTCCAGGCTCTCTGGGTGCGTCGTTGACATACACGGAGAACAGGAGAGGCCCTAGCACGCTACCTTGAGGTACCCCGGCTGTAATACGTCTCTCGGAAGAGACGTGGTCGTCTATTGGCACGCAGAAAGTCCTCTCCGTCAGAAAGCTAGCAATCAAGCGAAGGTAGCAATCTGGGAGCTGAATTTCCCGGAACTTGAACAAGAGCCCGTCATGCCAGACACTATCAAAGGCCTTTTCCACATCTAGGAAACAGGCGACAGTCTGCTCTTTCCGACACCCGGCGCCCGTGATGTATTCCACCAGTCTCATCAGTTGATGAGTGGTGGAATGCCCCACACGGAAGCCGAACTGTTCGGGGACCAGTACATCGAAATTTCTTAGACGATATAGTACTCTCCGTTGTACGAGACGTTCGAGGACCTTTGACGTGGCTGACAGTAGACTAATGGGCCGGAGGTTGCCGGGACGGAAAGCGTCCTTTCCCTGCTTCGGGATCACTATGACCGTCGCCTTACGCCATTTCTGGGGAAAATAGGCCAGTCTAAGACACGCGTTGAACAGCGCGACCAAGAAAAGTACTCCTCGCTCCGGGAGTCGAGTAAGAGCGGCGTTCGAGACGCCGTCCGGGCCAGGAGCTTTTCTCGGCACGAGTTCGACGAGCCGATCTGTGACCTCTTCCCTAGTAATGGGTTCGGGCTCCGCAGTGATCGGAAGAGACAGAAAGTCTTCCACTTCGTTCTCGACTTCTTCGTCGACGTCCCAGTCCATGGGCGGGTTAGGTGCGAACTGTCGCTCAAAACATGCGCCCAAGTACTCGGCCTTCGCCTCCGGGCGAGCCAGGAGTTGACCGAAAGTTCCAGCAATGGCCGGGATGCGAGGCCGGCGCCTCTTCCCTACCAACGCCGAAGGTATCCGGTAAGGGCTACTTTCGTCCGATCCGTCCCCTGCTTGGGCCACGGCGAGTTCCCAACAGCGTCTCCGGTAGGCCTGCATTTCACGACGTAAAATGCCGGTCGCCCGGTTGTATGCTGCCTTGTCGGCCGGATCACGGGTCCACTGCCAGCGTCTCCGGAGGCGATTTCTCTCGCAAGCGAGAGCACTCGTCTCCTCAGGGATCCGCTGCCAGTGAGGCGTGACGCCAGGCTTCATCCTGGAAGACGCGTCGATCGCAGATACGACAGCCTCGTCAAAGGCGGCAACTGCCTCGTCGACTTGGCGGACGGTTTCGAGTGGTCCCGCGTCTGGCAATCGGCGACTTAACGCCGGGCCATAGCGGTCCCATTCTACCACCTTCCTGACATCTCTGCGTACGACGTGCTGGGTAGCGACGTGTATCAAGATGGGGAGATGATCGGACGATAGTTCCGTTAGCGCGGACACATGGACCGGACAGTCAATTCCTTGGATCACCGCTATGTCCAAGACATCGGGAGCCACGTTGCGTTGTGAGGGGTAGAACGTAGGTTGGGTAGGCCCAATCACTTGTATCCTGCGAGAATCGGCAAACCTGCGCAAACGTTTCCCGTTTGGGGCAGTCAAGCGACTGTTCCAATCGCGATGTTTGCAGTTCAGGTCGCCGGCCATGATGACCCTCCTGTGTGCATCGAACGCGACAGCTAGATCGGGGTGAAGGAGCTCTTTTTGCGGCGGTTTATACGCCGCGACCATCTGTACGCCGCCTAGAGTGTTTACAACTCCACAGCGGTGCCTTCGAGGTGAGTCATTGCAGGCAAGACGACTCGGTGATGCTCAAGAGTGAGCCTCACCGCGACGGCAGTACCGCCACCAGCAGTGCCCGGCCTGTCGTTTCGATAGCACACATAGTTGGCCAGTCGTAACCGACTCGTAGGAGTCAAGTGGGTCTCATTGAGAAGGACTACGTCGGGATTGAGTCGGGCCAGTAATTCTTGGAGTTCCTGGATCTTGTTGGACAACCCGTTGGCGTTCCAGGAAAGAATTGAGAGATCACGTTTGAGGACCCGTCTCATAGAAAACCTACACAAGTGGCGGCTTCCACCAAGAGCATGAATCTCTCGGTTGTATCGGCAGTCTCCAAGCGGGAGCGGATGGACCTGAAGGTCTGGGCAACTTTGCGGAGGTCGAATTCCGCAAGGAAGTCTTTGACGACCTGATAGTCGTCTGGAACGGTTTTTGAGGCAGAGTGCCCGGAGACTGTTTGCGCATAAGAGCGCCGAGGCTTATCAATCGGGGGATTGGTGGAAGCCAGGGGTTTCTTGGGGCCAGGTGTAGCGCCTCTAGCGGAGGTGCTAGGAACAGGGACAGATGCGATAGCGTCGGTCTTCACGCGCTGCGCAGGCTTTCTGTACTGTGCGGCTGGGTTGGCAGGAGCCCGGGAGCGAGCGCCACAGGGCTTACGTTGCCGCTTCTTTTTTCCTGCATTAGGGTACCGCGGGGGTGGGAGGTCAGGCGAGGCTGCTTCTGAAGCAGGGTCAGGATTTTCCGGTGCCGGGGAGGGTTGAGAATTCTCAGGCTCCACAACCGAGATGTTTGGCAGTGGCTGGTCTGTCTCACTTTGTTTAGAAGCCGCGAGGTTACGGCGCTTTTTCGCCTGAGGCGGGACAGGGGCCTGGGAAGGAGCCTGAGTTGGAGATGCCTGTACCACAGGTGTCTGCTTCGGGCCTTTGCTACGTTTCCGTTGCCTGTTAGCAACTGCGGCGAAAGACACGGCAGCCGTAGCAGGAGGCGAAGGGCCTGGCTGCTTGGTAGCAGGTCTAGAGCCAGCTTCCGGATGCCTAATGGTGGCAGGCGCCCTTTCGGCTTTCGCCGCTCGAGCTCCCGCTGAAACACCGGACATGCCCGGTAGTTGGCGGGGTGACTTCCGCCGCAGTTGATGCACCTTTTGAATGCAGGGGCATCACAGTGTTTACTAGCGTGAGGTAGAGAGCACCTCACGCACGCCGGAGCGTTAGAACAAGTCTCTGAATGGTGCCCGAAGCGTTGGCACTTGTAGCACTGAGGCAGAGCCCCGGGAGCGCGGCTTCTTTCCACTTTTACGCGGAAACCAAAAAGCCGCGTAAGAGAGAGTAGGCTTGCGCCTGCCTCGCTGTTCTCGGCCATGATGCGAAGCAGGGGAATTGGACGCCTTGGTCCGGCAGGAGCAAATACCCGATGTACCGCGCGAACCGGATAGCCCAGCTCGCGCAGCTCATCGAGGATTTCCTCGAGAGGAGAGTTCACGTCCAAGCCTCTGAGTATAAGTGACAGAGGCTTCACGTGTTTCGGGGTGAAGGTATGGTATTGCAGGTCGGCGGATTCAACGAACGCCATGACGTTGCGGTACTCGTCCATTCCGCGGACAGCGATCTTGACAGTGTCGCCCCCAAGGAGCTTCAGGTCAACGCTGGCCGGGGAAAGTCCGGGAGCCACTATGAGTCTCCGGTAAAAACCGGTGACGTTGTTCACGCCGTGAACGAACACGGGCGGGATGCGACGAGTGGCCGGCGGTGCTTGGGCAGCGCCGGGCACAGTCGGCCCCGAGCCGGATTCGCCATCGGCGGGGACAACTTCCATGGCGGACGCCGAGGAAGAGGTTGAGGAAGACCGATTCCGCCTCGGTTTCTTAACCGGGCGCCCCCGTGGCCCAACCGCCACGAAAGCGTCGGTCTCGTCACCGGGCAGCGGAACCGTCCGGGGATCGACTACTTGGTCCGCATCCATAGCCGGAGAACACGGCGAATCGCTCGTGTGGGGTATGGAGGAGGCGAGCGACTGCGTGCTCGTTGACGCGCCCGGAGCGGGCATTTCCGCCAACGAGCGGGAGGTTTGCCGACCAGAGGCAGCCAGGCTGCCTCCGGCGGTAACCAGGGACCTAGGGTCCGGCCCGAGCCGGATCGCATGCGGGACTGAAACGCTCAGGCTTACTATGAGCTGGGCAAATGACCGGCTTCGTTAGATACCTCTCCTTACGAAGAGAGGTGTCCACCGGCCTCTTTACCTAGGCGATATCCAAGCTCGCTTACCACTGGTGGGGGCTCGCAAGGATTGTCCTAGGCAGCGCTACCTATGAGCCTGAGCGTCAGCGGGCAAGATGCGCTACGCAACCTTAAGCTCTTGTAGGCCAAAAGTGCTTCCTCTTCAACTGCAGTTGGTGGTTCTGAAAAGGGTCACTCGGCTGGTGGTCCTTAGAAGGTCCGACGACCCAGCTGTGTGTGCTAGCTACTCAGTTCACCAGCCAGCTGAGTTTTCTTCTTCCTTCTAAGGCCTGATGTTATCCAGCAAGCAGAGCAGCAGATGTAGTTTGCCTGTCCTCGTCAAGTGAAGGCAGCAGGGCAGCAGCTGTACAACAGCGAGTCGCTTCCGAAAACGTCCAGTGAAGAGCAGATCCAGAGAGGAGGTCCTTCCTGTACGAGAAGCTGAAGCCTATGAACCGCCGAGTAGCATGTAGCATCATAGTAGCGGGGCGTCTTTGCACCCGGTGCATGACTGCAGCATCTGGGTCGAGCCCAATGGCTGCCTGTGGATACACTTAGTTCTGGTTCATTCGACAGGTGCCTGAAAAAAAAAGGAATGGACAACCGTCAACCAGTTAACTGAGAAGGCGGGGGAGAAAGGTTTTCAATTTTTATTTATTTTATTTTAATTTCAGCAATCAGTGGGCACTGCCGCAAGGACGGGTTCAGGTGACAGATGTCGCCCGTTCTCAGTCCCGCGTGCGTACGCCGTGAGGCGTCGGTCGCTCCCCGCGAGGCAGAGAGCCTCCGTGCCAGTGATAGCGCGTAGCAGCGGCATTCAGCGCGGTCGGCATACTAGGAAGGGAGGAAGGAAGCAGCTTTGCAGGTAAATTCTGGGGCATGGTCAGATGGTGAATATGCAAATGTAATTTTAAGTAATTTTACTTAAAGTTATGGCGGGTCATCGAGAATCGCCCGAGGGCGTTTGACCCGGACAGGGGGAGGTGGTTGCGTGGTGCTGATGGTCCTGAGGTAAGGGTAGGAAGAGGTCTCAGCTGCGGCAAAGAGAGTCGCAGCTAATGACCAGACAAAGGCTGAGAGAGCAGGAACTCGTAGACCTCCTCGAATTACACTGTTTCTAACAAACCAAGGAGATCCCGACAAGGAACGGAGGGTTCGGGATTGGAAACTTTCCAGCCTACGCCTGTTGGTGGCGGAGGCAAGTGACCACCAAACAGGTGCCGCATAGGTCAATACAGACCGGAGAAACAACAGATAGAGGGTAACTTTCGTGCGCAGCGCCAGGGGGCTGCGGCACGCGAGGTATGGGTAAAGTTTGGCTCTGACGCCGCGAGCAAGGGTGTCCGTCACGTGGGCGTTGAAGCAAAGGCGACGATCTAGCCGAACGCCTAGATACTTCATCGACTCTTTGTAGGCGATAGGCCTCCCTTCCAGGGAGAGGGGCTGGCATCGGGAGATGGACTTACGAGTGAAACAGATCGCCTTGGATTTCTCCGTATTGATCGTCACCCGCCATTTCCGTAGCCAGTCCGGAAGCTGGTCCAACTGACGCTGCAACTGTGTACTCGCAAAACGCGGGGACACATAGCTGTAATGATACATTGCATCGTCAGCGAACAAAGACAACGTGACTCCGGGCAAAACAGGCAGGTCGTTCGTGTACACGAGGTACAGAACGGGGCCGAGGACAGATCCCTGAGGTACGCCGGCGGCGACAGGACGAACTGCAGAGCAGGTTCCGTCGACGCTCACCCTGAAGGTTCGGTCGCTGAGATACGACCGGAGGAAAAACACTATGGACGATGGTAAGGGGGAGGTGGCTAGTTTGAAGAGAAGACCTTCGTGCCAGACTTTGTCGAAGGCCTTGCTCACGTCCAGCAGTGCGGCGGCCGTAGCCGCTCGCCTGTTTGTGGCGCAGAGAGTTGCGTTACCACGCGGACTAGTTGAAGCGTGGTCGAGTGCTCTCTGCGAAACCCGAACTGTTTGTTGCGGATAAAATTATCCAACAACGGCGAGATGCGGGCCAGCAGAAGCCGCTCGAACACCTTCGAGATAACTGGCAAGAGTGATATTGGCCGATAGCTTTCAGGAAGCATGCGCGGCTTGCGGGGTTTAGGAACCATAACGATGTTGGCATTTTTCCACAGGCGGGGAAAGTACTGTAGCCGGAGACAAGAGTTGAACAGCTCGAGAACGAGGTCAACGCCTGAGGCCGGGAGATATTGTAATGCAGCGGCCCCGATCCGGTCAGGACCGGGGGCGCGACGGCGGTTTAGTCGACAGACAGACGAAACGAGTTCGTCTCTTTCGAACGGGAGGTCTGGGCCAGCGGGAGGGCGAGAAAAATAACCAGATAGGAAGTCCCGGACTTCTGCCGAGTGGGCAGGGTCCGAAACGCCTCGATGAACGGTAAATTGCGACTCCATGCAGTCGGCGAAAACCTCAGCCTTGCCTTCTGATGAAGACACAATCCCGTTCGGGGTTTCCAGCGGGTTGCGAGTTCTCTTCTCGCGGGTCAGTCTACTCACCGCTCTCCAGACGGAGGCGTGGTCGACTTCAAGAAACTCTAGGTATGAGTCCCATCGATCAGAGTTTACATCCCGCAGTAGCTGCTGAACGTAAAGGGAACCGCCGAGGTGAAAGCATCTCCTTAATTAGTGTCTGGCATGGTTTATTTTCCATGGCCAATCAGAATCGAGAATGATGAGCTGGCTTCTCATTGGTCCGCGTGATACACCTTAAGCGGCCAAAAAGTTATAAATAGAGGCATCGTAGCCGTAACACAAGAGACACTTCTGCTCCAGATCTCGACTGAACAGGACGCTCTTGGACTGCTCTCTCTACTCTGGACGTCGCTTCAGCTTCTGGCTGCATTCGCCCACCTCGCAGGATGAGGAATACCACTGCTTTCTTCGAGGGGAAGAAGACCCAGGAGCCAGCTGTTACCAGTGAACTTAGTAGCTGGTAGAAGAAGCAGCTGGCCGAAGTTTGCCCTTCTAAGGACCACCTGCGCCGGAAAACATCTTGGCCGGACAGGAAAGAAGAGTGCTCTTGGCTCACCTGGTAAGTGCCGTATATCAGTGTGTAATTCCTAACCTGCTCACGACTGTTAGGTAGGGTAAGCGAGCTAGGATATCGCCGGGGTAAAGGGGCCAGTGGACACCAGTCTTGGTAAGGACTGGTATTCAACGAAGCTGGTCGTTAGCCCAGCTCCTCCCGCATCGTCGTGAGCAGGGAAGACGCGCGGGTAATCCGGCTTTGGCCGGACCAGAGATCCCTGGCGTCTGGCAGTGACTGCCTAGCAGTCTCTGCCCGGCAGCCGCCGCACCTGGCCAGCATGCCTTCTACAGGCAACGGCTCAAGTGCCGAGTCGCTCGGCTCTGCCTTGCCCCATCTGGGCGACTCGCCTGAATCGCCTCGGGCGATGGAGACGGACGATCCTCTCCCGAACCCACTACCCCCTCTCCCGGCGGACGAGTCGGGCGAATTCGCGACCGTTGGTCGGCGTAATCGTCCGGCTAAGAAGCCGAAGAGGACCCACACATCCGGATCCACTTCCTCTCAGACCTCGGCCATGGACATCGGACCTTCTCAGTGCCGACAGGACGCGGCTCCGACTGCTTCGGCAGCAGCTCCGGCTGCTGCCGCTGTTGGTCGCGCGCCGCCCCTGTATGTCCACAGCGTGTCCAATGTCGCCGCCTTATACAGACGGCTGATCGCGGCCCACAGCCTGTCGGCCGACAAGCTTGACCTGAAGCTGCTTGGCGGTGATACGGTCAAGATTGTCGTCCGCCAGCTCGAGGACCATCGCTTGGTCGAGGCCTTCCTCCAAGCGCACAACCTCCAGTACCATACCTTCTCTCCTAAGCGAGTCAAGCCCTTGTCTGTAATTTTGCGAGGGCTTGACGCGCACACCGATCCATAGGAGATCCTCTTGGAACTCCGAGACCTCGGGTACCCAGTGCAGGCAATTTTCCACCTGTTCACGCACTCAGAAACCCGAGTACCTCTCCCGCTCGTCCGTCTCCAGCTCGAGAAGGGCGAGGCTGCAGACAAAATATTCCAACTGACGCGGTTGTTTGGCTTCCGCGTCAGGGTTGAATCCAGTCGTCCCCAGGGCAAGCTCGCGCAGTGCCACCGGTGCCAGAGGTTCGGCCACCATACCGACGTCTGCCGCAATGCCCCGGCCTGTCTATGTTGTTCGTTGGGACATTTAACTTAGGCCTGTACTGTGGCAGACAAGTCCAAGTTCCGCTGCATTAATTGTAGCCAAGGCCATGCAGCAAGTAACGTAAACTGCCCGGTCTACAGGGCGGAGCTCCTGCGGAAGCAAAAGCCGCAGGGGACCTTCCCGAAGCCAAGGTAGCCAGCTATGCAGCCCCAACCTCACAGACAGCCTAAAACACAGGCTAGGCCTCAACCTCAGGAACAACCGGCATGGCGCGCGCTCTCTCCGGCTCCACCTCCAACCCCTGCAAAGGTAAACAAACGAACCGCGTCTCCTTCCGAAGCAGAGACAAGCCCAGTAGCCGTCATCTCGGTTTTGGAGCCGGAGAATCAACCCTGCACCTCCGCGGAACCTCCAAATCCCGCCTCTGAACCAGAGGTAGCCTCGCCACCACTGCCACCTCCGCGATTTCCGCGAGCAGGCATCACAAAACCCAGGAACAAAGGGATACCCACACCGGAGCTCCTGCCTGCCCACAGCCCAAGAAAAGTCCTGCTTCCCGGTATAAGTCCGACGAAGCGCAACAGCGTACTTTTCCTGCCGCTGATTCAAAACCGACTGCCCCTGGTCCTGTGGCTTCCACCACGACCCGATCTGCCGTTAAACCTGGTCGCTCTTACGCGGCCTCAGTTTCCAGGCAAACCGCCCAGTCCGTCATTTCCGATGACGCACAGTTCGTCCGCGACTTTCTGTCTGGCTACGGCCTCAAGAAAGTCGCATCCACCTTCAGGTCCATCCGAGACCACCTGGAAACTGCCGACCCAACTGAGAGATTTATGCTCTTGGTGGAAGCCTGCGAAGTAATAGGTCTTCTATGAACCGAGCCCTTAGACGAGATCTCTCGCTCGTAGCCTGGAATGCTAACAACATCGGTTCCAAGCATTCCGACCTTCTTGAATTCCTGGCTCGGTTCAAACCCGACGTACTTCTCCTCGGGGAAACCCACCTGACCCCGGCGAACCGGTTTCGATTACCAAATTACGTGGTCTATCGGGATGACCGAGGAGGAGGCGGCACGGCGATCGCGGTGAGGACCTCCATAGGTCATCATCGTGTCGCTTTGCCGCAGCTTACCAACCTAGAGGCCACCGCCATTGAGGTCCACGGAGCTCTTGGCGGCGTCCTCATGGTTTCAGCATACAAGCCCCCACAAGCTGAACTCCCTGTCGGCGACCTGGACGTCATCTTCGATTCCCATCGAAGGGTAATTTTGGCCGGCGATCTGAATTGCAAGCATCGCGTTTGGAATAGTCGCCTGACTACTCCGAACGGGAGGCGCTTGCTCAGTTGTGTTGAATCGCGCCGGGCGATGGTGTTTGGTCCAGCGCAACCCACGTTCTTTCCGTCAAGGCCTAACGCGGCTCCCGATGTTCTGGATATCGCGGTGACCCAAGGAGTTGTCTGTCCGGGCGAGGTATTCTCACTTACGAAGCTGACATCCGACCACAACCCTATCTTGGTCCACGTCGCTACCCAGCACGCCTATGCACGTTCTGACCAGAAGAAGGTTATCGATTGGGATCGCTACGGCCCGGCCTTGTGCCGTAGATTGCCGCCAGCGGCCCCACTCGATTCCGTTCGCCTCCTAGACGAAGCAGTTGCGGGAATCGAAGAGGCAATCATCTCGGCTATAGGCGTGTCTTCACGTACGCGAGCTGGTTTCACGCCTGACTACCAACGCATCCCTGAGGAAGTCTCTCTTCTCGCTCGCGAGAAGAATTACTTCCGGAAACGTTGGCAGAGGACCCGTGATCCGGCCGATAAGGCAGCATACAATCGGCTCACCGGACGACTGCGTGGCAGTCTGAAGGCGTTCCGACGTAGCTGTTGGGAACTCGATGTGGCCCGAACGGGGGATGCGGACCCGCAAAGTCAACCGTACAGATTACCTACCGCATTGACGGGACGGAGGCGTCGACCTCCACTTCCCGCCATTGTTGGACCGTTCGGTCGACTCCTGGGTCGCCCGGAGGAGAAGGCCGAGTACTTGGGCTTGTGTTTCGAGCGACAGTTCGCTCCCAACCCGCCCATGGACTGGGACTTCGACTAACAAGTCGAGATGGCTGTGGAAGACTTTCTGTCTCTTCCGATCACGGCGGAGCCCGAACCCATCTCTTTGGAAGAGGTCTCAGATCGGTTCGCTGAACTTCAGCCAAGAAAAGCTCCAGGCCCGGATGGTGTTACCAACACCGCTCTACGACTTCTTCCCGACCCTGGAGTTCAATTCTTGACTGATTTGTTCAACGCGTGTCTTAGACTGGCCTACTTTCCCAAGAAATGGAGAAAGGCGACGGTTATCGTGATCCCGAAGCAGGGAAAGGATACCACCCGCTCGGAAAACATCCGGCCTATCAGCCTACTCTCCGCTACGTCCAAGGTTTTTGAGCGCCTCGTACAGCGTCGTGTACGAGAACATCTAACCAACTTTGACGTGCTGGTCCCCGAACAGTTCGGCTTTCGTGTGGGGCATTCGACCACTCATCAACTGATGAGACTGGTGGAAAGCATCACGGAAGCCGGGTGTCGGAGAGAACGGACCGTTGGCTGTTTCTTAGATGTTGAGAAAGCCTTCGACAGCGTATGGCATGATGGCCTGTTATTCAAACTTAGGAAAGTCCAGCTCCCGGACTGCTACCTCCATCTGGTTGCTAGCTTTCTGACGGAGAGGACCTTCTGCGTGAGAGTTGACGATTCAGTCTCTTCCGAGAGACGAATCACAGCCGGCGTCCCTCAAGGTAGTGTTCTAGGCCCCCTTCTGTTCTCGATCTACGTCAACAACGTGCCGAGACAGCCTGGAGTCCAGATGGCCCTCTTCGCTGACGACACGGCCGTATTTACGGCCGATCGTCATGAGGAAAGGGCCGTCCTACGACTGCAGCGCCAGCTCGACACGCTCGTGGACTGGACCGAGAATTGGAGAGTGCAACTCAACGCTACCCAAGAGTGTAGCCGTCGAATTCTCTAAGCGACGGAAGAACCCCGTTAGGCAGCTACGTATCGGCAGAACGTATTTGCGCTGGTCCAACGAGGTCAAGTACCTCGGCTTACACCTTGACCGTCGGCTCACCTGGCGTACCCACGCACAGACAGTTCTTAAGCGAGCATCCACTCGCTTGTGCGCACTGTTTCCACTCCTGATCAGCTCAGCCATGACCAGGAAATTGGGTAGGATGATCGTCGGCGCGTATCTGCTGCCGGTCATTACCTACGCCTGCCCGGTCTGGGGTTACCTCGCCGCAATGCATAAAAAGAAGTTGCAGAGCGTCCTCGACAGGGGGCTTCGGCTAGCGGCCAAAGTCCCCCGTCGCTTCTCATCTCGCCTTCTAAGGAGGGGACTTGGCGTCCGCTCCTTAGACGATACTTTCAGGCGGCTTGCACGCAAATTTTATGCACGTGCGGCGAGGTTCCCAGGCAATCCTCTAGTGACTGGGCTGGGAAGGTACCGTATACGTCCAGGTGATTCGTGGAAACGCCCTCGGTGTATACTGCGCTAGTGTAGGCTAGCACAACAGCCGAGAATCGGCCTGCTATAGAGCACGCGCCCTACTTGGGCAGGGCCACGAGGCAGGAGCTCCAGGAGGTAGCTCGGAACTCAGTTACCGTGCGGTTCGTCTCTGCGACGCACAACCGCAAAGCCCAGAGCGAAAAAAAAATAAATAACTCACTGTTGCTTGTTCCCAGTTCATTGGGAGACGTGTTCGGCGTGTCATCTATTCGAACACAATTTTTCGCTACTAAAGATGGCCACCGGTGGTGCGGCCGAAACGTTTAGCAGTAGATCAAGCACTCGACCACGGCCTTTCAGCCCGGAAGTTTTAGAAAATAATCATAATGACACCGGCCGTGAAAGCATACGTACTAAGATTAAGAACTTCTACGGGGAGGAGGTTTTCAAGAAAATTAAAAAGCTGGAGACGCTACGTAAGAAGAAAGCCAGTCTGCTGTGTTCCTTGGCCTTTGTACTTCGCTGTAGAGACTCGGGAACCGTTCCTAGGTTCCTACGACAGAGACACATTTTTAATACGCCACAGGCCAATAGGATATACGGGAGAACGGAAAATGCCATGCTGCGTGAGCGCATACACCACACGAGGAAAGAGTTGGCACTAAATGATCAAGACCTGTTGAAGCTGCATTTACATCTCAGCAGTTCCCTCCAACGACATGATTGGGAGATGTTGGATGGGCTCACATATAATGCTTTCGAGGCGTGTTATGCCAGTACCAGCCAGAGACAGCGTGACAAATTCGAGCGGTTTGGTTCCCAGAACATCGGGGGAAGAATACTAGATCGTGACAGGATGGACAGGATGGTTGTGAATCTATCGAACCGTCAACTAACACCACATGAGACCTCGGTGTTAGCCAAAGGTGAGAAGTTTGCGGTTACCCCGAAGACAGTACCGGTGGAGGAAGTAGTTGCAAGCGTGGAGGCAGGCATCCGAGGACTACCCCGAGACCAGGCAGATGAAATACGTTTGGAAGCTTCTAGGGCCCTTAGAAGGGCCGCTCCGCCGAAATGCAATCTTCTGTCGGTGGAGTTGCGAGCCTTGAGGGAATTGAAAAGGGATGACTCCATTGTCATTGTGCCGGCGGATAAGGGGAGCGCCACTGTGGTCTTGAACACCGAAGACTACCAGCGGAAGATTGAAGGTTTATTAGATCCGGCCACTTATCGGAGGCTGAACAAAGATCCGACTACTACTGTTCTAAGAAAAACGGATTCTTTGGTTAAGCAATCTTCTCTGGCGCCTGATGTGAAGACGGCCGTCCGGTGTTCGGAGGCCCTTCCCCCTCGTCTCTATGGTTTACCGAAGATCCATAAGGAAGACGTTCCGCTGAGGCCCATCGTCAGTGCTATTGGCTCGCCTACTTACAACTTGGCAAAGCACCTCACTGGATTGCTCAAGCCGCACATCGGGCAGACGGATTCTTTCGTCCGTGACTCTTCTGATTTCCTCCGGAGGATCCGGGAGTTGGTGCTGGAGCCTGGCGACGTTCTCGTGAGTTTTGATGTGGTCTCTCTTTTCACCATGGTCCCTGTTCAGGAGGTCTTGGGGTATTTGGGTGACCTGTTCTCGGCGGACATCACTGCTTTGTTCCGGCAGGTCCTAACAACGACCTACTTCCAGTGGAATGGCGGCTTCTATGAACAGTTGGATGGCGTCGCGATGGGAAGTCCTCTCATCCCTGTGGTTGCAAACTTCTACATGGAGAAATTTTAAGAGTTGGCAATTTCATCTGCGCCTCTGAAGCCGATGTGTTGGTTGCGGTATGTGGACGACACTTTCGTGGTCTGGAGCCATGGGGACGAAGAGTTGGAACGCTTCCTTGGACATCTGAACGCTGTACACCCGCGCATACAGTTTACGATGGAGCGCGAGAGTGGTGATCAATTGGCTTTTCTGGATGTGTTGGTCCTGAAAAGGACCGATGGCAGCTTGGGACATAAAGTTTACAGGAAGCCAACGCACACCGACAGATATCTGCACAAGTCCTCCAATCATCATCCTAGGCAGAAGAGGGCGGTGCTGAAGACTCTGGTAGACCGGGCAAAAAGAATCTGTGAGCCCCAGTATCTCGAAGATGAGTTTCGGCATCTCGAGGAAGCACTGTAGTCAAACGGCTATTCTGCTGCGGAGGTTAGGAGAGCTGCCCGGCCGAGAAGATCTGATAGGCCGGACGAGTCGGTGTCGCCTGAGGTTGTTGGCCCTGCTGTCTTGCCCTACATCCGTGGCGTGACTGACCGCATCGGCAAGTTGCTGAGTAAGCGGGGCGTCAGGACGATCTTCAAGCCAACCAAAAAGATCCAACAGTTCCTGCGACCGGTGAAAGACGCCAGGGATCCACTCTCGTCGTGCGGGGTGTACAGAATTCCTTGTACGTGTGGCCAGGTCTACATAGGCACCACGAAGCGTAGTGTCCGGACGCGCCTCTCTGAACATCGGAGATACTGCCGCCTGGGCCAGCCGGAAAAGTCCGCAGTTGCTGAACACGCTATTTCCCACGACGATCACCGGGTGATGTTCGATGAAGCCCGCGTGTTGTCTTCTGTCCGGGGTTACTTCACTCACCTGCATCTGGAGTCCATCCATATTCATAAGAATGCGTCCGTCGCTATGATCCGCCGAGCCAAGCCAAGCCAAGATGTGCAGGGCACAGCGCAGTGCGTGCCCCTGTGACGCTAGCGTCCGGGCAAGCCCGATGACTGCCTGTTGCTGTTCGAGTGCTTGGTGCGAGACTTGTCGGCCTGCAACGGACCGGAATTTGACTGGTTGGAAGGTGGTGAGATACGATTGGTCGGTGCGTGGAAAGATGGTGAGTGGGTAATTTTGTATTTTAAAATTACGGTGGGTCGTCGAGCAGAGCTCGAGGGCGGCGGCGTTTGACTGGTGGTGGTCCATCGTCGTTATCGAGGTGTTGGAGGTGGGAAAATCTGAAATGGATGCTCGATGGAAGAGGTTGTACGTGAGAGTTCGCGCAAATCCATCGAGCGACGGAATCTGCAGCCCTCGCCTGATAGAATCATTTTTTACATACCAGGGAGAGCCGGAGATAAGGCGAAGGTTAATGGCTTGGAAGGCTTCCATGCCTTTAACGACGTCGGGGGCGAGTTGGGTCCAAAATGCAGGCGCTGCGTACATAAGGACGGCTCGTAAAAAGAGCAGATAAATCGAGAGCTTCGTGCGCAACGGCAGTGGCCCTCGAGGCGATAAGAATGGGTACAGTTTAGCTTTGACGCCTCGGGCGCTCCTGGAGCACTGTGGACACGTGAGCTCTGAAGCTTAGGCGTCGATCAAGAGTGACGCCCAAGTACTTCACAGTACGTTGCCAAGCGATTGGGCTCCCTTCAAGGGAGAGGGTCTGGCATCGGGAAGTGAGCTGACGGGAGAAGGCAATCGCCTCGGATTTCTCCGTATTGATCGCCACCCGCCATTTCCTTAGCCAGGCCGGAAGTAATGCGAGCTGGCGCTGCACCACGTCAGTCGCAAAACGAAGGTTTGCAGAACTGGTGTGGTACATCGCATCGTCCGCATAGAGAGAGAGCGTGACTCCAGGCAATACTGGCAGGTCGTTCGTGTACACTAGGTACAGAACGGGGCCGAGGACAGATCCTTGAGGAACGCCAGCGGCGACGGGGCGGACAGAAGAGTACGTCCCGTCGACGCAGATCCTAAATTTGCGGTCGCAGAGATACGACCGCATCAGATGTACAAATGAGGCAGGGAGAGGAGGAGGTGGCTAGTTTATAGAGAAGGCCTTCGTGCCATATTTTGTCGAAGGCTTTGCTCACGTCCAGAAGGACGGCGGCAGTTTGATGATTCCTGTTGATGGCGTCAGTGAGTTGCGTAACAACTCGGACAAGTTGAAGAGTGGTCGAATGCTGCCTGCGGAATCCGAACTGTTCCTGCCGGATGAAATTATCCAGCAGGGGAGTAATTCGGTGATGCAGGAGGCGCTCGAACACCTTCGATAAGACTGGCAAAAGAGAGATTGGTCGATGATTCTCCGGGAGTGTACGCAGCTTGCGAGCCTTCGGCAACATGATGACTTTGGCTCGTTTCCAAGGGCTGGGATAGTAATGGAGCCGGAGACATCCATTGAACAGCACGTGGATGAGTGAAACGAGACTTGCTGGGGCGTTAAGTAGGGCCGCTGCACCAATACGGTCCTCGCCGGGCGCTCGCTTGGGGCGCAGTCGACTAATGGCCGTTTCCACTTCAGCCTCGTCGAACGGGTCGATTGGGTCTGCGGGAGGGCGGGAAAAATATCCAGATAGGAAGTCTGCGACCGCTGCCGAGTGGCCGGGGTCACAGACGCCTCTGTAAATTGTTCCTCCATGGTATCGGCAAAGACTTCTGCTTTGTCGGCCGCGGAGTACACAATCCCGTTCGGTGATCGTAAGGGGTAACGGGTCCTTTTCTCGCCAGTGAGTCGGCTCGCAGCCCGAAAAACGGACTGGGGCGTGACTTCCAGAGACTCAAGGTATGAGTCCCATCGATGTGCAGTGGCATCATGCAGAAGCTGCTTGACAAGGTCTGATTGGGCGTTCAGCCTGCGTTTTACGGCAGAGTCCCGGGTTTGTTGCCATCGCCGGCGGAGCTGGCGCCGTTTGGGGATGGCCAGAATCACCTCTTCAGGTAACTGCGTCCGTCTGTTGGGCGCAGGGACGTTATAGGTGTGTTTGTCCATGGCGGACGTGACGACTTCTTGAAGATAGTCGGCCAAGCGGTCTACATCATCCGGGCTGGAGATGTCGACCTGGGGGTCAGATGGTACTGTTCGACCCAGTTCATCGTGGAACGATCGCCAGTTGACTCTCGTTACACGATGGGGAGGCTGGAGAGGTGTGTCCAGCGTGGGCCGAACAGTGAGTATTACCGGGTCGTGATCAGACGGGAGGTCTGACACGGCTTCTATAGCGATAGGATAGGCCAAGTCTTTGACAACAGCAATGTCAAGGACGTCTGGGTGTCCCCCACTATTGGGGATATAGGTCGGTGATCTAGGACCAAGAGCGTTCACATGAGGATGACGTTGAACGTATTGGTACAGAGAGCGGCCGTATGGGTTTGAAACACGGCTGTTCCACAGGGGATGCTTACTATTAAGGTCTCCGGCTGCGATGGTTGGTAGAGGGTCTTCCAATAGAGCGTCCCATTCATCCTCGTCGGGCGGTGGTCCACCTCGGGGGGGAGGTAGACTGAAACCAGTCGAACCTCCTGATCCCCGATGCAGAGAGCAACCGCCGTCGCCTCCAAGTGACGAGTCGCCGGAGGCGGCAGGGGGCGGTGGGCGATGCGCCTGTGAACCAGAATGGCTGTGCCGCCAGATGCGCGCAGCCGGTTCTGGCCAGGCCGGTCTGTGCGATACGTCGTGTACGCCGGAAGCTGGAACGAGTGTGCAGGAATTAGGTGAGTTTTATTAAGGAGTATGACGTCTATGTCATATTCGGTAACGAAAGCGGCCAATTCGGCACGGCGAGATAGAACGCCACATGCGTTCCAAGCCACCAGCCGAAAGGGCCTAGCCATCGAGAGGGATAAGCGAGGTCACGGAGGTAAGAACGATAACGAGCAAGGACTGGACATCCTTGGCAGCAAGAATTTGTGGGATCAAGGCGTTGATCCAAGCGCGCACGCGGTCGGCGAAAGTCACGTCCGAGGACGCGGCAGACGCCGGTGCCGCCTGAGGCTTGGGCGCCGGGTGCTTAAACATGATGCCATTCTGGGCGTGGGCCTTTTGTTTCGGCTGCCTAGGATCTTGGACATCTGGAGTAGATGGTGGCTGAGGTGCAGCAGGCGTGTGCTGCGAGGAAGCGGGGGGCGATGGTTTGTTCTTTTTCTTGGACGGCGCAGCAGGTTTAGGCTGCTGGGCCGCGGGCTGTGCGGCGGGCTGAGAAGCAGCTGCAGCCGCATAGCTGGGCGCCCCGGTAGACGCCGGACGAGCTGGGGCAGGCGTAAGTGCCGGTGCCGCAGCAGGGGTACTTGCCGCCGAGGCGGCAGGCCTTGATGCTTGGGGCCTAGCTGGAGGCGCAGGAACGTGCTGCTGCGAAGACTTTGAAAGCTTCTTCAAAGCCGCAGCATAGAACCTGCACGACTTTGACGATGCCGGGTGAGGTTCCCCGCAGTTGGCGCAAGTGGCGGCAGCACGAGCGAGAGGACAAGTGTCCTTACGATGGCTATCGCCACAGCGCAAACGGCGGGTGGGGTGATGGCAAAATGCCGATGAGTGGCCGTACCGCTGGCAGTTGTAACACTGCTTCGGTCCGGCTTGGGCTTCGAAGGCTTCCACCCTAACCTTCAGGAAGAACAACATATTGATATCGTAGATGGCCTGGTAATCACCTACCTTTCGTATCTTCACCAGGAACGCATTGCGCGCTAGTTTCTTGCCGGGGGAGAAGAGAGGCGTAACACTGTTAACTCTAAAGCCGAGACTGATGAGTTCATTAGAAATGAGCTTTGGCGTCGTATCTGCAGGGATACCGATAACTTGCACCTTTAGTTCCTTCTCCTCCGGCAAGGCAAAGGTGTGGTAGGGGATGCCCGCATCCGTGATGAACTTCTGTGCAATACGGAAGCTCTCCACGGTCGTGGGGTTGAGGCGGATGGAGCTGTCACCTTGAGCCGAAGCAGTCAAGGTGCCAGAGGGAGTGCACCGGTGTATACGCCGCATGAAATTAGCCCATTCCGAAGGCCGGGCGAAAATCAGAGACGGGATACGCCGGGGCTGGTCGGGTATTTGCTGGGAGGCCGAGGTGGATTGCCCCGCGGTTGAGCCACGACGCGAAGTCCGACCAGAGTCCGTGGAGGTGGCACTGACACGCCGTTTCCGGCTGGGAGACTGCCATGCACCATCGGTGTCTTTGGCGGAGTCCGCGTCGTTAGTTTCCCTCGAAGAGGTAGGTGTAGGGTGGTCCTGAGAAGGGCCATCCGGGAGAAATTGCGCGAGAGCGCTAGCAGGGATTGAGAGGTCCTGAGAAGGACCGACGGAGGCAGGTTGGCCCTTAGAAGGGCCGACGAAGATTGGGTTCGGGCAGCCATTGGCGAGGCGAAGCCTACGCCTTAGGCGGAACGGACTAGAGGACTACGACCAAGCACTACGATAAGCAAAATACAAGAGTAGCTCACTTACCAAAGCTCCAGGCAGCAGCGGAACAAACACGAAACACTGAACGGCACAAGAAACACAACACTGCACTGAACACACTGCACTGCACTATTTCTTGAGTAGCTGGTAAACTTGCACAATAAACTTGAGAACTGCACTGAACGCACATGTCACGGTTTAACCGGAGACTGGTAACGCACAGAATAATAAGAATTTCCCATGAAGAAGAGCTCAAAAGAGATGTTGATCCTTCGAATCGCAGGGCTGTTATGTACCGCCGATGGTCCAGTGGTCCAGTGGTGTACGGAGCTGCAGCTAGTCGTGCTCCGGTGGTCGCAGTGTCCGGTAGCTCGTAGCTAATGAGGGGACGGGGCTCAAGGCCCCTGCATGGTAGCAGTGCCCGGAGTGACTCCTCCGATGACTGCAAGTAGGTCGGGCTCTCTCAAGGACTTTAGGTAAAACAAGGTCAAGTGGGTGGGATGGTGTGCTCCTTTTGCAGTTGGGTAGGGGAGAGGATCTCACAAGTGAGGTGCTCAGCCTAGCCAAAGTCTGGTAGAGTTTGGGCCCTGAAGCCAGCGGTGACGCGTCCGAGTCACAGCGGAGAAACCTCCCGGGACATATGAGTATCGGTTGGCCAACGCTGCTGCCTCCGACGTGGCCCCACTGTCCGCATAGCGGTGATCAGCACAGGCCCGTTGCGTATCCGGGGCGGGCGCCTGATGAAAGAAGGCACTTGCACAACTGACATAAGACAACCCCGCCGAGGCCGCAAACGACCAGGGCAGACCATTCAGGGCAGAGTGAGTGGTAATGCTACGTCTAAGGTGTGGTAGGTGTTCTGTTTGAGGTAGGGTACTAGCGGTAGGGTGTTGACTCCCTCAGGAGAAGGGCCCTATGTAGGAGACTATGGGGGGTCGTCCAGCAGAGTGCGGGGTCTCTTGACTACGTGGCAAGGGGGACCTTCGTCCCTGGCCAGGTCACGGAGGTGGGGGTATCGGGAGTCTGCAGCCCGGAAGAAGAGGCCTACAGAGAGTCTGAAGACAAACTCTTCCACCGTTTGCAGACGGAGGCCCGTCCTGATAGCTCTGTTACAAACAAACCAGGGCAAGTTGGAGAGGATACGGACGGAACTGTTCCAGCTTACGCTTCGTTGTGGCAGATAAGAGGGGCCACCACGCTGGGGCTGCGTAGGTGAATACTGTCCTGATAAGCAGGAGATACAGGGTGAGTTTAGTGCGCAGTGAGAGGGGACTTCTGCGCGAGATGAGGGGAAAGATTTTGGCTCTGACGCCACGGGCTTGTCGGAGTTTGGTTTGGACGTGGCCGGCGAAGCTTAGTCGACTGTCAATAGACACTCCCAAGTACTTCACCGACTTCTTCCAAGCGATAGGGTTCCCATCTAGGGTGAGGGGCTGGCATGCGGTCCGCTTGCGCGTGATGCAGATCGCTTCGGATTTCTCCGCGTTGATCGCCACGCGCCACTTACGTAGCCAGGGAGGCAGAAGGTCGAGTTGGCGTTGTATCACTGTGCTAGCAAAACCAGGGTTCTGCGAGCTGTAGTGATACATGGCATCGTCAGCAAAAAGGGAAAGAGTGACGTTGGGATATACGGGCAAGTCGTTCGTGTACACGAGGTACAGAACGGGGCCGAGGACTGATCCTTGGGGAACGCCAGCGTCTATGGGGCGGTCAGAAGAGACCCCATCTACGCTAATGTGAAAAGTCCGGCCGCGGAGATACGACCAGAACAGTCTCACAGTAGATGCAGGAAGGGGCGTGTGTGCCAGTTTATAGAGCAGACCTTCGTGCCAGACACGGTTGAAGGCCTTACTAACGTCCAAGAGGACGGCTGCGGTGTGCAGCTTTTTGTTTGCAGCGTCAGAGAACTGGGTAACGACGCGGACTAGTTGTAGGGTGGTCGAATGCTCCCTGCGAAACCCATACTGTTCGCTGCGGATGAACCCATCAAGCAGCGGTACAACACGGGCGTGCAGGAGGCGCTCGAACACCTTCGATAACACGGGCAGTAGTGTGATGGGGCGATAATTTTCAGGGAACATGCGAGATTTCCCGGGTTTAGGGATCATGATTACCCTTGCGTTTTTCCACAGGCGAGGGAAGTAATTGAGGCGGAGACATGAGTTGAACACGTCCAGAATGTGGTCAGTGACAACTGATGGGGCATTCTTTAGGGCGGTCGCTCCTATTCTGTCCGGGCCGCAGGCCCGTTTAGGATTTAGCCGTGCGATAGCATGGACGAGATCGGCTTTTTCAAAGGGGGGTGGGGGATCCGTCAAAGGTTGGGCGAGATAGTTTTCGAGGAAGTCCTCGACGCGAGCCATGTGGTCCGCGTCGAAGACGCCTCTGTGAGGGGTAAATTGTTCCTCAACGGAGTTTGCGAAGACCTCAGCCTTGCGCTCCGGTGAATGAACAACACCCGTCGGGGAGTCAAGGGGGTGGCGAGTCCTCTTTTCGCCAAGGAGGCGACCAGTGGCCTGCCAGACGGAGGCGTGGTCGACTTCCAGGGATTCAAGGTAGGTTGTCCCAGCTATGCTGATTGACATCAAGCAGGAGTTGCTTTACGTAATCAGACTGTCGGCGATACTGCCGCTTGACAGCGGGATCGCGAGTGTTTTGCCAGCAGCGGCGAAGGCGCCGCCGCTGGCTGATGGCTTTTTGGACTTCGGCAGGGAGTTGAGACTTCCTACGATGTGCTGGGACAGTGTAAGAGTGGGTATCCATGCAGCGGGTAAGAGTGTCATGGAGATGCGTGACTTGGCGGTCCAGCTCCCTTCGAGAGGGCGCTGGGGCCTCGGGGGCTGATGGGAACCTACGGCACAGCTCGTCGTGGTAAGAGCGCCAGTTGACTCTCTTACTAGGACGGGCAGGCGGGGAGTCGCTTGTTCGTCGAAGCGTTACAACCAGCGGGTTGTGGTCGGACGATAGGGCTGAGATGGCCTCGACCAGGATGGGGCAGACAGCGTCCTTGACAAGAACTATGTCGAGAACGTCTGGCTGGTTGGCAGGGTTGGCGGGGATGTATGTCGGTTCGGCCGGGCCGATGACGAGGACGTCAGGCCTGGTCGAGGCGTATTGGGCGAGAGCACGACCGCTTTGATTAGTCAAGCGACTATTCCAAGACGGGTCTTTGCAGTTCATGTCTCCGACTGCAATGGTAGGCAGGTCATGGTTAAGGAGCTCGTCAAGCTCCTGGGGGTTTGGCACCAGGCCAGGTTTGTTGTAGACGGAGACCAGCCGAAGCTCGGTTCCCGCTACGCTGATTGCGACCGCAGTCGCTTCGATGTGGGTAGTTGGGGGGTAGGTAGAGGTCGGTGAGATAATCGCCTGTGGATGAGAATGGCTGTGCCGCCAGATGCGGCTCGGGTGAGTGGCACTGGGCGGTCCGTACGATAAGTAGCGTAAGCTGGTAGGTTAAATCGATGTTGGGGACGCAGGTGGGTTTCAGAGAGGAGGACTACGTCCGCGTCATACTCGCTCGCGAAGCAGGCCAGCTCAGCTCGCCGCCCGGATACGCCATTTGCGTTCCAAGCAACGAGTCTGAGAGGGCTAGCCATTACGGGCGAGCAACAAGGACGTAAGGGAGGTCATGATTGTGACGACCAGAGAGTTCAGGTCGCGCGCAGCAACTAGTTTGGGCAGGAGATCTTCCATCCAGTCTTGCAACTCCGCGATCGTTAGCACGCCCTCATCGGGCTAGCTCACGGCCGCGGGGCGGCGGACTGGCTGGGGAGCTGGCTTCGAGGTTTCTGGGGCTGCCTCGGGCTTAGGTGGTTGGACCGATGGTAGTTGCTGAGCGGTGGTAGGTTTTTTTGTAGAAGGAGCTTTAGCAGCTGGGGGTTTCTGTTTGGGCTTCGGAGCCTTCGCGCGGTGAGGCGCGGATGCGGGTTTAGATGCGACGGCTGCCGCGAATGACTTGGCGGTGGAGGGAGGCTCCGTAGTAGCAGGGTGTGGGTCGTCACTGGGACGACGAGGTTGGACGGGCGGTTGGCGGGCTGGGGCAGCCGCCGGAGTGGCGGTCTGCTGGACTTTGGTTTGGCGCTGAGGCCGGGTCGGATTGCGGTGCCGGATCTCGTCCATCTCCTGCTTCCGCTCAAGGGCAGATTGATAGTATTCGCAGCCTCTCCAGTTGGCTGGATGGTTCTTGTCGCAGTTAGCGCACTTTGCGTCGGCGTTAGGGTCCTTCGTGCAAGCGCCCTTAGGATGACCTTCGCCGCAGCGTACGCAACGGGGTGCCATGTGGCAGTTGTAAGAGGCGTGGCCGTACCTCTGGCAGTTGTAACACTGCGGAGGGCCGGTGGGGGTGTTATACCTGGAGACCTCAATCCGGAGGCATAAAAGCTCTCGGAGGGAGTAGATGAGTTGGTAGTCTCCTACCTTCTTGAGCTTGATAAAAAAGACGTTGACCTTCCGTTTTTGGCGGTCAACGAGTGGAATGCAGGAGGTTGGAGTGAAGCCAAGGCTCTCCAACTCCTCGATAATGTCAGTCGGGGCTACATCGTGGGGGATGCCACGGATAGTTACTTTGATTTCTTTCTCCTGGGGGAGACCAAAGGTATGGAATTGAACGTTAGAGTCTATGAGTGTTTTCTGGACGAAACGAAATTCGTCGGGAGTCCTAGTTTTGATGCGGAGAAGCTTCCCCTGGTGATAAATATCGATAGGGAAAGCTGCCGCCTGCTTGATAGATTTTGCAAAAGCATGCCACGCTGTGGGGGCGTCAAGAACTATGGGTGGCATGCGGAATGGTTCTGAAGACTGAGGGGTTGGCTGAGCACCTGCCCCGGTAGTGGGAGCCGAGCCACCACTGGGTTCCGGCCCGCCCGAGGAAGAGGAGAAGGTCCGTTTCCGGCTCTTCACCTTTTTCCAGGCAGGGCCGCCGTCAGTGGCGCCGGGCACAACAGTACCGGGGTGGTCCTGAGAAGGGCCAGTTTCGGAAGGCGGACTTGCCGGGGAGTCCATCTCCATGAACTCGCCGACGCAGTCCGCCGCCGGGTTGGGTGCTGTCGGCCCTAAAAAGGGCCGATCAGGGCGAAGGGTAGAGATAGGTGCTTGGGTACCGCAAGCGGTACCCAAGGAGCGATCGGATGTTTGAGAGGTGGACATGCCACCTCTCAAAAGCGGGTAGGGAACAGAGATCTACCAGAGGGGTAATGTACGGCTTCGTTAGATACCGAACTTTGTGGAATGTTCGGTTTCCACCGTACTCTTTGCCTCGGAGGTGTCCAAGGTCGGTTACCACTGGTGGGGCCTTCCAAGGATCTCTCGGGGCAGCGCTAACAAGGAAGCGAGAGAGCCGACGTCCACTCACCTGAGGAGGCTATCCGGGAGCCGGTTCCCACGCAGGTGCCCAGGTCCAATCCGTGAGGCATTCGGCGAAATGCAGGCTGGTCTCAAGTTGTCCTGTCCTGTCCTGTCGCTAGTAGTGTGATAAAGTTGGCTGGTAGAGAGCAAGATGTCTCCTCTTCAAGAGCTGGAAGCGATCTACAGTGCTCCCGCTGCAGTGTCCGGGTGATACCCGATGACTGCATGTTGCCTTGGTGTTACCTTGGCTAGCGATCTCGCGCTTTCAAAGGAATGGAACCTCCATCAATTTTATTTTGGAGGGACAGGATGTTCGATTTTTCTTGGACCCTGGGACCTCGAAGAGACCCGTGACGGCTGAATGGGGGAGACCTCGAAGACCTTTCGCTTGAGAAGCAGGAATTACCCTCCCACAACGGGTAGGGCGCCCCTAGCCGCTCAGGAAAAGTCTCCGAGGGCTGCCAAGCGGCAATGTCGGCGCACGGGAGAGAGCGTAGGAGGAGGCAGCGTCCACCAGAGGTGGCACTAAGCACACCTAGGGCGAGCGCAGACCCCCCTCTAGTCCGTCACCGAGCGCCAGCACGGACAAGAGAAAGAACGAAGGAGGAGGAGCGTGAAAATACTCAAGGTCGGGGGGATTGGGCAGATGTTCTGTAACTGCTTATGGGGGGTCGTCGAGCAATGCTCGGGGGCGTTTGTGTCGTCTAGGTGGTGGGCCGACATCTGTGCTTAGTCGACGGATGTGGGGATGGGTCGAGACATAGGCTGGGGAGAATAGGTTGATGGCTAGGGACCGAACGAATTCGGTAAGTGAAGGAACCTTCAACCCTCGCCTGATGGCATCATTTCTGACAAACCTGGGAGAGTTGGGATGTAGCGGAGGGTGCGGGATTGGAAAGCTTCCAAACGGGCGACAACGGGTGGGCTGAGTAGTACCCAAAAGGCGGGAGCTGCGTAAGTCAGGATTGCCCTAAGAAAGAGCAAGTAGATGGTGAGTTTAGTGCGCACAGGCACTGAACCCCGATGAGAGAGAAAGGGAAATAGTTTGGCTCTGACGCCTCTGGCGCGCTGGAGACTCAGAGAGACATAAGGTGCAAAGCTTAGGCGTCGGTCAAGAGTGACGCCCAAGTACTTTACAGTCCGTTTCCACTCGATTGGGCTCCCTTCAAGGGAGAGGGACTGGCAGCGGGAAGTTAATTTATGAGAAAAGGCGATCGCCTCGGATTTCTCCGCATTGACCGCCATCCTCCACTTCCTTAGCCAGTCCGGAAGTACGGCGAGCTGACGTTGCACCAGGCCAGCCGCGAAATCAAGACTCGCTGAGCTGGCGTGGTACATAGCGTCATCCGCATAGAGCGAGAGAGTGACTCCAGGCTGAACAGGCAGGTCGTTCGTGTACACGAGGTACAGAACGGGGCCAAGGACAGATCCCTGAGGTACGCCTGCGGCGACTGGTCGAACGGATGAGTACGACCCTTCGACGCATACCCTAAAGATACGATCGCACAAGTACGACCAGATAAAATGAACGAATGAGGCAGGGAGGGGGAGTGGGCCAGTTTGTAGAGAAGGCCTTCGTGCCAGACTCGATCGAAGGCCTTACTCACGTCGAGCAATACAGCGACAGAGGACAGATGCTTGTTGTAGGCGTCCGTCAAATGGGTAACAACCCGGACGAGTTGAAGGGTCGTCGAGTGCTCTCTGCGAAAGCCGAACTGCTCCTGCCGAATGAAACCATCCAGCAGAGGCGCGTACCGACCGTGCAGGAGGCGCTCGAGTACCTTCGATATTTCTGGCAACAGTGAGATGGGTCGATGGTTTGAGGGGTCAATACGCAGCTTGCGAGGCTTGGGGATCATGATGATTTTCGCACGCTTCCACAAGCTGGGGAAGTAATGAAGCCGGAGACATCCATTGAACAGCTCGTGGACCAAGTTGATGAGGCTAGGGGGAGCGTGTTGTAGCGTCGCCGCTCCGATACGATCATCGCCGGGGGCCCTCTTAGGGCGAAGTCGACCAATAGCCGAGACAACATCGGCCCGGTCGAACGGGTCAGGGATGTCAGCTGGAGGGCGGAAAAATATCCAGATAGGAAGTCTGCGACCTCGGCCGAGTGGACGGGGTCGCAGACGCCTCCGTGGACGGCGAATTGCTCCTCCATGGTTGCGGCAAAGACTTCAGCTTTGCCGGCCGCGGAGTACATAATGCCGTCCGGTGATCTGAGGGGATGGCGGGTCCTTTTGTCGCCATTAAGTCGACTCGCAGCCTGCCAGACAGACTCGGGCCGGACTTCAAGAGACTCGAGATACGAGTCCCAACGATGTGCAGTGGCATCCAGCAGAAGCTGCTTGACAAGGTCAGATTGGGCGTTTAACCTGCGTTTGATAGCAGGATTTCGGGTTTGTTGCCATCTCCGGCGGAGTTGGCGCCGAGTTTGGATGGCGAGGAGCACTTCTTCAGGTAGTTGAGACCGGCGATTTGTCTCTGGGACAAGATAGGTGTGTGTGTCCATAGCGGACGTAACGACTTCTTGAAGGTAGTCGGCCATACGGTCCGCATCCACCGGTGAGGCGATGGGGGCCGGGGGGTCAGATGGCACTGTTCGTAGGAGTTCGTCATGATAGGAGCGCCAGTTGACTCTCCGTGGACGAGAGGGGGTTGGAGGAACCGCCGAGGTGAAAGCATCTCCTTAAATAGTGTCTGGCATGGTTTATTTTCATGGCCAATCAGAATCGAGAATGATGAGCTGGCTTCTCATTGGTCCGCGTGATACACCTTAAGCGGCCAAAAAGTTATAAATAGAGGCATCGTAGCCGTAACTCACTGTTGCTTGTTCCCAGTTCATTGGGAGACGTGTTCGGCGTGTCATCTATTCGAACACAATTGTTCGCTACTGAAGATGGCCACCGGTGGTGCGGCCGAAACGTTTAGCAGTAGATCAAGCACTCGACCACGGCCTTTCAGCCCGGAAGTTTTATAAAATAATCATAATGAGACCGGCCGTGAAAGCCTACGTACTAAGATTACATTTACATATATTTTTAATTCAGTAACTTTTGATCGCATTTACTTTTTAAGCATAAAACATGTGTCTTCATGTTTCTGCCTTCATCAATAATGAATCCTGGAACATCGTGGCCCGTGACCAGGATACTTTCTTGTCGTTATAGAAAGTACACTGGGTCTGGCTGAGTCGATACCGTTAGCTCTGGAGATTCAGCGACAAGTTAATGATACCGCGCAAATGTACCATTACGAATGTCTCCTTGTTTTTTCATGTATTCACATATTGACCATAAACGCATTTATATATTTAAGACAAATGTAAATATACAGACTACTAAAAATGTAAGTGAATAACTGTTTCACGGTTGCCAGCGCCCCGTATGTAGTAGGATCTGTATGATGCGACAATTTACCAGATATCAGCTAGATTAACGTTGTATTTTGAGTAGATCACTACTTTTTAAAATATATTTCATGGCCATTCCAATTCTAAATCCTTCCATGTGCAAGAGAGTTCACTGCGAATAGATTTATTTGTCATTACAGCAAAACTGTTTGTAAAATTATTGTAAATTTGTTTTTGATCTGTGCCGAAGGTGTTATGAAGTGGCAAAATAGCGGTTGTGAGTTTAAAGCGTTAAGATGTAACGTATACATGATGGAAAACTGAGAAGAAGGCATTCCGTTCTCATTGATGAAACCATTCAGAACATCGAAAAGAAGTGCTTGTCGATAGGTTTTTGACGTACTTAATTAACATCAGACTTTATTTATGAAATTTATTAACAGATGTTTACAAACTTTGATTAAACGTATCAACAATTTTTCACTGTGAAACTGTTACGGTACCATAAGCTAGGTTATTGGAAACTGTAAGCGCGCTGATTACAAATTATGCTAATAAAGGATCACAAGAAATATCTAGTGGCTGCGGCACAAACATACCTGGAGCATTAAAACTATCAAGGTGACAATTTTCTGAACTACATTCTGACGTTAGATGAACTGAGTATCTCGCCATATGTAAGAGAAATTTCATTCCCCCGGAAATTGAAATGTTGGTATTAGCTTTGTTATGATTGGATAAGGAGATACAAAAGATGAAGCAAGTATGAACAGCACTGTGGATGGCATGAGAAACTGATAGCAAAAATGGAAATACATGAGAAAAAATGGAGATGACTACCACGAGGAGATCTAAATTCAAATATAAGGGAAAGAGAGTGTATTGGAAGGCCCAGGAAGCGATAAGAAGGTAATGCTTGAAGTTGTTGTTATTTTATTGATTACAAACTTTTACACAGGTGTAAGATCGTCATTTGATCTGATGTCTCTAATTTTGTAAGTTAATTTCTTTTATTTCAGTACAATCCAGTTAGTTAAAATTCAGTACTCAGAAATTTACATTTCTAGAATCGGTCCTAGAAACTAGCAGTAAGTAGCTTCTCTTCTGTCATTACAAGTCTTGCCCAGTGAAAAGACGTCGCATTTGTAATTCTTTAGTTAGTGTATATTGTGTAACAAATTAACACGGGTAACATGGAAAATGGAAATTAAGTTTACTAAATTCTAAAGTGTGCAATTGTATGACTTGTAGTTGTTAACGATAACAAGTTTGCCGATCGTCAAAGCCCGTGAACTCTGGGAACTAGATGGGAGAAGAAGAAGAGATAGGCCGCCTGATAGAATGAAAGAAACCGTGGAAGTGTAAAATTAGTTAGATGGAAATTTAAATTTAGTGTAAGTTGTTTTTTAATTATGTTATTTATGTACTATATGGTTAACAAAAACCGCACTGACGGGAAAACCCTTAAATAAATAAAAATTACGTAGTTTGAATTTTGTTGTTCCTTAACAAGTAAAGATTCATCAAAAGACATTTATAAAGCACACAATACATCTCGTTTGTATTCCTTGTATATATAACAAACCATTAATTTTGTAGCTTTTTAAATCTTAGGAACCGTTTATAATAAACATTCTGCGTAGCTAATTAAGGCCGAACAAGAGCCGCAGGACTGGGACGAACCCCTACAAAACAAAAGGTTGTTCAGCGTCATTTATTCATACACCCTTCGTCATAATATTCAATTTTAAAATTAAATTTCAATTATAAAATTAAGGTATATAAGGTAGTGAACAATGTACTCGAATACATTGTTAAGCTTTATGCTTAACTAACGATCCGATGCTAACTTGCCACCCTCCATAATTCTGTTTGCTGTACAGATATAAAAGCAAGGACATTCAACATAAAGAATTCTAAATATTAAATATAAACATGTGGAATGAAATGTATATAAAATATTTTAATACAATTCAAAGTATTTGTACAATTACCCGGCTATTCAGAAATATTTCTTAAAGTACGACCCAAATAGATTTGCTAAATTTGAGAAACCATATGGCCTCTAATTTTTGAAAAATATCACATTACAGAAAGTAACATCTGTCACATAAAAGTGACATCTGCTTCATTTTACATTGCAATGTTTTAATAAAAAAACAAAATAATTTATATTTTAGAGTGATTTATTTAAAAAAATTCAAATAAGTTTTGTTTTCTTTTATAATACAAATTAGAAATTTTGAAAATCCAGAAACTTAGTTATATATATTAAAATATTCCAAATACTTTTATTCTTTATTTCAGAGTTATTTATAGGCTTCATTTTTACTCATGTCTAAAAACTGAATTTAGGCTTACATTGTATACACAATTCAGAATTAATATAAAATTATTAAAATTTCTGTTAATACCTAATAATCCTTAATTTAAAAGTTGCCTGGTATATTACGACTCTGTATACGGTTTGTTCATTCTTATAAATTACTATCAGCACATAGTTTGACTAATTTACGCGACAATTACAAAATAAAATAGATTTGTTTTTTTTGTTACGTATGTCATAGCTCGTTGGTCTTAAAAGTTATAAAACAATTATTCCCACATGTAATATAACAGGAGTAGCAAACTATTGCCAATAAGCCTGTCACGAAAACAAGCGCAGTTACGGATCTCAAAATTAATCACCTTATTTCTCTAAAGTAACTAAAAAATGTTCTGTCGAAATGTAGAAATTCTAGTCCAGGGCCAGACGGTATCCATAACATCTTTCTTAAAAATCTTCCTGAAGTAGCACTAACATTCCTTATACGTTTGTTCAATGTTATATGGTGTTCCGGAACATTCTCTGATAAATGGAGGGAAGCGATAGTTATTCCACTCCCTAAGCCAAACAAAGATCATTGGAAGCCTGAAAACTATCGTCCAATTGCTCTTACTTGTACTTTATGTAAGTTAATGGAAACAATTATTAACACAAGATTACAATGGTACTTGGAGAGTACTAAGTTCTTATCAGCGCATCAGAGCAGTTTTCGAAAAGCTCGATCTAGTTTAGATCACTTAATAAATATTGAAGCAAATGTCTGCGAGGCCTTTATAAAAACGAACATCTTGTTGCCGTCTGCTTAGATCTGGAAAAAGCTTATGAACTGGTATGGAGGAACCGAATTGTATACATTATAAAAAATTATGGAGTTACGGGATATTTACTTAACTTTGTAATAAATTTCTTACAGCACAGAGAGATCCGGGTAAGGGTGAATGGCATATTATCAGATAAATATAAAATCTCAAACGGAGTGCCACAGTGTTCTCCACTTAGTGCCACTCTCTTTTTAATTGCCATTAACGAAATTTCTTCTGTAATATCAAAGCCCATCCAAAAATGTCTTTTCGCCGACGATTTAACCCTTTTGTGCAAAGGAATCAACATCCAGTCCATTACGGACTCCATTCAGGAAACACTCAATAAATTAACTAACTGGGCGCAAAACACGGGTATTAAAATTTCAGAATCAAAATCTGAATATATAATTTTTTGTTCGCATCAGAAGACCACATTCAAGAAATATAAATTTGTCGCTTGGAACCAAAGAAATTAGACGATCAAATCAAATCAATATATTAGGTCTCACGTTCGACCAGCGACTCACATGGGGTACTCACATAAGGGCTTTAAAAGGTGAATGTTGAAGGAGAATGAACCTTATTAAATCAATCGCATCATGCAACTGGGGTGCCAGCAAAGACGTAATCATGAACACCTTTATAACGTCAAAAATGGATTACGGAGCAATAATATATGACTCAGCTAAACAAACCATTCTAAAATCTCTGGAGACTATACATACATCCGCCCTAAGACCTGGCCCTAGGGGCGTTTAGAACTAGCCCGATTACCAGCATTCTATCCGACTCTCATGAATATCCGCTTAGAATAAGAAGAATAAATCTCTGTCTGTCATTTGCCACAAGAGCAGCTTCAAATCCTGATAACCCTGTATGTCTTAATGTGTTCTCAAATAGGAACAGTGACAAATTTGCTAAACGCCCATCCCTACCCAAACCATTTTATGAACGTATTAATATCTACCTACGCAAATTAAACACTCATTTTCCTTCTGTTTTCACCCAGCAACATCCACCAAAGCCTCCTTGGTGTCGTAAACCTCTCAAATTTGATAACATACTCTCAGAATTCCCAAAAGCTACTACAACTCCGTGCATTTTCTTGTCTAAGTTCTACGAAAAACTTGATAAATACACAGAGTACACTCATGTGTTCACGGATTGTTCTCGCACAGACGAAAACAATGAATGTGCAGTAATATTATCTGGACATGAATACTTATTCAGGTGAACGGGGTCGCCTCGGTTTTTTTTCTGCGAACCATATGCAATTCGCTCAGCACTGGAAATAATAAAAGATTCCATGGGCTCCAAGTATATTACCTTATCAGATTCTCGAAGTGTTTTAGATAGTCTGCAGCAGGAGGACAGCAAATAACCCATTATTCAAGACATAAGTAACATAACCCTTGATATCTCAACTAGACAGTGCAAGGAAATTATTTTCAGTTGGATACCATCGCACATCGGAATTAAGGGCAACGAGATGGTGATAGGGCTGCAAAAACTGCTACGTTGAGTCAATATCATCCTCACAAACTATCCCACAATGACCTTAAGAAATATCTCCATTTAAAACTTCTGGAGTACTGGAATGATGAATGGCTTAAGTCACCACCCGTCAAGCTATTCCTAGTGAGGAAAAATATTTACGAGCAGCACTCACTTGCTACAGACTCCAGGAGAAATCAAGTGGTCATAACAAGACTCCGCATCGGCCACACCCTACTGACTCACAAGTAGATTTTCACAAGAGAGCCTCCTGCGAGATGTAATCGCTGTGGCACGGTTTTGTGAGCTTTCCATCTCGTTTCAGAGTGGCCTGCTCTTCAACATCTACGAAGCAAATTTAATATCCCTGCAGATGTGCAAAAAAGTTTAAATGACAAGACTGCGCCAACATACTTCTCCTCTTAAAGGAGATTCAGTTGTTAACAGCAATATAGGTACGAACTAAGAAAATTATAAGAACATTAAAAATTGTGTAGTTAAGTTAATGGATTGATATGTTATTATGACTTATTGTTATATAGTTGTTATATTTTGTTACTTAATGTTATATTTATTATATGTATATTAAGTTATATTTATTTATGTCCATGATGTGTATTTATATTGTTTGTGTTGTGGGGGGTTAATATTTCTCATTTTATTTTGCATTATTTAAACTAATACTGGTATTTGTTAAATATATTTATCTATCTCATTTGTTTACACTATTTGGTATTGAAACAAATATTTACTATAAGTTAACACATCAGTTTAAGAATCTGTACAAATTCATTTTTGTGGTCGCTAATGACCGTTGCTGTTGCAGCGACCTTATAAATAAATAAATAAAAAAAGTTTTGATCCTTGCGACAAATATGTCTACATTTCCGTTTGATTGCTTTTCTTAAGGCATACTTGCGTATTATTTGTATTTTCCCACGATATTTCTCTTGACATCACCAAATGTTTAAATATATTTTGTGTTCTGTGGGATTCATTCTCTTCCTTCTTGTTCCCTAATTTTTTGATATTTGTTTACAGCAAGATTGTATCACTTTCATTGGTGTGCCTGAGATTTTATGAATATTTGTTTATTAGATGTGTAACGTTTTTCTTTTTTATGGTTTTCCTTATTGCCTAATTAGTTGTCGTTCAACCATTTCTCAATACAATTGAACTTTATGTCAACATTACAGGCAGCATTTTTCGACATTTTCATATTTTTAAGTTCTTAAACTTCTTTAAATGATGTCTCCAAATTACATGTTTGAAAGATACGTAGTTCATAACAAAAGGAAGCAAAGCTTTTCAGAAATTTAACCCTATGCCCGAGCCTACATCTTTGCCTTCGGATGGCGGGGGGCAACGCTGTTACTCTTTAGCTAGCTAACAGGGAACTGGTAAGTGAATTCGACAAGGTTGTGTGTACCGCTTGAAAACATACCGTAACTGACGGTGGGACGATCGTGCCAATGGATGGATGGCGTTAGTCAATTGCGAGCGATGGTCTCAAGTCACCAGGTCGCACCCTGTTGTATTTAGTCCTAGCTCCAGTACTCGTGGGCTCTGTAGCGGTGGTCTGGTTACTTCCTGGTACTCGTGGGAACTACATGCTAGTTTCACAAATTTCTGTTGTTGAGGGATCTTTTAAAAACCTTCGTCTAGAAAAAAAGCGTTTTTTTTTAGAAGAATGAGGCATTACTCCTTGGTTAATGCCGAAAGATTTCTAACATTATTTGCAAAGGTGGCAGCGATGCCAGAATACCTAGTCATAAAATGGAGGGGGTGACTTCACTGAAGTGAGTCCCTTCTTTATTGAAAATGCTGTCACCGATTGCACTGGATCAGTCACACAGGACATCAGAAAAACAGCAAGTGGATTACTGGTGAAGACTCTGAACAAACAAGAGAGTTCAAAAGTGCTCAATGTGCAGGAGATAGGGGACGTAGATGTAGTAGTTGTACAGTTGTAGAAGTTGTACAAACACCACAGAGGGCTGAACTGCAAATAGAAAGAAATTACGACTGTGCTTGCTCCACAAGGTGTTATTGCATGTCGGAGTAACACAATAATTAATAAACTTGAAAAATAATATAATACACGTTTATTTCCACAGAAACGTAATTAAAATGTTCAACAACGGAATAAATTTACATGTTACCCTTATTGTTAAAATCAAGACCTCCAGTAAATAAGTTATATGTAGGCAATAATATTTTATACTAGCGAGTACCCGGCATGCGTTGCAATGCCACTCAAAGAAAGAAAGTGTTTGTATATATATAATATATAAAGACTTCGTTCGCGTGGTCTTCAATTTAATGCGATAATATATTTAGAACAGAATCTTTTTTCCATTGGGTTGCCATAGTAACCAGATCTAATAAGTTAGTTTTTTAAGACTCCAAAGGACCCCCCAGAGGATCGTATCGAAAAAAAAACACCTGTCCTATGTTGGTTCTCCCGTTGCGTAAAATATTTGTGCCAAGTTTGGTTGAAATCGGTCCAGTGGTTTAGGAGGAGATGTGGAAGACCCCAAAGAACCCCCAAAAGAACCCCATCGAAAAAACACCTATCCTATGTTGGTTCTCCCTTTGCGTAAAATATTTTGTGCCAAGTTTGGTTGAAATCGGTCCAGTGGTTTAGGAGGAGATGTGGAAGACCCCAAAGGACCCCCAAAAGGACCCCCCAAAGTATCATATCGAAAAAACACATATCCTATGTTGGTTCTCCCGTTGCGTAAAATATTTGTGCCAAGTTTGGTTGAAATCGGTCCAGTGGTTTAGGAGGAGATGTGGAAGACCCCAAAGAACCCCCAAAAGAACCCCATTGAAAAAACACCTATCCTATGTTGGTTCTCCCGTTGCGTAGAATATTTGTGCCAAGTTTGGTTGAAATCGGTCCAGTGGTTTAGGAGGAGATGTGGAAGACCCCAAAGGACCCCCCAAAGGACCCCATCGAAAAAACACCTACCCTATGTTGGTTCTCCCGTTGCACAAAATATTTGTGCTAAGTTTGGTTGAAATCGGTCCAGTGGTTTAGGAGGAGATGTGGAAGACCCCAAGAACCCCCCAAAGGACCCCATCGAAAAAAATTCATAAACCTTCGCGGGCGTGCGCACAACAACTCACGGAAGTTTCATCGCAATCGGATGAATGGTATAGGAACGCATACGGGACAAAGAAAGAAACAACATTCATTTTTATAGATAGGCCCTATAGATTTCAAAATTAAAAACTCATTGTTTTAATTGTTTATAATTGAATATGTAATTAAAAATGTAATAAGTTTTTCCTAATGTACTTGTTCTAACTAATTATTGTGTTACTTATTTACTTACTTAACTGTGTAATTACTCATTTACTTAAATAATGTGTGAGTATATGTGCACGCGCGCACATTATACTTCGTTCTTTCTTTCCAGTCGACTTGTGTCTTACCTTTTATTGTAATATTTACATAATATGAACTTTATAATATTTCATTATTCAAAATCTATAAGGCTTAGACTCTTCTATACTCTACATTAACGTAAATAGTGAGACAATTATGTGAAACAATTACCTACTTAAAAGTTTTGTTTGTGATATCTTACATTCTTTTTATTTTACAAGGCTTTCCGTTCACAGCTAAGGACGCTGCTTACTTTTTTTTTTTAACTCCTAAAGGCAATGCCTTGTCGCTGTAGCCACGTCACTCTATCCCTTGCGATATTCTTCATTTCTCCATAGGACCCACTATTCACGACACTCATTGTGCTGCGGAAGTATGCAGTTCTTGGTCTTCCTTTGGGCTTCTTCCCCACTACTTTGCCCTCAAAGATGTTAGTTAAAAAAGCACTATGTCTGATCACATGCCCTATCAACTTAATCTTCCTCACCTCTATGCTCCTAAGCAGTGTTCTATTCTCATTTATTTCCTCTAAGGTCTGTTCATTCGTCTTCCTATCTGTCCAACTAGTTTTTGTCATTCTCCGCCAAATCCACATCTCCATTGCCTGAAGTCTGTCACTCTCCACCTTCCCTAAGGTCCACGATTCACATCCGTAAGTTAAAACACTCCATACAAATACCTTAACAAACTTTTTCCTTGTTTCAATACTAATATGGTTGTTTGTTAATAAGTTCCTTTTGCTCTGGAATGCTTGTTTTGCCAGAGCTACTCTCCTCTTAATCTCTGCCAGACACTTATTCCCACTTGTAACTATGCTACCCAGGTAACAAAATTCAGTAACGTGCTCCAATATTGTGTTGTTCAACATAATGGTTGATTTAATGTCTTCTCTTTTTTTACTTACAACCATTATTTTAGTTTTCTTAACATTTATCCTCAATCTCCAAGCGTGAAGAATTTTGTTAAACGTACCTAACATTCGGGTCATATCCTTTTCTGAGTCAGCCATCAGTACAATATCATCTGCGAAGCGAATACTGTGTATCCGTTCCCCATTTATTTTAATTCCCCTAGAAATCCTTTTCATCTGAGTTACAACATCTTCTATAAACAAATTAAACAAGTACGGTGACAGTGGGCAACCTTGTCTTACTTAGACAATACCATAATTACTGCTGCTTACTTAGACGACCATAATTACAATGGAAACAGACAATACTCTGCTTTCAAAATAACAATCATTGCCTCCGTAACTGCTTTCCGTAAGCTCTTTCTGCTGTTTAAAAGAATTGTTGGTGTTAAGGTAAATGAATAACCAACGATTTATATTCTGACAGCTAGCTCATTTCATGCGATTTGAAAACATAAGCTTAAAAAACTCTATATTTTGATTTCAAATAAATAACCAACGTTAACTGTCATATTAAAATATTTATATGTTTGAAGAAAGTACATTTTTTAATTATAGAAAATATTACTTAAGCGTACGAATATTGTTACTTTTAATTCTAAATGGAGTGAAGTGAGTAGAAACGGCTTTTACAATTTATGCCTTCTAAGTGTTTGAAGGTATCGAGAGAGCTTCAGACTATGGTTGTGGAGAAGAATGATTAAAGTGAAACAGACTGACAGAGTTAGGGACGGTGAAGTACGATGAGAACAGGAGAGGAAAGAAAACTGCCCAAAGCAATACAAAAGAGATATACATCTTATTTAATCTTACAGTTTGGGATATGTAGGCCTATTGCGTAGAAAATGTCTGGGGATAACGCCCATAGAGGGAAAGGAGGAAGGGATGTGAGGACGAGGAAGGGAATAAGTTGGAATTCTGATGACGGAAACGGACATATAGTCATATGCACAGAGTGAGAACAATGGAGAACATCCGTTGAAACCTGTGAGAAAACTCAGTCTTCAGGTTTATTGAATAAAACGTCTATATACAGCTTCAGTTCAGAACGACGACGAGGTATACTAAAAAGTAATACTGAAAGTTTTCTTATCAACGAACGAAGAAGTGCCTGTTATCAGAAAAACTTTATTAACAAAAAATTTGTTTACAGTTTACCAAAACATGTTACAGCAAGTACCTACTAAACTTATAATATGAAAGGTTGTTTACACTAACATTTTTTAAACTGTATTGAAACTGTATTATAAAATATCTGTACTCTAATACTGATCTAACAGCTTAAAGTAAGTTTACTATGTAAGCGGTTTAAATGAAAAAAGTAAATATTTTAATGTGTGTTGGATGATGGAAAATTTCTCCTCTATGTCTCGTGTTTTGTGTGTGTGTGTGTGTGTGTGTGTGTGTGTGTGTGTGTGTGTGTGGGGGCGCGGTGTGTGTACGTCTACTCGCATTTATATTGACGAAATGTTATACAAATTTATTATTACAATTAAAAACATTCTGTAAACACATGAATTACATTTAAAAATTTGTAGAATTTTCTGTGTCTACAACTGAGACAACCTACAGTATCGATCTCAGCTATACATCAAATAGTTGAAAACTAAATAAATTAACAAACATTATAACCTAACTGCTATAAGCTACATAATCTTTATGGATTTTTCTATTATAAAATGGAGTACCAATGTTGTACTTTGTGGCTTCAAAACTACTTATTTCCAAATGGAACTAGTTAGACAACACTCACTGGGCTATAAATAGACGATCGTTTAATTATTTGAACTCTTTTTACATAGTAGAGATACTGGAAAAGTAGAAAATAAGAAAATTAACACACGGAAGAAAAGAATGGTCGACTTAAAATTAAAGGAGGATTACAGACGTGTAAAACAAATAGTTCATACATTGGCATGTCGACTTTTTGCTGTTTCAAACGCAGGTGTTTCATATCTCACAGTATACATTAGTTTCCATTGTAATTTCTTAATAAAACATAATCTCCGTAGCCGTCTGTATATTAATTTAAACACCAAAAGAGATACACTATCTGTTCATTGTTATTATTTACTGTTCCCTGAGGTCTAAAATCTGGGTTAATTATACTTTGTAACAAGCGATTCCTTTCCTTTGTTAATTAGTTGTAATATAAGAAGGTGCTGATAACAAACCCGAAACCCGAAACATCTCTATAAAATGCAAGCAATTTAAATATACATCTGTAAAAGATACTTAGTTTATTGTGGCTTTCAATCGCTTAGACAAATTAACCTGTCAGGAATTCTGGGAGGCTAAATAGGCTCTGTTCTTTTCACTTTGTGAATTTGACAGTCGTGTTGTGTGTCATTGCGTTTGACAGTGCATATTATGTCATTTCGTTTAGAGTTATTTACCTTAATTATTGCTTACCTACAGTAGTCTGTACGATTGAATACGAGGTAGTACAATCCTAAACAGTAACGTAGTAACGCCGAGTAACGCCAGCAACTTGAGTGTTAAAGGTTTGTAATGTCTAACCTACTTTATTTGTGTGGTTGTTTTCGGCACAAAAACTAATTTAAATTATATACCTTTGTATTAATTTTCCTCTCTGCTGTGAAGCCATTCCCAAAAAATGCCTGAGAACAATTCCATAACACCATGATTACTATTCATGGTAAAAAGTGTACGTGTTTCTATACGTAAGTACACATAAGAGATCGCTTACGTGTGCGATAATAGAACAGGTACAAATAGTAACATATTCCTTAAATAATTTTTTTTTCTAAATTAGGATAACTAATTAACAATTGTGCAGCACAATGTGACCAATTTTTAGTCATTTATAACTGTGGGCAAACATTTATTTGCCATAATGAAATTACCACATAATGAAGGAACGGAAGAACTCATTAATCCGGTATATATCTCCTTGTCGCTAGAAGACTATTAGTTTAGTAAAAACCTTTTTAAATATTTAACTTTAATTAAAAAATTAAATAATCGAATAATCAAATAATTAAATAATTGAATAATTGAAGTGGTTGGGACATGCAAGTAGTGCGGATGAAGCATGAAAACTAAAACAGTGCCTTGGAGTAAAGTCAGAGGGTCAAAGATCAAAGGAAGGCCAAGGATGACATATCAGTCGTACATTGAGAGACCGGGACATGACCATAGAAAGAGTCTGTAAGAAATGAAGCTCCCTGCAACCTGAAGCTGAGAGAGAGAAGGGCTAGATAAAGAAGAAACTGTTTCAGAAAACTCTAAGGAATCAAAGAATGACGTATACTATTCTGGAGTACCAAATGCCGCTACAAGAGACAATCAAAAAGCAGCCAATGAAATCTCAAGTACTAAAGAAAATAATTCAGGTAATAATAAAAATCAGCACCTTCTTTTATATCATTGTTCAGGGCAATCACAGAATAATTAATTTACTTTTGATAAATATTGTACTGTTGTAAAAGTAACACTACGTAAAACTTACTACAATAATAGAAAAATATACAATTTTTAAATTATCGTTAAAAAAAAGCAAAAAGTCTTTAGGCCATATTGGATTTTGTGAAATTTCAAAAACTTTATACTGTAATTAGAGAAATGTTGTTAATGTTTTAATATAATAATAGTAACAACCAAGGTATGTAAAAAACTGTAAATGGATTATGTATGTAATATCGTAAATACTCTAAGTTCAGTTAATAATTTATTAAAGATTGAAATAATCTGTAAGAAATAGAAATTAAAATAATACATAGGCCTAATCAAGTGATTACAGGCATTATGTGAAGTTAGGCAGTACGACAAATTTTATAAGTGACTAATATTTTAAAATGTGAAAACGACAGTAAATCGCATATAAGGAAGTTTAGTTAAATTATATTTTGAACATAAAAAACTATGTAATGGACAAAATTAAAAATTAATAAACATAAGTGTAAAACTAGGCTAAGATAAGAAAAAAAAGTTAATTCATTACTATCTAAAGAAGAAAACTTACTTTTATTTGAAACTTTGACGAGAATACTCCTAACAAGAAGAAGTATGCTTTTAAAAAATTGAAAGAAAGTTAGGTTAGGTTAGGTAATAATTAAATAATTTAATAATTTAACAACTAAATAATCAAATAATTAGGCCTAAATAGTTAAATAACTAAATAATTAAATAGCTAATGAATTAATTAATAAAATAATTAAATAATTAATTTATACATCAAAACAATCTTTATGCATTATCCGTTGTTATTAGGTTTGAAAAAGCACTGTACAAATATTTCTTGAATTGTATTTGTTTGTGATAGGTGCGGCATAGATGCACGAATGAGTGAAGAGGATAGAGTGTGTTAGTTATAGAACCACTTATAATAGGGAACATTGTATTGCAAAACTACTATTCTTACAAAGGAGAAATCTATACGCTTTTTGCCAGTCGACGTCACGGGAAATTGGCACTGTTTATTCTTAATGGACTTAGGTTTGCTGAGTCTTTCCTGTCCAGTCACACTGTTAGATAGCTGTAACAACATCCTCTTTCCACCGACATTATTTTTTAGTTTCTAACTGAAATGAGTTACCAAAGTAGCCTTTTTTAAGCCATAAAAATTTGTGTTAAAGAGTGTTAAAGGTTTGTAATGTCTAACCTACTTTATTTGTGTGGTTGTTTTCGGCACAAAAACTAATTTAAATTATATACCTTTGTATTAATTTTCCTCTCTGCTGTGAAGCCATTCCCAAAAAATGCCTGAGAACAATTCCATAACACCATGATTACTATTCATGGTAAAAAGTGTACGTGTTTCTATACGTAAGTACACATAAGAGATCGCTTACGTGTGCGATAATAGAACAGGTACAAATAGTAACATATTCCTTAAATAATTTTTTTTTCTAAATTAGGATAACTAATTAACAATTGTGCAGCACAATGTGACCAATTTTTAGTCATTTATAACTGTGGGCAAACATTTATTTGCCATAATGAAATTACCACATAATGAAGGAACGGAAGAACTCATTAATCCGGTATATATCTCCTTGTCGCTAGAAGACTATTAGTTTAGTAAAAACCTTTTTAAATATTTAACTTTAATTAAAAAATTAAATAATCGAATAATCAAATAATTAAATAATTGAATAATTGAAGTGGTTGGGACATGCAAGTAGTGCGGATGAAGCATGAAAACTAAAACAGTGCCTTGGAGTAAAGTCAGAGGGTCAAAGATCAAAGGAAGGCCAAGGATGACATATCAGTCGTACATTGAGAGACCGGGACATGACCATAGAAAGAGTCTGTAAGAAATGAAGCTCCCTGCAACCTGAAGCTGAGAGAGAGAAGGGCTAGATAAAGAAGAAACTGTTTCAGAAAACTCTAAGGAATCAAAGAATGACGTATACTATTCTGGAGTACCAAATGCCGCTACAAGAGACAATCAAAAAGCAGCCAATGAAATCTCAAGTACTAAAGAAAATAATTCAGGTAATAATAAAAATCAGCACCTTCTTTTATATCATTGTTCAGGGCAATCACAGAATAATTAATTTACTTTTGATAAATATTGTACTGTTGTAAAAGTAACACTACGTAAAACTTACTACAATAATAGAAAAATATACAATTTTTAAATTATCGTTAAAAAAAAGCAAAAAGTCTTTAGGCCATATTGGATTTTGTGAAATTTCAAAAACTTTATACTGTAATTAGAGAAATGTTGTTAATGTTTTAATATAATAATAGTAACAACCAAGGTATGTAAAAAACTGTAAATGGATTATGTATGTAATATCGTAAATACTCTAAGTTCAGTTAATAATTTATTAAAGATTGAAATAATCTGTAAGAAATAGAAATTAAAATAATACATAGGCCTAATCAAGTGATTACAGGCATTATGTGAAGTTAGGCAGTACGACAAATTTTATAAGTGACTAATATTTTAAAATGTGAAAACGACAGTAAATCGCATATAAGGAAGTTTAGTTAAATTATATTTTGAACATAAAAAACTATGTAATGGACAAAATTAAAAATTAATAAACATAAGTGTAAAACTAGGCTAAGATAAGAAAAAAAAGTTAATTCATTACTATCTAAAGAAGAAAACTTACTTTTATTTGAAACTTTGACGAGAATACTCCTAACAAGAAGAAGTATGCTTTTAAAAAATTGAAAGAAAGTTAGGTTAGGTTAGGTAATAATTAAATAATTTAATAATTTAACAACTAAATAATCAAATAATTAGGCCTAAATAGTTAAATAACTAAATAATTAAATAGCTAATGAATTAATTAATAAAATAATTAAATAATTAATTTATACATCAAAACAATCTTTATGCATTATCCGTTGTTATTAGGTTTGAAAAAGCACTGTACAAATATTTCTTGAATTGTATTTGTTTGTGATAGGTGCGGCATAGATGCACGAATGAGTGAAGAGGATAGAGTGTGTTAGTTATAGAACCACTTATAATAGGGAACATTGTATTGCAAAACTACTATTCTTACAAAGGAGAAATCTATACGCTTTTTGCCAGTCGACGTCACGGGAAATTGGCACTGTTTATTCTTAATGGACTTAGGTTTGCTGAGTCTTTCCTGTCCAGTCACACTGTTAGATAGCTGTAACAACATCCTCTTTCCACCGACATTATTTTTTAGTTTCTAACTGAAATGAGTTACCAAAGTAGCCTTTTTTAAGCCATAAAAATTTGGAAGAGAAAAAATTAAATTAAATTTAATTTCTCTTAGCGTGTACTGAACAATGCACAAATTTCTTCATGTGAACAGTGCAGATAAAAATTGATCTTACAGTCTGTAACTTTAAAGGCAATATAGAAGAAAACATAAGCTTATAAGGCTTATAATAGAGTTTATATAACTTGTAGAAAAGGGAACATGTCATTGTTTACTTCAAACATAAATGCACGTGTTTGCTGAACAAACATGGTACACACCTAATCAGACAGACAAGTTCTAGATGGTGCTATCGTTTACCTGTTACTATATTTCTTATATTTTTTATAAAACCATTCATGTTTTATCAGGTAAAAACATTTATTGTCAGTTCTGACAGCGTGATTATTTTTATACACAAGAAGTTTAAAGTGAACACAGGTTAGTTAAATATTTTATTCAGTTGTCACAAATAGAGTATGTAAAACATAGACCTAACACTTTAACATTACGCATACGCACCCTGACACTATGGATATTCAGCTGTTTTAATTGTTTCGCTTAAAAGGTTACAACGGGGGCTGAAATGTGTAAAACGTTCCTAGCATCACAGTTCTGAATTGGACAAGCGGATTGATATACAATGTGGCTGTGCACAACTGTATATAAAAATAATAAATTTCTACATTGGAGGATTCTTGTTTTATGAACCGAGTGAATAATTAGCAATTTAAGTAATCTAGTATCTATCATCATCATCATCATCATCATCATCATCAGCGTCAAGGATTAGGCTCATCCTGAACCTGTTCCGAGACACACTTCGCTCTCGGGCGTCCTATATCTCGCCGTTCCAACAATGGGTCGGCCCCGATTTCCGTCCTTATATGTCCACATTCTTCTTTCTGTCGAGAATGGTACAGTCCAGAGTACTCCTCACAAACTTCATCTCCGCTGCCCGAATCTTTGCTTTGTCTGTTTCTGTCATAACTCTGGCTACAGTGTTAAAAACTTTATCCTAGTTCATCCTAGTTGCGTTCTTTGTCTTATTTTTAAGGTATCTACGCATATTCCTAAATTTATTAAATTTTTTAACGAGATAAATTTCTAGCCCATATGTAACGTAACAAATGCTACATAATCTAGCCCAATTACGTAACGAAATTGAATTGCTGGACTTGCTCCATAATCTTTCCATCTATAGATACCTTAGTTCTTACCGGTTGCTTCTCTCTGAATGCACTTGTTTTAGTCTTGTCCTCTGATATATGAAAAACACATTTATCTGCTATTTGGTTTTGGTTTAGCATGTACATTGGTTATCTAACATTAAGAAAATAATAATCAATAGTATACAAAAAGGCACAATATACGATTACTGCTGTTTAGACAGCAATAGGACCTAATCCTCTGACACAAAACGTTTATATTACTGAAACTCAAGCGTATACATTCAGTTTATAACTATCAGTTTACAATTTGGGAAAATCCAGCTTTTTGTGGCATTAAAATAACTTGCCTTTCATCTCAGAATTTTTATAAGATACTATTCACTTAACCATTTTTATTGGTAGAGAGAAACAAAACTACGTTGTAGAAAGCAGCATCCAAAATGATATACCATAAATATTATAAGTTTCTTTTTAAACTATTTTAAAACAAAACTGTACGTACCTTATCTTTAGCTTTTCTATGACAAAGTAAAGTCGTAACAAAATATAATTGTGTACTTATTAACAGAAACGGATTAATTTATACGGGCACTTATTAACAGAAACCGTGCCGACTTTTTATTGCACGTTTAGACTAACAATAAACTACACTATTTTGTGTCTTCTAAAAAATGTATACAAGTAAATATAGCAGCCTGTATATTTAAATACTCATTCACAAAACGCAATGAGTAATGTAAAAGAAATTTGAATAGTCCTAATCCTAATAGTAATAATGTCGTGAAGGCAAAAGAACATAATAGAATGGCGTTGGGCGTGTTACAGTTTGTGTAACATGACTTACCAAACAGCTAAGTAATGCGTAATGAGCTATAAACAGAACACATAATTCCAGAACTTTTTATATTCTGTTAGCTTAAAAATTATTATATCACAGGTTATCTGGATTGTGGTCTACATAATCATAGACGGATCGCTAAATTTACAAGGTGAGTTTTTTCCGTTTTATTCAATGTGAAGTTATATTAAGATTTTGCAAGTATTTAGAAGCAATTTAGTGAACTTAATAACTTTAGTAATTGTCATAAAGTCATATAGGTATGTTGTTATGGTTTATGTTGCATAATGAATTATTGTAGTCCCCGTATTTGTGCCCGAATAAGTGTAATTTAACCAAGCGTAAACAATAGAAATTACAATTTGTCTGGTGTCGTAATCTGGAAGTTTGACATAACAATTAGATTACATAACACGATAGTTACGGCATAACAAAATTTATTACATAAGTGGGAAAACTATGCTAGTCTTGCCTTTTGCCACTTTGTTGGTAACAGTGAGACGTAACGAATTCGTTTTACCTTGTGCCTGTGGCCAAGAGAAAAAGATTAGGGGGGCATCAATTCTGTTGAATCTACACCAGTCTTTTGTTGATAAACACCTAAATAATATCGTTTTTGCCAATTTGTTTTTATAATTTGTGATCTAACATTCTCACCTCTCGAGTACATTACGTGTAATCATATTTTGATTATTTAATTAATTTCCAGAGTATCCTATATAATTAATTTTAAAATTAGTTTTTAACACTTATAAATATTTATACGTGTAAAATGTATTTCCCGCAAGTGACAAAATTATTCCTATAGTTAGTGGTTTCTTTTGCTAACGTGTAAAATCTTCACCTTATTTCAATAATACTTAGTAATAATATATTCTGTGAATATTAGTTTCATTAGTAAAAATTTACAGTCAATCAGCCTTAATCGTTGGTAAAATTAAAATGTACATTCACTTTCATACCCTTGTAATTAATTACTAAAGTCTCTTAATTAGATCATATATCGTATTAAATTTGTATACTATACTTCTGGTAAACCTATAAATTAGTGAATTAAGTTTTTAGTATTTCTTATCTTTAAGAATTATTTAAGTATACTAAAAAAATAAGATACAAATAACTTATTATTTTTGTAGATAATATTTAGATATATAAACACGGTGTGGTAGTCTGATCACGCACTGTTAATATCTAAATTTTAAACCAAAATCGGAGAAGTATTTAAGAAGTGCTGAAATGGGTGTATAACTTACACTCATTGCTAAATGACGAGATAGGACTTAGATCTGTAGGAAGAATGTTTAACTAAACTCCATGCAAGCGTATCAAACAGACGTTTGTGTCCTCATCAACACATGAAATCGATCTTCAGATTGAGATTTTGATATCTACAGCAATTTTTGAGGAAAGGTTGTTCATCATGTATCCAGTGAAGATTATAGTCGTATGCCGATCACCTGATTAAGAATATAATGCGACAAAACATGTAAATAATATTACTGAAAAGTGTACATTACTATTAATTTGTCTAAAATTAAGTTCAGTGAATACGTACATTTTTTTGTAATATTTTGTGACATGCTTATAATTACGATTTAGTAGAGAGTAACGGCCGACAACAACAATGTATCTTGTGTGAGCTGCTGTTACTGACGCTAAGCACATACGTAACACCTCACAGATAATCGTTTATCACGTAAGAGAAACACGCAGTCACGTAACATGAACAAGAGATTAGTATGTTCGTGAGCTGAACCGTAAAACACACCATAGCATTTACATGTATCGAGATGTGAACTGTAAATTGTTTGTGGACTTATTTAACTCTAGACGAGCGGAGCTTGGGGAGAACAACTGCACATTTCAGAGTGTATAGTACGGGAGTGTGTACATTATTATTTATAATTTTTGGTTATTTATTATTATTTAATATTTGGTTATTATATTTGGTTTTGGACATTCTAAAATTCTTGTTGATACCATGCTTAAGAGAATACTCTTATATAGTGTTAGCTATATAGAAAAATAAGATAAAATAAAAACCAAGTGCTTATAATTGATATCGATATAAAACGTCTTCCTTTAAGATATATGTGTTATATGACCAACATGAATTATTTATTCAGTTCTGGCATTTGTTTAGGTTAGACTACATTAGGTTATGTTAAGTTACATACTGGTCATAAGATGAGACATATTCATAATTATATACGACAACATAAAAACTACAGAAATTATATATTTTTATATATGTTTTTATTCCAATACTCTGATTTTTCTTAATGGTATTAATTAATAATTAACAGTAACTAAAAGACTTCATAATGTAGAGTTACTTAGTTAAATAAAATCATTACTTTCTAACAATTTCTGAGTAGTAACTTGATAGAGATTACATCGACAAATGTAAATAATACTCTTATTATTGATGAAATATTAAAAAAAAATTAAATACTCTATGTTATAAAAGCATATACAAAAAAGTAAATTAGAGTTACTCTGATAAAAGAATTTATATCCGGCCTTTCTGTCCATGGTCGATTGCTTTGTTCAGTTATGGTCTAAACGTTTCGGCCACTCACCGGAGGTTTTCATCAGTAAAAAAAGATTACAGTGTTCGACAAACGGGTGGAGAGCCGAACATACCTCTAATTGAAGAAAAAGCAAACCGTGATAGCCTACGTACTAAACTTAAAGTCTCTCTGAACAGTTCACAGGAAGTTCGACTCATCTTTTGATTAACTGTAAATGTACAGTATTAATTTCTAAAACAAACGTTTTTACATTATTGTTGTTTGCTTTGCACTATATGTAAAATAGCCTTGCTTTGAATAGTTTTCTTACATTTTCCTATTCTGCGTTAAGTCTAGTGCTTCTTTTAGCTTCACTTCATCTTTGTCTTGTATTTTTTCGTTTTCAGGGTTGCTAATCCAGATCAGTATAATAGTTTAAACACAAGGAAGTCCCGAACGCATTTTCTGAAAACTACTATAAAATACTAAGCAACTACAAATATTGCTCCTGTATTACTTTGCATAACGTTATGGCCGAGAGCACAGCGATTTTATTTTAATATGTTTTCAAGTAGTTCATAATAAATCTGACTTCTATATCTTTGTAGTATTTTGAATGGAATGGTTTCTAAATATTGTAACGACAATTTGTGTTGTGTTTTCTAATATATATAAATGTGTTTGTGTAAAATAAAATTGTTTATTAAAAAAAAATTTTTAATTTTTTTTATAATTAATTAAGAACAATTAATTAATTAAGTTTCGTGGTGCTCCGAAACGTTTATCACTTATTTTAATGGTTTTATAGACTTTTGTGTATTTGTTAAAACCTCTAGCCACTTATAGGATTGTCTCCAATAGCAATCGATACTTGTTTATTTTCTGTTTGGAGGTTATCTTCCTTCTGGTGGTGAGATTCTTGTAGTAAGTTCTAATTAAATTAAAGTATTATGTTAATTGTCTATGTTAGAAATGAAAAACTGTTTAAATAGGAAATATATTAATAATTTATTGACAATTAGGTATTTTGACTCTTGTCGATATGTAAATCGATTCTCAGGGTATCGTTTGAATTATTACAAATTTTTATATATATAGGTTCTTTGAACAGCTATGTTAGGGAAAGTCAGAGAAATAGGGCAAAGATTGAAAAGTATAACATTACAAGGTAAATTCTTAAAATTAACAGTACATATATTAGATTCAAAGTATAGAAATAAATAAATATGTTGCAAACCGTCCGGTAGGCAGTAGAAGGCTGTGTGAAGTTGAGTGTTGGTTAATCAGCAATGGCCGCCGTTACGATTGAAACTCGTCACCTCGCAGTTTTGGTGTTCAAATAAAGATGTTTTCCTTATGAATTTACGTCCTGGTGTCTGCAAATCTTTCTTCTTGTGTTGGTGGAGTGTCACTGGTTCAGTTTTGGTGTTGTATTCGGAAAATTAGTGTATATTTAAGTCAAATTCACTTTTGTCGGTTATATCATATGTTAGGCACTTTTTGGTTAAGTTTTATTACTGTTTTAATGGGTTTAAATGTTATTTCCACTGGTGTTCTGTGCTGTATAATGTTAGTTCAGTGTTTGTATATGTTTATTTCACTGTGTTGAACTTTAAAAATGTTTTTTAACGAAACTCTCGATTTTCACTTTCGGCTCAGACAATTATTCGCCATTACTGTATTCGTAACTAGGTTAATACGGGTAAATTGCTCGTGTCAAGTGTCCCGTACAATGTTCAATAATTAACTAACTTACTTCCTTCATCTCCGACTAAAACCTTAGCCCAAGTAATATTATTCCTTCCATTGTTCAAATTTTATTTTGCATCCTGTGCATGTAATAAAGTTACATTATATAACTGATTATACTTTGGTTATTTCTCAAATTTATTAGCTACTAGTTACTTAATTTTATCCTTCAGTTCATTCTGCGTAATTTGATACCAAATAATGTCGTTTCATTAAGTTTTTGTTCTAAAAATGATAATTTTCCTTCATTTTGTAATTTCTAAGTCCTAAGGTCTAACTTCCTGTTCTTTTCCAAATTCTGCCATTACCAAGTTATATTAATGATTAATAAATCTCATATTATAATAAAAGGTATATATTCCCTTAATTTTTTGCAATTAGATGAATTGGTTAAGTTTTAAAATATTATGTTGGAATATATGACTCCCCTCTCCAAATTTTTGAGTTCTGTCATTTCCATTTTTATTAATAATTCTGGCTTTATCTGTAACAGAGACTTTATCTGTTTCAGTCCAATTTCCTACTTGTGCCGCTCTTTCGATATTCTCAAAAAACTCATTAACTGGCACGGGACCATCGCCTCGCCAAGCATCAATTAAATTCGCGGTAGTTAGATCTTTAACTCTCGTTGGGACTGCTGCTGCTTGAGCTCGTGCCTTGAGTTGCTCTTGGGCTCTATAGAGAGCTTGTCTGAGCTCCTGTACCTCTGCACTTGGAGTTGTCATTTCGATAATAAAGCAAAATATTTAAAATACGTTATTATATTTTAATTATTATTTTCTAGTGTTATTCACTTCTCTAAATAGGCACCACAATAGGGAAAACCCGCATGAATTGCTTCTCCAGATAAGAATTATCTCGGTTACTATACAAGCAACAATACCCAAGATAACGCAAATTAGGGATTTTAGTGTCATTTAAAAGAATATTATCTTTTACACTCTTAATTGTAATATTCTATTTCCAGTTTTATAATCTGTACACGTACTACATTATCGTCGACCGTATAATTGGAATATCCGTTAATGTGTCGTTCTATAATGCGTTGAACCAGGGTTTTGAGCAACGTTTCACACCCCTCTAGAAGAACGTCAGGGTCGGAAATAGGTAGGTAACAGATAGGTCGTGAACTCATTTCTGTGATCGAGGAACATCGTACAGAGGTTGTTCATTAAAAGGGCGAACGCTTTCTAACTCAGGTGTCTTACTCTCTGTTGGAAGCTGTAATGATGGTAAAGGCGAACAAGGTACAGTAGAAGTGTTCGATGGGTGTCTCAGACTGGAAACCGGAGGAATATGTCGATAATAAGCTGTTATAGTACCAACACGAGTACCAATTTTCATAAACAAATCAGGAGTTATAGGTTCTCTAGTTACTAACTGACCAGACGGACTTCCGAAATTTCTACGACTATCCATAAAATAATTATCACTATCTTTATGTCTTTTCCGATAACTGTTTCCCATGCACGTATTTCGTATTTCATTAAATTTCTTAAAACTAACTCAATAGTACTTAAATAACTTAATATCAACACACTTAAAATGCACACAAAACATAATATCTTGAAATAACATCTTGAAATATTTTGAAAATTATAAGTTATAAGTTCAATTAAGTTCAAATAAGGTTAATTATTTCCCTTGCATTTACTTTATGACTGAGTTATTAAATAAAACTTTCTTTAAGACAAAACAACAAAATTTTCTGCAACTATTTCCAATTACTACTCTGCCATACATCTCTCATAACCAATAGGATCCACTATTCTTGCAAGCGGAATCCCACGGGCTGCCACCAATTGATATGCCGTGACCGAGCTTGGCTTACCAATGGGCGAGGGTGAGAGATATATAGATAATACACAACACAGCAAGTGTAGTTAAAGTACATGTATATTGAGACAAATAGTACATAAAGCTGACTTACACAGTTCCACGGTAGCGAACACAACACTTACTATCTAGACGTAACCGTATAAAACAATACAGTCACAGAGATAGTGACATCTACGTTCGAAAGCTAAGAGTGAATTCTTACCCCTTCTTCGAAGGTAAGTAGTTTTATTGAATGTACCACCAACTCAGGTATCCCGCCCCTTTAGATCACATGACTACTTTCGCATACTTTTAGTGGCTCATCTTACGATCGTCACATCTGAGATTATCCAATCATACATGAACGTGTTGTCATTCATGACGTCTGGAGGATCATCCGATGTGCACGTGATGAAAATTTAAAAAGCTTGTTTTAGAATAATCGTGGTTACAGAACATCCTTACTTACAGGATGAGCTTGGTTTTACATAGGAAATAATGGAACCACTAAAAGACACGAATAAACGAATATTTTCCTTAGGGGTTTACCAGGTTAATCTGAAAAAATTCGCGTCTCGGACGGACATAGCGTACCGCCGCGACTGAAGAATGTTAGAAGAGAGAGTTCGGCTCTCCTGGGCTCATATTTATATCCAGCAAGGCAACCACACCTGTCGGCCCAGGAACAAGCCTGTCGAAAACTGAACCATGGCGTGAGTGACTCTCGTCTCATTTCACATATTTGCACTTTTTCGCCAAACACATTGTTTAATGCGGATTTCAAGGTGATATAATATTGTCTAATTTAATTATACATATGATATGTAATTATCATGCTGATCGCACCATTAGTGTAATTATAATGCTTTAAAAATCGCACAGAATTCGCACTGATTGTCTGAATTACGTAGGATTCGCACTGCACTTGTGTCTGATTTTTACACATTTTTAGAAGATTTTACATTCTTTCTAACATTTATGGTTTGCTTAATACTAAATATATTCTTAATTTAGCATTGTCTTGGGGTGGGGTTGCAAACTTTCAGGCTCAAACAGGCTTCACGCACAAAAACTATTTACTTGTGTACACGCTTACAGCGGTAATCGCGTGATCCTGCGTGTTGATTCCTGTTTGCAAGCCAGCTCCCAATTTCACACCTGCTCGTCTATTACATATTATTAAAATTAAATTAAATATTTATTTATTTCATATATGCGCATTACAGCCTATGCTTGTATTGTCGCAATATATATATATATATATATATATATATATATATATAATGGGTCAGATATCTTATTTGCTTCATTTACTATTTGTGCAGTACTATGACATGTTTGATTTGACATTTCATACGCCTTTCATACCTATGTGGATATAGAAAGGCAATATTTCGTAACAACTCCTATATTGCAACGATACTCTTAACAACTCACTTTTGCACATATGCTATTACTCATTTGTGCGCACTTACCCACGTCTCGAAGGTATACTCTTCTTCTGCAGTATTTACCTTGATGTTTCCCAGCTAGGTCGCAGGCTTTGGTAGTTAATTGAGGGTGGATAAGCACGTGGATATCGTTACAAGTAAAGAGTACAGAGGATTTAGTACTGGTTGTGAAATTAGTATGGCTTTGTTAATAAAATTATATTCATTTTGTTTATTAATTAAAACATGCAAATTGTCATGTTATTAATTAGTGTGTGGGTTAACTAATATTGACACCCTTATATTCAATTATACGAATATCGTATAATTATAACGTGGCAAAATCTTATCTCTTATAGTCTAAGACACATTATACACAAAAATAAGACATATATGACCTGGAATATTTACACAGACATATATTGCATAACATATATATTATTACAATGCATGATTAACACGTACGAAATTGAATATTAATATTGGTTTAGCAAGTGTGGTTTTTCTTATTATGTACCATTTAATTAAACAAATAAATAACTCAACATTTATACAAATTCTAATAGAGACCATTCTATTACTTTATTTAACTATCCTACTCCTAATGTCTCAATTAATTAAAATCTACAACTAAAGTAAATTTTCGTACTTGCTTTTAAGTTACAGTTACTTGATTTTAATTATTTAATTATAATATAAAAATTTAACAAAATATGGTTTCTCTAAATACCATTATTTATTTATTAGGTTCTATGTTCTTTCTTATAAATTATTATTCTCTGAACTTTTATTAATTATTCATTATGCAAATAAAAATAATAAAATTTGTCTAAACTTGAATATGGAATCTAAAGCCTTCTTTTGATAGACCTCAGGGTCATTTATAAGATTGAATAAATGTCTGACTTCACCTGCATATTTCTGCAACCATTTAACTGTGTTGTTACCGTCACCTGGACCCTCGAGTTTCGGGATCCCCTTCCGGTATCACCTTCTCTGTCTCTGCGTCGTTTGGAATTACTCTCTCCGTCTAATGGATGCTGAGTTCTGCCATGGACCACTGGTCGTGATGATGTACGGCTGGATGTAGCTGCGTGTGGCTGTCCCTGCGTCCTCTAGTATATTTCTCTGTTTCCTCTCCTCTCCTCTCCTCGTCTTTTTCCTTGTGGATGTCTCGAAGTTCTACGTAGACTTCTTGAAGTTCATCGACGACTTTTCGACTCCTCGTATTTTACGATATTATTGTCTTTTACATCACTCGTGTATATCACTAATTACTTTCACCGACGTACTGCCGGTTCCATCGCACTTTAGTTTACGTAATACGGTTTACAACATTACTTAAACTTTGTAAAATTTACGGTGGCGGGATGGGTGGAATTCACGTGCTGTCTGTTGATGACCTGAGAAAACGTGTGTCGCTCGCTGTGGTTTTATACTCCTGCCGGCGTTCAATTCCTGTTGAAAACTGTTCGGACAGAGTTGAACAAGTCAGCTCGTCGGTTTATTAACTAATAACAACCTACGCGTCTTTCTATGAAGCGCACACTTTTTTATAAATATTATTTGCCAAATCGTTAGGAACATTAATAAACTTAACCTATGCAAATTATGAACATTAACGTGTGTAAACTATTGAAGTTATGGCAAAATTTCACACGGTAGCTGACAGTTCCCACGATCATAGACCTTTTAGTATTGAATTGTAGCGCCAGGCGCCAGCTGTTTTTCGACATATGTCTCTGATTCGTGTGACTTCTGGTTTTCGTTCAGCACTAAAAAAACTCTGTAAAATTTTCTACAATCGTATACATAATTCAACTTGTTCTTCATTTACACACTAACACTAACACACACACACAAACTGATACACACGCGGTTGCCTGTCGCCATGACGTCACAGCTGCCAGTCGTGTTTCGTCTCCCTTCGCTGCGTTTAAAACCAACAAGGCTTGGCAATTCCATATGCATGTTCACTTACAATTATTTCCTTATTTAAAATTGATTAATACGTTTGTTTCTTTTATTTATGTCTTATACCTAACGCTTAATTATTACATTATTTTCATTATTTACATCTTTTACACGACTCATATGTGCGTTCGTATGTTCTGATACCGCAGTCAGGGGTTGATACGGAGACTTATGCTAAACGTATCGTTGCAATATACTGTATATATATATATATATCGATAGATATGTTATCAGATATCTTATTTGCTTCATTTACTATTTGTGCATTACTATGACATGTTTGCTTTGAGATTTCATACGCCTTTCATCCCTATGTGGATATAGAAAGGCAATATTTCATGTTTGAAACCAGTAAAGCTTTAGTTCACGAAATTCATACATAAACTTTGTTTTATGTTTCTATGTGATTAAAAATTATGATATGTAGCACAATGGTGAATTCATGCGGACGAATTTGAGGCTTTGGCAATTAGATGAAAACTTCTCGTCTAAGTATATGAAGAATATGGCGATAACCGTGAGACAAACATAAGTCATCTGTAAATGGATAATCACAAATCATACATCTTACTAGAAAATTTAAAGACTCATAGCGTAAAAGCCCTAATTATTATTTGTTTTTTCCTTTCTCGCTCAACACGATATAACAACTAGTAACAAAAATAAACACTTAAATTAAGTCCTCAAAGGTAAACAATGAATACCCAACGTAAAACTCATTTTCAACTTTGTGATGGTTTTTTCACATTAAAAACAGCAGACTCCTTACAAAAATATATTTTTCTAATGTTCTCATTGGTGTGTTACAGTGCGAACAACTTACACACACCGTATTTTATACAGTATAAAACACGTTCATTTTTATAAAACACTTAATTCTTCTCATCCAACTTACGTAATTTTCATCATTCTTTATTCAACACCTGTCCCTTCAAAAAACTGATAATTTTTCATGTCAACAGGAATCAGGTCTGTATATTATTACATTATTAAGTTAATTATTAAATTTTAAATAACTGAAAACACATTTTAATTTTCGTTGTTTATGACCTAATTAACTAGCTTATACTTCCAATCGTAGTAGAAGAAAACTCATTTTACATTCAAAAATTGACTGTTATTTTAAGTTAGCGTTATATTGGTTCTTTGAATATCAAATGGTGAGAGAATTGTGTGCTATGTACTTACTCATACCATTCGTCTGAGTGAAAAAAAACATACGAGAATAAAACTTTGGTAAACGCTGTATGTTGTTTCTTGTCCACATTTCTTTTATAGAGATTATTAGATATTATTTTACTAGACGTATGTTGTCCATGTACAACAGTTTAATATAAATACATTAAAGATTTTGTATAAAAACCCATATAGGCCTAAGCCTATATATATCTAAGAGTGACTAGCGTGTAGCCAAAAAACGGGAAGTATTGTATTTTATAAATTAGTTTCCTCTATTAGTAAAATCCTCTTACGTAAAATTACTGTTAGTAAAGAGAAAATAAGACGAGTGGTTTTTATAATATTTTAATCATAAAATATTACAAAATATAAATATAAAATTAAGGATAAATTCTCTAATGGAACAGGTATAATAAGATTTAAAATACTTTAACTAAGTCGCTTAGTATTAACTCTTAAGACGTATTAAAATTAACATCCACTTCGAAAGCTCAAAGTGTAAAAAGTGCATCAAGCGTTTCATCGAACTAATTAAAGAATTACATTTCTCCATTAGCCCAATGAAATAAAATAAGATTTTCAATTCATAATTTTTTTATGTTTGTACGTTTTCCTGTTGATTACAATATTTATTTGTTAAAAGGTATTATTCTTTACACCATTAATTTCTTAAACAGACATTTTTGCTTAAATTAATCATTCGGGTTCCTTCATTAATTCTACATCTATTCTTATTTAGAGGTTAAATTAGATACTGTACTTCAGCCTTTAATCTGATGTCTGAGTTTATACTAATATAACGTAAAAGTAATCCGTTTCTGAAAACGTAATCTGAAACCACGAAATTTCTATGACCTGAGGTCATCAAATATCTTAATATAATCTATGATTATATACAGGTAAGATTTTTATTTTTAGAATTGCACAATTTCATAATATTTATAATTGAGACGATAAATTATCACGTAACTCATTACACATACAAAGTGTTGTATTTATTTATTCTTTAAGTTTTTTCTATTTATTTATAGCCTAATAAATTTTAGTTCACTCAGTTCAAGTAAAATTTAAAGAAAACCTACATGAAACCATTTTGAAATTAGGAATTTTAGTTTAGTTTTAGTTCAGTAAGAATAAAATAATTAAATAATTAATTTATACATCAAAACAATCTTTATGCATTATCCGTTGTTATTAGGTTTGAAAAAGCACTGTACAAATATTTCTTGAATTGTATTTGTTTGTGATAGGTGCGGCATAGATGCACGAATGAGTGAAGAGGATAGAGTGTGTTAGTTATAGAACCACTTATAATAGGGAACATTGTATTGCAAAACTACTATTCTTACAAAGGAGAAATCTATACGCTTTTTGCCAGTCGACGTCACGGGAAATTGGCACTGTTTATTCTTAATGGACTTAGGTTTGCTGAGTCTTTCCTGTCCAGTCACACTGTTAGATAGCTGTAACAACATCCTCTTTCCACCGACATTATTTTTTAGTTTCTAACTGAAATGAGTTACCAAAGTAGCCTTTTTTAAGCCATAAAAATTTGGAAGAGAAAAAATTAAATTAAATTTAATTTCTCTTAGCGTGTACTGAACAATGCACAAATTTCTTCATGTGAACAGTGCAGATAAAAATTGATCTTACAGTCTGTAACTTTAAAGGCAATATAGAAGAAAACATAAGCTTATAAGGCTTATAATAGAGTTTATATAACTTGTAGAAAAGGGAACATGTCATTGTTTACTTCAAACATAAATGCACGTGTTTGCTGAACAAACATGGTACACACCTAATCAGACAGACAAGTTCTAGATGGTGCTATCGTTTACCTGTTACTATATTTCTTATATTTTTTATAAAACCATTCATGTTTTATCAGGTAAAAACATTTATTGTCAGTTCTGACAGCGTGATTATTTTTATACACAAGAAGTTTAAAGTGAACACAGGTTAGTTAAATATTTTATTCAGTTGTCACAAATAGAGTATGTAAAACATAGACCTAACACTTTAACATTACGCATACGCACCCTGACACTATGGATATTCAGCTGTTTTAATTGTTTCGCTTAAAAGGTTACAACGGGGGCTGAAATGTGTAAAACGTTCCTAGCATCACAGTTCTGAATTGGACAAGCGGATTGATATACAATGTGGCTGTGCACAACTGTATATAAAAATAATAAATTTCTACATTGGAGGATTCTTGTTTTATGAACCGAGTGAATAATTAGCAATTTAAGTAATCTAGTATCTATCATCATCATCATCATCATCATCATCATCATCATCAGCGTCAAGGATTAGGCTCATCCTGAACCTGTTCCGAGACACACTTCGCTCTCGGGCGTCCTATATCTCGCCGTTCCAACAATGGGTCGGCCCCGATTTCCGTCCTTATATGTCCACATTCTTCTTTCTGTCGAGAATGGTACAGTCCAGAGTACTCCTCACAAACTTCATCTCCGCTGCCCGAATCTTTGCTTTGTCTGTTTCTGTCATAACTCTGGCTACAGTGTTAAAAACTTTATCCTAGTTCATCCTAGTTGCGTTCTTTCTCTTATTTTTAAGGTATCTACGCATATTCCTAAATTTATTAAATTTTTTAACGAGATAAATTTCTAGCCCATATGTAACGTAACAAATGCTACATAATCTAGCCCAATTACGTAACGAAATTGAATTGCTGGACTTGCTCCATAATCTTTCCATCTATAGATACCTTAGTTCTTACCGGTTGCTTCTCTCTGAATGCACTTGTTTTAGTCTTGTCCTCTGATATATGAAAAACACATTTATCTGCTATTTGGTTTTGGTTTAGCATGTACATTGGTTATCTAACATTAAGAAAATAATAATCAATAGTATACAAAAAGGCACAATATACGATTACTGCTGTTTAGACAGCAATAGGACCTAATCCTCTGACACAAAACGTTTATATTACTGAAACTCAAGCGTATACATTCAGTTTATAACTATCAGTTTACAATTTGGGAAAATCCAGCTTTTTGTGGCATTAAAATAACTTGCCTTTCATCTCAGAATTTTTATAAGATACTATTCACTTAACCATTTTTATTGGTAGAGAGAAACAAAACTACGTTGTAGAAAGCAGCATCCAAAATGATATACCATAAATATTATAAGTTTCTTTTTAAACTATTTTAAAACAAAACTGTACGTACCTTATCTTTAGCTTTTCTATGACAAAGTAAAGTCGTAACAAAATATAATTGTGTACTTATTAACAGAAACGGATTAATTTATACGGGCACTTATTAACAGAAACCGTGCCGACTTTTTATTGCACGTTTAGACTAACAATAAACTACACTATTTTGTGTCTTCTAAAAAATGTATACAAGTAAATATAGCAGCCTGTATATTTAAATACTCATTCACAAAACGCAATGAGTAATGTAAAAGAAATTTGAATAGTCCTAATCCTAATAGTAATAATGTCGTGAAGGCAAAAGAACATAATAGAATGGCGTTGGGCGTGTTACAGTTTGTGTAACATGACTTACCAAACAGCTAAGTAATGCGTAATGAGCTATAAACAGAACACATAATTCCAGAACTTTTTATATTCTGTTAGCTTAAAAATTATTATATCACAGGTTATCTGGATTGTGGTCTACATAATCATAGACGGATCGCTAAATTTACAAGGTGAGTTTTTTCCGTTTTATTCAATGTGAAGTTATATTAAGATTTTGCAAGTATTTAGAAGCAATTTAGTGAACTTAATAACTTTAGTAATTGTCATAAAGTCATATAGGTATGTTGTTATGGTTTATGTTGCATAATGAATTATTGTAGTCCCCGTATTTGTGCCCGAATAAGTGTAATTTAACCAAGCGTAAACAATAGAAATTACAATTTGTCTGGTGTCGTAATCTGGAAGTTTGACATAACAATTAGATTACATAACACGATAGTTACGGCATAACAAAATTTATTACATAAGTGGGAAAACTATGCTAGTCTTGCCTTTTGCCACTTTGTTGGTAACAGTGAGACGTAACGAATTCGTTTTACCTTGTGCCTGTGGCCAAGAGAAAAAGATTAGGGGGGCATCAATTCTGTTGAATCTACACCAGTCTTTTGTTGATAAACACCTAAATAATATCGTTTTTGCCAATTTGTTTTTATAATTTGTGATCTAACATTCTCACCTCTCGAGTACATTACGTGTAATCATATTTTGATTATTTAATTAATTTCCAGAGTATCCTATATAATTAATTTTAAAATTAGTTTTTAACACTTATAAATATTTATACGTGTAAAATGTATTTCCCGCAAGTGACAAAATTATTCCTATAGTTAGTGGTTTCTTTTGCTAACGTGTAAAATCTTCACCTTATTTCAATAATACTTAGTAATAATATATTCTGTGAATATTAGTTTCATTAGTAAAAATTTACAGTCAATCAGCCTTAATCGTTGGTAAAATTAAAATGTACATTCACTTTCATACCCTTGTAATTAATTACTAAAGTCTCTTAATTAGATCATATATCGTATTAAATTTGTATACTATACTTCTGGTAAACCTATAAATTAGTGAATTAAGTTTTTAGTATTTCTTATCTTTAAGAATTATTTAAGTATACTAAAAAAATAAGATACAAATAACTTATTATTTTTGTAGATAATATTTAGATATATAAACACGGTGTGGTAGTCTGATCACGCACTGTTAATATCTAAATTTTAAACCAAAATCGGAGAAGTATTTAAGAAGTGCTGAAATGGGTGTATAACTTACACTCATTGCTAAATGACGAGATAGGACTTAGATCTGTAGGAAGAATGTTTAACTAAACTCCATGCAAGCGTATCAAACAGACGTTTGTGTCCTCATCAACACATGAAATCGATCTTCAGATTGAGATTTTGATATCTACAGCAATTTTTGAGGAAAGGTTGTTCATCATGTATCCAGTGAAGATTATAGTCGTATGCCGATCACCTGATTAAGAATATAATGCGACAAAACATGTAAATAATATTACTGAAAAGTGTACATTACTATTAATTTGTCTAAAATTAAGTTCAGTGAATACGTACATTTTTTTGTAGTATTTTGTGACATGCTTATAATTACGATTTAGTAGAGAGTAACGGCCGACAACAACAATGTATCTTGTGTGAGCTGCTGTTACTGACGCTAAGCACATACGTAACACCTCACAGATAATCGTTTATCACGTAAGAGAAACACGCAGTCACGTAACATGAACAAGAGATTAGTATGTTCGTGAGCTGAACCGTAAAACACACCATAGCATTTACATGTATCGAGATGTGAACTGTAAATTGTTTGTGGACTTATTTAACTCTAGACGAGCGGAGCTTGGGGAGAACAAATGCACATTTCAGAGTGTATAGTACGGGAGTGTGTACATTATTATTTATAATTTTTGGTTATTTATTATTATTTAATATTTGGTTATTATATTTGGTTTTGGACATTCTAAAATTCTTGTTGATACCATGCTTAAGAGAATACTCTTATATAGTGTTAGCTATATAGAAAAATAAGATAAAATAAAAACCAAGTGCTTATAATTGATATCGATATAAAACGTCTTCCTTTAAGATATATGTGTTATATGACCAACATGAATTATTTATTCAGTTCTGGCATTTGTTTAGGTTAGACTACATTAGGTTATGTTAAGTTACATACTGGTCATAAGATGATACATATTCATAATTATATACGACAACATAAAAACTACAGAAATTATATATTTTTATATATGTTTTTATTCCAATACTCTGATTTTTCTTAATGGTATTAATTAATAATTAACAGTAACTAAAAGACTTCATAATGTAGAGTTACTTAGTTAAATAAAATCATTACTTTCTAACAATTTCTGAGTAGTAACTTGATAGAGATTACATCGACAAATGTAAATAATACTCTTATTATTGATGAAATATTAAAAAAAAATTAAATACTCTATGTTATAAAAGCATATACAAAAAAGTAAATTAGAGTTACTCTGATAAAAGAATTTATATCCGGCCTTTCTGTCCATGGTCGATTGCTTTGTTCAGTTATGGTCTAAACGTTTCGGCCACTCACCGGAGGTTTTCATCAGTAAAAAAAGATTACAGTGTTCGACAAACGGGTGGAGAGCCGAACATACCTCTAATTGAAGAAAAAGCAAACCGTGATAGCCTACGTACTAAACTTAAAGTCTCTCTGAACAGTTCACAGGAAGTTCGACTCATCTTTTGATTAACTGTAAATGTACAGTATTAATTTCTAAAACAAACGTTTTTACATTATTGTTGTTTGCTTTGCACTATATGTAAAATAGCCTTGCTTTGAATAGTTTTCTTACATTTTCCTATTCTGCGTTAAGTCTAGTGCTTCTTTTAGCTTCACTTCATCTTTGTCTTGTATTTTTTCGTTTTCAGGGTTGCTAATCCAGATCAGTATAATAGTTTAAACACAAGGAAGTCCCGAACGCATTTTCTGAAAACTACTATAAAATACTAAGCAACTACAAATATTGCTCCTGTATTACTTTGCATAACGTTATGGCCGAGAGCACAGCGATTTTATTTTAATATGTTTTCAAGTAGTTCATAATAAATCTGACTTCTATATCTTTGTAGTATTTTGAATGGAATGGTTTCTAAATATTGTAACGACAATTTGTGTTGTGTTTTCTAATATATATAAATGTGTTTGTGTAAAATAAAATTGTTTATTAAAAAAAAATTTTTAATTTTTTTTATAATTAATTAAGAACAATTAATTAATTAAGTTTCGTGGTGCTCCGAAACGTTTATCACTTATTTTAATGGTTTTATAGACTTTTGTGTATTTGTTAAAACCTCTAGCCACTTATAGGATTGTCTCCAATAGCAATCGATACTTGTTTATTTTCTGTTTGGAGGTTATCTTCCTTCTGGTGGTGAGATTCTTGTAGTAAGTTCTAATTAAATTAAAGTATTATGTTAATTGTCTATGTTAGAAATGAAAAACTGTTTAAATAGGAAATATATTAATAATTTATTGACAATTAGGTATTTTGACTCTTGTCGATATGTAAATCGATTCTCAGGGTATCGTTTGAATTATTACAAATTTTTTATATATATAGGTTCTTTGAACAGCTATGTTAGGGAAAGTCAGAGAAATAGGGCAAAGATTGAAAAGTATAACATTACAAGGTAAATTCTTAAAATTAACAGTACATATATTAGATTCAAAGTATAGAAATAAATAAATATGTTGCAAACCGTCCGGTAGGCAGTAGAAGGCTGTGTGAAGTTGAGTGTTGGTTAATCAGCAATGGCCGCCGTTACGATTGAAACTCGTCACCTCGCAGTTTTGGTGTTCAAATAAAGATGTTTTCCTTATGAATTTACGTCCTGGTGTCTGCAAATCTTTCTTCTTGTGTTGGTGGAGTGTCACTGGTTCAGTTTTGGTGTTGTATTCGGAAAATTAGTGTATATTTAAGTCAAATTCACTTTTGTCGGTTATATCATATGTTAGGCACTTTTTGGTTAAGTTTTATTACTGTTTTAATGGGTTTAAATGTTATTTCCACTGGTGTTCTGTGCTGTATAATGTTAGTTCAGTGTTTGTATATGTTTATTTCACTGTGTTGAACTTTAAAAATGTTTTTTAACGAAACTCTCGATTTTCACTTTCGGCTCAGACAATTATTCGCCATTACTGTATTCGTAACTAGGTTAATACGGGTAAATTGCTCGTGTCAAGTGTCCCGTACAATGTTCAATAATTAACTAACTTACTTCCTTCATCTCCGACTAAAACCTTAGCCCAAGTAATATTATTCCTTCCATTGTTCAAATTTTATTTTGCATCCTGTGCATGTAATAAAGTTACATTATATAACTGATTATACTTTGGTTATTTCTCAAATTTATTAGCTACTAGTTACTTAATTTTATCCTTCAGTTCATTCTGCGTAATTTGATACCAAATAATGTCGTTTCATTAAGTTTTTGTTCTAAAAATGATAATTTTCCTTCATTTTGTAATTTCTAAGTCCTAAGGTCTAACTTCCTGTTCTTTTCCAAATTCTGCCATTACCAAGTTATATTAATGATTAATAAATCTCATATTATAATAAAAGGTATATATTCCCTTAATTTTTTGCAATTAGATGAATTGGTTAAGTTTTAAAATATTATGTTGGAATATATGACTCCCCTCTCCAAATTTTTGAGTTCTGTCATTTCCATTTTTATTAATAATTCTGGCTTTATCTGTAACAGAGACTTTATCTGTTTCAGTCCAATTTCCTACTTGTGCCGCTCTTTCGATATTCTCAAAAAACTCATTAACTGGCACGGGACCATCGCCTCGCCAAGCATCAATTAAATTCGCGGTAGTTAGATCTTTAACTCTCGTTGGGACTGCTGCTGCTTGAGCTCGTGCCTTGAGTTGCTCTTGGGCTCTATAGAGAGCTTGTCTGAGCTCCTGTACCTCTGCACTTGGAGTTGTCATTTCGATAATAAAGCAAAATATTTAAAATACGTTATTATATTTTAATTATTATTTTCTAGTGTTATTCACTTCTCTAAATAGGCACCACAATAGGGAAAACCCGCATGAATTGCTTCTCCAGATAAGAATTATCTCGGTTACTATACAAGCAACAATACCCAAGATAACGCAAATTAGGGATTTTAGTGTCATTTAAAAGAATATTATCTTTTACACTCTTAATTGTAATATTCTATTTCCAGTTTTATAATCTGTACACGTACTACATTATCGTCGACCGTATAATTGGAATATCCGTTAATGTGTCGTTCTATAATGCGTTGAACCAGGGTTTTGAGCAACGTTTCACACCCCTCTAGAAGAACGTCAGGGTCGGAAATAGGTAGGTAACAGATAGGTCGTGAACTCATTTCTGTGATCGAGGAACATCGTACAGAGGTTGTTCATTAAAAGGGCGAACGCTTTCTAACTCAGGTGTCTTACTCTCTGTTGGAAGCTGTAATGATGGTAAAGGCGAACAAGGTACAGTAGAAGTGTTCGATGGGTGTCTCAGACTGGAAACCGGAGGAATATGTCGATAATAAGCTGTTATAGTACCAACACGAGTACCAATTTTCATAAACAAATCAGGAGTTATAGGTTCTCTAGTTACTAACTGACCAGACGGACTTCCGAAATTTCTACGACTATCCATAAAATAATTATCACTATCTTTATGTCTTTTCCGATAACTGTTTCCCATGCACGTATTTCGTATTTCATTAAATTTCTTAAAACTAACTCAATAGTACTTAAATAACTTAATATCAACACACTTAAAATGCACACAAAACATAATATCTTGAAATAACATCTTGAAATATTTTGAAAATTATAAGTTATAAGTTCAATTAAGTTCAAATAAGGTTAATTATTTCCCTTGCATTTACTTTATGACTGAGTTATTAAATAAAACTTTCTTTAAGACAAAACAACAAAATTTTCTGCAACTATTTCCAATTACTACTCTGCCATACATCTCTCATAACCAATAGGATCCACTATTCTTGCAAGCGGAATCCCACGGGCTGCCACCAATTGATATGCCGTGACCGAGCTTGGCTTACCAATGGGCGAGGGTGAGAGATATATAGATAATACACAACACAGCAAGTGTAGTTAAAGTACATGTATATTGAGACAAATAGTACATAAAGCTGACTTACACAGTTCCACGGTAGCGAACACAACACTTACTATCTAGACGTAACCGTATAAAACAATACAGTCACAGAGATAGTGACATCTACGTTCGAAAGCTAAGAGTGAATTCTTACCCCTTCTTCGAAGGTAAGTAGTTTTATTGAATGTACCACCAACTCAGGTATCCCGCCCCTTTAGATCACATGACTACTTTCGCATACTTTTAGTGGCTCATCTTACGATCGTCACATCTGAGATTATCCAATCATACATGAACGTGTTGTCATTCATGACGTCTGGAGGATCATCCGATGTGCACGTGATGAAAATTTAAAAAGCTTGTTTTAGAATAATCGTGGTTACAGAACATCCTTACTTACAGGATGAGCTTGGTTTTACATAGGAAATAATGGAACCACTAAAAGACACGAATAAACGAATATTTTCCTTAGGGGTTTACCAGGTTAATCTGAAAAAATTCGCGTCTCGGACGGACATAGCGTACCGCCGCGACTGAAGAATGTTAGAAGAGAGAGTTCGGCTCTCCTGGGCTCATATTTATATCCAGCAAGGCAACCACACCTGTCGGCCCAGGAACAAGCCTGTCGAAAACTGAACCATGGCGTGAGTGACTCTCGTCTCATTTCACATATTTGCACTTTTTCGCCAAACACATTGTTTAATGCGGATTTCAAGGTGATATAATATTGTCTAATTTAATTATACATATGATATGTAATTATCATGCTGATCGCACCATTAGTGTAATTATAATGCTTTAAAAATCGCACAGAATTCGCACTGATTGTCTGAATTACGTAGGATTCGCACTGCACTTGTGTCTGATTTTTACACATTTTTAGAAGATTTTACATTCTTTCTAACATTTATGGTTTGCTTAATACTAAATATATTCTTAATTTAGCATTGTCTTGGGGTGGGGTTGCAAACTTTCAGGCTCAAACAGGCTTCACGCACAAAAACTATTTACTTGTGTACACGCTTACAGCGGTAATCGCGTGATCCTGCGTGTTGATTCCTGTTTGCAAGCCAGCTCCCAATTTCACACCTGCTCGTCTATTACATATTATTAAAATTAAATTAAATATTTATTTATTTCATATATGCGCATTACAGCCTATGCTTGTATTGTCGCAATATATATATATATATATATATATATATAATGGGTCAGATATCTTATTTGCTTCATTTACTATTTGTGCAGTACTATGACATGTTTGATTTGACATTTCATACGCCTTTCATACCTATGTGGATATAGAAAGGCAATATTTCGTAACAACTCCTATATTGCAACGATACTCTTAACAACTCACTTTTGCACATATGCTATTACTCATTTGTGCGCACTTACCCACGTCTCGAAGGTATACTCTTCTTCTGCAGTATTTACCTTGATGTTTCCCAGCTAGGTCGCAGGCTTTGGTAGTTAATTGAGGGTGGATAAGCACGTGGATATCGTTACAAGTAAAGAGTACAGAGGATTTAGTACTGGTTGTGAAATTAGTATGGCTTTGTTAATAAAATTATATTCATTTTGTTTATTAATTAAAACATGCAAATTGTCATGTTATTAATTAGTGTGTGGGTTAACTAATATTGACACCCTTATATTCAATTATACGAATATCGTATAATTATAACGTGGCAAAATCTTATCTCTTATAGTCTAAGACACATTATACACAAAAATAAGACATATATGACCTGGAATATTTACACAGACATATATTGCATAACATATATATTATTACAATGCATGATTAACACGTACGAAATTGAATATTAATATTGGTTTAGCAAGTGTGGTTTTTCTTATTATGTACCATTTAATTAAACAAATAAATAACTCAACATTTATACAAATTCTAATAGAGACCATTCTATTACTTTATTTAACTATCCTACTCCTAATGTCTCAATTAATTAAAATCTACAACTAAAGTAAATTTTCGTACTTGCTTTTAAGTTACAGTTACTTGATTTTAATTATTTAATTATAATATAAAAATTTAACAAAATATGGTTTCTCTAAATACCATTATTTATTTATTAGGTTCTATGTTCTTTCTTATAAATTATTATTCTCTGAACTTTTATTAATTATTCATTATGCAAATAAAAATAATAAAATTTGTCTAAACTTGAATATGGAATCTAAAGCCTTCTTTTGATAGACCTCAGGGTCATTTATAAGATTGAATAAATGTCTGACTTCACCTGCATATTTCTGCAACCATTTAACTGTGTTGTTACCGTCACCTGGACCCTCGAGTTTCGGGATCCCCTTCCGGTATCACCTTCTCTGTCTCTGCGTCGTTTGGAATTACTCTCTCCGTCTAATGGATGCTGAGTTCTGCCATGGACCACTGGTCGTGATGATGTACGGCTGGATGTAGCTGCGTGTGGCTGTCCCTGCGTCCTCTAGTATATTTCTCTGTTTCCTCTCCTCTCCTCTCCTCGTCTTTTTCCTTGTGGATGTCTCGAAGTTCTACGTAGACTTCTTGAAGTTCATCGACGACTTTTCGACTCCTCGTATTTTACGATATTATTGTCTTTTACATCACTCGTGTATATCACTAATTACTTTCACCGACGTACTGCCGGTTCCATCGCACTTTAGTTTACGTAATACGGTTTACAACATTACTTAAACTTTGTAAAATTTACGGTGGCGGGATGGGTGGAATTCACGTGCTGTCTGTTGATGACCTGAGAAAACGTGTGTCGCTCGCTGTGGTTTTATACTCCTGCCGGCGTTCAATTCCTGTTGAAAACTGTTCGGACAGAGTTGAACAAGTCAGCTCGTCGGTTTATTAACTAATAACAACCTACGCGTCTTTCTATGAAGCGCACACTTTTTTATAAATATTATTTGCCAAATCGTTAGGAACATTAATAAACTTAACCTATGCAAATTATGAACATTAACGTGTGTAAACTATTGAAGTTATGGCAAAATTTCACACGGTAGCTGACAGTTCCCACGATCATAGACCTTTTAGTATTGAATTGTAGCGCCAGGCGCCAGCTGTTTTTCGACATATGTCTCTGATTCGTGTGACTTCTGGTTTTCGTTCAGCACTAAAAAAACTCTGTAAAATTTTCTACAATCGTATACATAATTCAACTTGTTCTTCATTTACACACTAACACTAACACACACACACAAACTGATACACACGCGGTTGCCTGTCGCCATGACGTCACAGCTGCCAGTCGTGTTTCGTCTCCCTTCGCTGCGTTTAAAACCAACAAGGCTTGGCAATTCCATATGCATGTTCACTTACAATTATTTCCTTATTTAAAATTGATTAATACGTTTGTTTCTTTTATTTATGTCTTATACCTAACGCTTAATTATTACATTATTTTCATTATTTACATCTTTTACACGACTCATATGTGCGTTCGTATGTTCTGATACCGCAGTCAGGGGTTGATACGGAGACTTATGCTAAACGTATCGTTGCAATATACTGTATATATATATATATATCGATAGATATGTTATCAGATATCTTATTTGCTTCATTTACTATTTGTGCATTACTATGACATGTTTGCTTTGAGATTTCATACGCCTTTCATCCCTATGTGGATATAGAAAGGCAATATTTCATGTTTGAAACCAGTAAAGCTTTAGTTCACGAAATTCATACATAAACTTTGTTTTATGTTTCTATGTGATTAAAAATTATGATATGTAGCACAATGGTGAATTCATGCGGACGAATTTGAGGCTTTGGCAATTAGATGAAAACTTCTCGTCTAAGTATATGAAGAATATGGCGATAACCGTGAGACAAACATAAGTCATCTGTAAATGGATAATCACAAATCATACATCTTACTAGAAAATTTAAAGACTCATAGCGTAAAAGCCCTAATTATTATTTGTTTTTTCCTTTCTCGCTCAACACGATATAACAACTAGTAACAAAAATAAACACTTAAATTAAGTCCTCAAAGGTAAACAATGAATACCCAACGTAAAACTCATTTTCAACTTTGTGATGGTTTTTTCACATTAAAAACAGCAGACTCCTTACAAAAATATATTTTTCTAATGTTCTCATTGGTGTGTTACAGTGCGAACAACTTACACACACCGTATTTTATACAGTATAAAACACGTTCATTTTTATAAAACACTTAATTCTTCTCATCCAACTTACGTAATTTTCATCATTCTTTATTCAACACCTGTCCCTTCAAAAAACTGATAATTTTTCATGTCAACAGGAATCAGGTCTGTATATTATTACATTATTAAGTTAATTATTAAATTTTAAATAACTGAAAACACATTTTAATTTTCGTTGTTTATGACCTAATTAACTAGCTTATACTTCCAATCGTAGTAGAAGAAAACTCATTTTACATTCAAAAATTGACTGTTATTTTAAGTTAGCGTTATATTGGTTCTTTGAATATCAAATGGTGAGAGAATTGTGTGCTATGTACTTACTCATACCATTCGTCTGAGTGAAAAAAAACATACGAGAATAAAACTTTGGTAAACGCTGTATGTTGTTTCTTGTCCACATTTCTTTTATAGAGATTATTAGATATTATTTTACTAGACGTATGTTGTCCATGTACAACAGTTTAATATAAATACATTAAAGATTTTGTATAAAAACCCATATAGGCCTAAGCCTATATATATCTAAGAGTGACTAGCGTGTAGCCAAAAAACGGGAAGTATTGTATTTTATAAATTAGTTTCCTCTATTAGTAAAATCCTCTTACGTAAAATTACTGTTAGTAAAGAGAAAATAAGACGAGTGGTTTTTATAATATTTTAATCATAAAATATTACAAAATATAAATATAAAATTAAGGATAAATTCTCTAATGGAACAGGTATAATAAGATTTAAAATACTTTAACTAAGTCGCTTAGTATTAACTCTTAAGACGTATTAAAATTAACATCCACTTCGAAAGCTCAAAGTGTAAAAAGTGCATCAAGCGTTTCATCGAACTAATTAAAGAATTACATTTCTCCATTAGCCCAATGAAATAAAATAAGATTTTCAATTCATAATTTTTTTATGTTTGTACGTTTTCCTGTTGATTACAATATTTATTTGTTAAAAGGTATTATTCTTTACACCATTAATTTCTTAAACAGACATTTTTGCTTAAATTAATCATTCGGGTTCCTTCATTAATTCTACATCTATTCTTATTTAGAGGTTAAATTAGATACTGTACTTCAGCCTTTAATCTGATGTCTGAGTTTATACTAATATAACGTAAAAGTAATCCGTTTCTGAAAACGTAATCTGAAACCACGAAATTTCTATGACCTGAGGTCATCAAATATCTTAATATAATCTATGATTATATACAGGTAAGATTTTTATTTTTAGAATTGCACAATTTCATAATATTTATAATTGAGACGATAAATTATCACGTAACTCATTACACATACAAAGTGTTGTATTTATTTATTCTTTAAGTTTTTTCTATTTATTTATAGCCTAATAAATTTTAGTTCACTCAGTTCAAGTAAAATTTAAAGAAAACCTACATGAAACCATTTTGAAATTAGGAATTTTAGTTTAGTTTTAGTTCAGTAAGAATTTGAGTATAAGGACGTAATGAAATATTTAAGTTAGGAGAATACTAAAGTTATACAGATTTTATATACGAATTTTGATAAATAGTGTACGTTTGAATTAAAACAGTTTCAGTTGCCAGCAAAATTTGATTACCGCACAAACAGATTAGAGCATATTCTGTTCCTAGAATTAAGCTTTAGAATTAGAGAAGAAAAAGTGATTTTGATTTATATTCAGAAGTATAATCAGAAGTAGATTTGGCGTGATTCAATGAATAAGAATTAAGGGAAATAACTATTAGAGGTAATTAAGAAAATGTAATGTAACAGCGCTTTGAATTAAGAAAAAAACTGTGAATAAAGTTATGTTGAATTATGTTACTATAAAAGAGTGAATTTTAATCTTAAGTGAAATAACTTGTTAAGTAACGGAGAGGAATACATGGAATTTTAATTCGCGTCCTTCTTTCATCAACCCTAAGGTTCTTGGGTAACAAAATAATATTTTATAAATCTCGTCTGTTCTCTGTTCCCTGTGAAACTCCGGGTCTTTAATCACGACAGAGGCGTCCACCTATAGAGGTATCAATAACCTCAGATGCAGTTCTTCCCTACATCTTACCTTCAATGATCACTGTGAACGAAACAGAGAGTTGCAGCAAATACTCAACAAAATGCTCCGTATTTTACTTCTCACTTTTTTATAATACTATTTTTCTTCACTACACATGCCCTGTAACTTCTTCATCTGTTAATTTATTGGTCTATGATATTCAGAGAGCTCGACGCCAACATAAAATTTGGAAGCTATTAATTAAACAATTTCTACTTTATGCAGATTTCTTACTTCAAAACCATAGCTTGCGACACTCCAGACAAAACTTTTTACACATTCCTTCCTTATTTTCAAGGAGACAGACTTGAGTGCAAATGTTCTCTTCCATTTAAACGTTTCTTTTGCCTAAACAATTCTTGGAGTAACTTCCCTCTTACACTTACCGTCAGATAACATAAGTCGGCCTGAATATTTGAATTTCCTAATTTGATTTAATATTTTCCATCCAATCTAACTGGTGTTTTTTACACCTCATTCTGAGTACGCCAAACTACTTTTTTGTATAATTTATTTAGACTTATGTAATGTGATTCCACAAAGTCACCAAATCTTTTTCTTTCTCTGCCGAAACAGCAAGTAAAATATCCCATAATAATTATTTAGTAAGCTAATAACGACACTTATAAAGTGGATTCATGAGTAAGATGGGTAAAAACTTTCTTTTCAGTATTCACTCTAGAAGATATAATATTATTGGTTAAATTATTGTTATAGACTGATTGTAAAGTCATTTTCACACTACAAAGAAATTTACAGAAATATATACCGTAACTATAGTTACAGACAGAGGCGTATCCTGAAACTAACTGTAAAGGAAATCAATAGAAAACAGTACCTTAATAAATAAGAATAGTTGCCTTGGCAAATAACAAGCGTTCACAAAACAAAGACTACTATGTTCTTTGAATTATTTGTTTGACAGAAATTATTATTTCAAAAAACTACGAATGCACATCAACAACATTTTTCCTCTCTGTAGCACACAAACTGATCATGAATAGTTTAATATCTTTTGGCTCGTTTAAAGTAATCATTTAACGATTTGTTTAATGTCAACTGACACAGCTGCACGCTTGTCTATTGCTGTGAGTTAACCATTATTATCAAAGTGATTCACTGTTTATTAACAAGATAAAATTAAGAACAAGTTATCGTCTATTCGATTTTTTTGGATATTACAAATAAGAGAATGTATTTTAAATTTGTAATCAAAGTACAAAATCAAATCATCTGTTACATTAATAAGAAAATGTTCTTTAAATTTGTAATCAAACATATTTTTTACTGTAACTCTGTATTTTTTTATAGCCTTTTTCATAGATATGTAAATGAATATGTAAGAAACGAATATAAATGTGTTTAAAAGCTTTTTATTTTACAAGGAAAATAACGTAAACATTTCAACAAATTTCAACAAGACAAAGAGCCTTTTTTCAGTTATTAATGTATTTATTTTTACAGCCTTAGTTGACGTGAAAAATATGAAATTATACCTGGTTTTATAGTCCTGCTAGAATCGCCTCCATATTCAATGATCTACTAAGCTATATATTTTTAACTTTGTTTTTCAAACAACCAATAAGATATATAACTGGTTATCTTACCATTCTTTCTTTTCAGTCCAAGAATTAGAACAAACTTACATTCATGAAACTGAAGTGGCAACATCTTGTTTACAATAATATAAGTTTTATTGCAAATTTTTTGTATCCTGTGACAAATTTTCATCATCACTGTTGATATATCGACTTATGTTGATCTACGACTTAACTATTCTATTTCCAGCCTGAAGCTACATAAAGCTGCAAAGTCTTTTCAGAATTCTGGAGTTTGAAGGTAGTAATAACAGACATCTTGTATTATCGAAATAGCTTATGAGAGGCAGAGTACTGCCTGTGCGAGCAGTAGAATTAAAATTCTAGTCTTTCTCACAGAATCGTTCTAGTTTCTACTGCACAATTTTTTTTTTAACTTCATGATATAAATAGAAAATTTACGCACACATGATTCCATAGAAAACAACACAATGTAATCAACATTGCGATAGAGATTTTTAATGAATTTACCGTTAGTACGTTGGTATCACTGTATTTAAGACATAATGCGGTATAAAACAAATACGTCTGGAAGAGTTCCGTTCAGGCTACATTCGGCAACCTAAATACACATGTGTTACACAATCAACCCGACCAGCGCCTCTTGCATAGAAGTCCAGACATTTTACAATGAAATACGATGTACTACACATATCATGTTTGGAATGTTAACAATTTCTAATGCCTGACTCACATTCCCGAGCATAAAATGTAATATACACTTTTAATGAATGCAGAGTTACGATGCCTATCGATTACCACATTATGAAAATTTTTTTAGGTATATGTAGATATCTGTGAAGTAATAGTTCGTTTCGTTGTCTCACGAATTTTAAGAATTTGAATTTGCAGTATTTGAATAATAAATATGATATGACTTTCGTATTACTCTATGTACTTCAATATTAACTTTCCGTTAAAAATTCACTATACTCAATTATATTGCGTCTCAGAATTTGTTATTTGTATATTATAGAATTACATCCGTCCATTATCAATGTCAACGCTGTGTAAAGTGACGCATGATGGGTTTAACTGCAAATTCGTCTGCTTCATTTTTGTCCCTAAGCAAATATTTGGCATCTGAACATTTAAAATTTTATTTTGTTATCAGGATAATTATATATTCTTTAGGCTATCAATGCCATCTTAAATATATACCATAACACATGTTCACTTGTCTTACATATTTAGGGTTCCTGTATTCTACTTTCTCTTCTCGTACCATGTCAGGTACTCCAGACGTTGGCAATTACATTGATGAATTGATTTTTCCCAGTTATTCTTTAACTGTGAGACTCGTGTCCTTTCTATTTCTTCATGTCTTTTATTTTGTTCTTCGTTATTAGCTGGAGCATTCAGTAACGATCATCCCCTTGTAATTGACCAAGGTATGGTAGTTTTTTTATATTTTTATCAGTTCTAAATACCTTTTAAACAGCGCTTGCTTTACTTAAGACTGGCTTATTGGTTTGCTCACCTGTCAAGGTTAAATTGTAAATGTATTAGGAGATGCTGCGCCTTCAGAAACAACGGTAAGTGGGACACATTCGAGTTTAAACGTGGTCGTACAAGCACTGAAGACGATACCAGGAGTGGACGTCCAAAAAGTGCAACAAAAAATGGCATTATTGAAAAACTTTCATAGGGTGTTGGAAGAGCGCAGACTGAGGAGTGGATGACGTTGCTGAAATTATAGGTATCTCATATCAGCGTGTGCATCATAGTTTAACTGAAGAACTTGGTGTGAAAAAGCGTTGTGTAAGATGACTACCGCATCTGGAGTTGTTGCATTTCTTGGGCGTCCAGTGGAGGCGGGGGGGATCATATTTAATGCTTGTAAGACCACGTTTAAACTCAAGTGCCTGCTTACAAACCGTTGGTTTTAAAGTCGCAGCATCTCCTGACGCATTTGCAATTTCGTTCTGAATTTTCGTTGGGGTTAAACAATTTTTAACAAAGAATCACACCACGATGTTTGATTATGTCCGTTTTTCAAAACACGCATGACACGTCAATCTTAAACAGCTTCTAAACAATGAATAAATAAATAAATTTGGAAATTAACAGGAGTTGACATAACATACAAAACTTGCAGCACACGAAAATTTTAGTTTTACCGCTAAGCTACAGTTGTCGCTCCGCGAACTTTTCAACTGACACTCGTAATTTGAAGAAAAATCATGAGTACATATTGACTAGTTTCCTCACTTAAAATTTTAGTGTCATAAATTCTAAGTGACTATGAAAAGACATTTGTTATTGCTTATTACTGTTTATAGTATAACTTATATTCTGTATAGAATAAAAGTAATATGCGGGCGCTACTCCCAGGGAAAACACGTGTGAACAAAGGATTTATATTAATAAACTCGGAGGTTAATATTTTATTGAAGTGCCGTATACCGTTGGTGTAAAACATACACACATATAGGGATAATGTCTCATGCGTGTTGATTAAATTTGTTTTTACATTAAACTTTATTTCGACTCGCCCTGACACATTTGTTACTGAAATGTTGCAATTTTTTGCTCTGGAACAGACAGGTGGACTGGTCCACAGAGTTTGCTACATTAACCATGTACAGAAATAACAAGTTTATACTGACACTGGAGGATGAGACTATCAGCAGAATGAATAAATGGCGACTAAAACTGTCTAACCCTACCGTCCAATGTTACAGACCACAACACTCTTAAGTGCAATTAGAACGTCAACCTAACCAACACAAAATATTAATTTTCATGAATTACTTTAATTTAATACAAATTATCAGATTTACAGGCCTACTAAATTACAATGCCTGAAGACGTACAATTTACATTGTTACTTAGATCTGTATACGTACTTTTTGCTTTCCCTTAAATAAGATACTTAATTTAAGTTAAATTATTATATATATCGTTTAAAATTTATGTCTACATATACTGTAATATTTATAATGATAAAATCTTATCAATATTTTTAGTTTATATATGTAAAACAATACACAGTTTTACAATTTTTGAAGAAAAATAATTTGTCTCTTAGGAAAATATCACAGGCGCAAACCGGAGAGAGGGAGAGAGAGAGAGAGAGAGAGAGAGAGAGAGAGAGAGAGAGAGAGAGAGATTTTATAATCTGTTAAATATCATGCTTTTGGTCACTGTTATTATTATTTATAGGAATAAATGTGCGTTTTCCTTGTTCACTTTAGTCTTACAAAATACGTATTTCACTGAAAAAAATTAAGACAGCTTAAAAACAAAGCGGATACCGTGAAATCAGGGAAACTAACACAGAAATAGTTACACTATTGAAAAAATACGTAGTCTTAAGTCTATAACACTGCATCTTTGAATCAATCACATCGTGCCGTTATTAAAATGACATCATCACATTGAGTCGAAGTACAATGAAGCCAACCATGTCAAATATTTAAATAAATATTGTTTTGTTGGGATTATTTTTTAAAAGGAAAAAGCATCGCATATGTTTGAACACATGGCATTTAAATTACAAAGACTGTTATCCAACAAGGATATAATAAACTAAAAATGATTACTGGCTCCTGCTTATTGACTACATCAACGGGGGGTCAGAAAACAGTTTTTTTAAGGGAGCGCCAGGGAATTCAACCTGAGACCTCTAGGTTAGTAGCGTAATGGTCATACTCACTGCCACACGAAGCCCTTTATAACAGAAGATTCATTTTTGGAAATGGTTAAATATCTTAGTCATAACAGAAATTTGGAAGACATAATTTTTTTTGGGACCGACGTACAATCAATGTTAAATTTACTTCATTTACCAAACTATGCTTGCCTTCAGAGTTACGGTTTGTTTTTCCCATAGCAACTGTGTTAAAAAAATCATTTTATTGAAAAATTGTAAAAACCGTGATAAACATTAGTATTGTCATATTGTAGTTTAATATTAAAGAAAATCAATTTTTCAAGCCTGTGTAAGTATCGCTTACGTAACTGTTAATACATTGTTAGTTACGCGCATGTTTGTTGAAGAACCAGGAGCCTTGAATTTAGTTTAATCGTACTTTCCATTTAACTTACTCTGTATTTGATTTTATATTTGAGTTGGTAAAATTGTTTTAATCAGTGTTTCTTTGCAAAGTGCGTTCGTATCGGATGTGATATATAACTAAATAAACTTTGAAAATTGTTTGTCGAAGTAATTTTAGAATTACTATTAATCCAGTCTGTCTGCGTTTAAGTAAAAACAACAGCTTATAAAAACATGGTTTAGCATATTCAGTAAAATTGGAAGTTTTTGGAATGGCTAATTTTTTATGTTCAGGAAAGACGCTTATATATAGATGTGCAGAGAGGCTACTTGCTTTAGATTTCGATCAGAAAGTGTAAATTAGAGTTTCTCCATTCAAACATATTACACATTTTAAACCTGATCAACTTGAAAACTTAATTAAAATTTCACGTGCAAATCTATGTTTTACTAACTATTAAAATTTTACTCTTTTACTAACTATACGTAGTTGCAATAAAACAGAGTACATAAATTAAAAAGTTATTTTACGAATAATATATTTATAACTTTGCTCCACTAATTATGTATTCTATTTATTTCACTTTGCTGTTCAACTACGACTTTTACTAACTATTGCAGCATGTTCCTACTTTAAACATAATAATTATGTGAGTAATAATTTTATGTAGAAATAGCAAAATCAACGCTAATTTATGAATGGAGAACAACTAATTCCATTGTTGTAGAACAACTGTTTTCGCAGTTCTACTGATCATTCCATAGTGTGTTCTCTGCCTCAACACTGCTAAAAACTGCCACTGATTTTGTCTCCCAATTTATTCTGAAACCTAACTTTGACAAAAACAATTTTTTTTAAATACACATTGACAAGTAATAATTGAACACAATGTTTGCTAAATAGTAATGACACCAATTATGTAAAATTCCTTTTTGACAACTTGTGTACAAAATATTTTTATCTTCATCAAAGATACTTCATGTACGTGGATCCTCCGATGGTTCAACGGTCAACGGTTAGCTGGTCCGTCACAATCTGTTAGGTATTCTCCACACCTTCAAATCTGAATTTTGTTTTTGACTTTTATCAACAGAAAGTAGACAGACTAAGATAATATTAGTAATATACAAATAATAATACGTTTTATTATTACTATTTTTCTTATTTTATCATTCTATCAGGTATACAATATAGAGAACATTTACAACAAATACACTGTGAAATAAAAATAGGGTTCTCTTCGAAATTGTACGTGTCGATGATTTCGTCATGAGTCGGTTTGCCGCTCAGTAAATACTATTAAACTAAAATATATTTATTAATAGAAAAAACAAAACTTTAAAAACAAAAACAAATCTAATTTGAAAGGTGTATTGTGTGTCAATTAAGAATTAGTTCACGTTCTTTTTTGTTCCTTAACTTTTGAAATATTTAAATACTTTAAACTAAAAACAATCGTGTTTAAAAATCCCTGCAAATAGGGTTAAGCACAAATTCCTTATAAACAGTACCTCAGTTGACCAAGGAATAATGGATCATTGACTTGGTTATACTCTTTTTGTTCTTTTTTTTTTGAGACAAGACAAAGTTTTTAGATGTCACTCTTCACATTTTCCTTCATGTTCTGAAACGTACTAAAATATCACCTGTTATAACATTTCCCATAAATCCTGTGTCACTGTTATTATTTGTTACAGTCTAGGCACAAGACAACCAACATAGACGTTATTCGTTTGCGGTTTTGTCCCAAAGTGGGATTTTTAGAAACTACTTAGAGGAGCTTTTACGCATGTTCAATCTATGACAAATTTAAACAGTCTGGTAGTGTGTAACAAATTATTCTTATTGTCCAAAGTGATCAGGTTGCTGATTTCTCTGACTGTGAACACATTTTTGATAGTTTGGCTATACTTAATTGTCCAGAACCTAATCGTTCGTTCCCAATACTTTAAGCCTTTTATATTACGACGTTAAACTACTTCCCCAGTTTTTGAATGGTAGTTGTACAAATTTAAAAATTAATGTTTTAACATCCTGAGCGCAACGTAAAAATTATGTTACCTAAACTATCTGTTATGTGAATAAGAATAAAGTGCTTACTCCGTAAGCCTACGGTGAAAGCGGCTGAGTGGGCAGACATTGCTTCTAGTAGTGAACCCCCATAAATCATCCCAGATTTTCCATCTGTTTTACTGTTGTTCCTACTTTAGTACATGGTTTCTTACAGCCACTAAGTTGTTATCCTTGACAGAACACTGCCGCGAAATTGTAGGCCTCTATATCACTTTATTCCGGTTCTGCTTTTGTAACACAAGTGGAAGCACTCTGTAAAGAGATATTAATATTCAGTTGTATATTTTTACGAGGTTGATAAAAAAACATCTAGTGACGTATATTATGTACTTGGTAAAATTCTTTCACCGTTTAGTAACTTCACACTCAGTACTGAACTAACGACGATTTCTAGTGTCATGAGAATTACTCTATTTAAACAGTAATCAGCTTTGTTTGCTGGCACCTATATAATTTTCCAGGAATGAACTCCTAAGACTCAGCAGGGAAAATTCATGATCTTTTAATGCCAAATGCGGGATTATATCAAACGGCTCTCAGACCGGTTGATTACGTCAACATTTATTCAAAATTATGGTTATTCCGACATGAGTTTCAGTGATGGATGTTTGCTGAAACTAACATACACATTTGATAATGTTTACTCTAACCCTCTGAGCACTCAGAGGCATGTAGAATGTATCTGTTTGTACACAATATTGATATTTTCTTGATAACTACATTTTGTCACGCACCTCTACGTGCGTCAGAGGTAATATCCTTCTTTGAGAAACATACAAATTATAGTGTTAAAATGCTCTTACAAACAACAGCGTTTTTCTCGAATTCTTTATATAATTGAGAAAATCTAGAGAATAAAAGTTGATACTGTAGCAGCAATATGTTATAGTTGTTTAAAAATAATAATAACATTTAAAACAAAACGTTTTACAAGTAATTTTTATTTTTAAGCCAATCCAATTGATTAAAAAAATAAATTTTATGAGATGTGAAGTGTTAGTGATTAACAAAAGAAAATTTTACTGTAATCAATTGAAAACAAAGATGTGTATGTAGATGTAACTGGCCTCAATGTGGATCTAATACATAATATAAATATAGTGAGATTGTCACATAATGATTTTAGTTTTCTGATACCATTATTTGAGATGCCTTCGTACCTTACGAAGCAAAATTGGGGTAAATATGTATCTAGTTTAATACTATGTGTTAAAAGGATAACGATTTAAATAATTCTAAAATCCTTTATTTATGCTCTCATTTTCATCTCATTTAATAGCTTCTGAGTCAACTATGTTGTATTGTTCTTGAAAAATTATGCAAAATTAATTATTCTACTTTCTTAAAAACACATTTATATAGCTGACTTGTATAGGCAGTTATAACTTATAAGGGGTTTAGTTTCAATGTTAGTATACATTTTGATAATTAACTTTCATTTTATATAGCAGTAATGTCGACTAGTGTACTGCTATTTCCTAGTATAAGAACATTTTTCCTAGCAAACTGTCATCCTGGACACCGTCATCCGTCTCTTAGACGAGCTGGCTTACACACGTGAAAACTGAAGTCGATGTTATTGACTCTTCTTTACGAGCTTACGAATCGTTAAGCAATTAAGTAACATAGCTTAGGTTCTACAACTACTTTAGATGCATCAGCACGACAGCTGTGTAACGTTTATGGCTGAGACAGAGATAGTGCACTGTAATAACGTTTGTTGAGTGGTTACAGGGAAATGCGTTATTCTGAGAGATTCCATACTAAGACATCCTTTCCTAATCATAGTTATCCAGTCTTTTAATTATTTAGCATACCGTTTATTATTATTAAAACTGTAAGCCGTAAAAACTCTACAGCACGTTTCTATAAGTCAGTAATACTAGGTGCTTAGATGTTAAATGATGCTTGGGAATTTTTGAATTGGATTTTTTTAATGTTAAAAATTATTGTTTTCATTCGTGTCTTCTACGTAACAGTGACTTAGATACGCGATAGTATCGTAGTATTCACTACGCTAAATATACGACATACGATATTTTTAGGTATGTTTTTATAAAATGTACATCATCATAATCTTACTACATCATACGTCGTGTAACAATCGTACTTCTATTGCATCGATACGTGAAGAATGTTTCAATTTGTATAGGAATTATTAGTATTTCATAACAAAGAGTCACGTATCAATTATCTATACAAAAAAAATTAATTTAAACATATTAGAAAAACATAAATGGATATTGTAACATTCATAACCAGAAGGCCTAATCTTTTCTATTCCGATAAAGAAAGATTCGAAGGCAGTTAAATTTAGTTAAAGAGAATGTAGACCAGCAGCAGTCATTGAAATATTTAATGTGAAGTGACATGAGAAGTCCAACATACAAAATGATATTGCTGTTGACTACTTAGTACGTTGTCTGTGTGTTTTCATGCACATTGAAGCAGAGTACAACTCAGTATTTATTTGTACAGAAATGAGCTGCTTATGTTTATAGCGACTAACGTTTCATATGCTCGTATTTATACCAATCCAATACAATTTTTAGCACAAAATTATTATTATTTAAGACAGCTAGCAATACATTGTCAGTGGTACACTCCACTAAATAAATTTCACTATGATAAGTGCTTTTGACATGTATAACATCTTCTGGCAACTTATGGTAATCTGCTGGTAGCAAATAACATTTACTAATGTAAAGTGTAAATAAAAATCCCTACATATTAAGAAAGCAGTTAGTATGAGTATTCCATTTCCAGCCGGTGGGCCTGTTTCTCTGTTAAAAACTCAAAACGTTTCACTACTGCTGCGGTAGTCATTCGTTGTGAGAGAAGGAACCGGATCCACTGAGGATGGCTACCGCGGCAGTAGTTAGGGATTTAACCGACGATCACGGCTTACCAGCTTCAAAGAGATTAGTAATAAAAAGGCTACCCCGAACGTGAACGTTTACCAAAATGTCACTAGTTGATAATAACATATTCTAAAACGCAGGTCCAACATTTTGTTTAAAAATTTCTATAAGTTGTTAACATATTTACATTTATTTTTTCTCTTTTTTAAAATTAAAATTTTCAGAATATAAAAGACTACTTTAAAAGTTGTTTCACTTTGTTTAATTGAAGCCTCATTTTATCTCTCTATGTAAAAACACTAATCTTATTAAGTTTTAATCTTTTAGTACGGTCAAAGTTAGTTAGACTTTTGAATTAATTAACGGACATCATTTACTACAAAAGAGAAAAGTAATTACAATTTTTCGTTTGAAAGAAACGTCTTTGAAACCAAAAATTAAAATATTAAGTCTACATTAATTTTTTTGACAGGTTTATTCATGAAGTGTATTAGTTTAAAGTAAACGTAAAGGCATGAAACTGCCAAAACAATACTCTTTCGTTTTTTATCGTGCACGTTATAAATTATTAAGATGTTTAGTAGACATTAATAAGTAATATAAAACTTAATCTTATAATATTAAGAAATTAATATAAGCTCAATTTTGCTTCACCTTTATTATCAAATTGTCTTGATTGCGTCAGTGCCCGATTTAAAGAGGTGATACCTTAATCAATAACTCGGAAAATATGCGAGATAACAATCCTCCTGATACGAAGGTTTGTGTGTGCAGACCAGATCTTACAGCGACTCATTTCATTAACTTTGGCAACATTTCGTAGCTATAGGCCTACGAGTTTTAATAATAATATATTATTTTAAACCAATTATAATCGCAAAAATATATTCTAAAATTAATATTATTTTAAACCTCTTACTTGTATATTACTGTTTAAATAAATAACGAGATTTTTGATATTGATAAACTTTTAGTATTATAAAAATTATGTTTGTCTTTATACTCAAAATTATTCATATACTTCTACGATTACTAATTTGACGTTTGTGAAATATTTTATGCATAATAGTGTTTATCAGATACTTTCAGCACATGTATTAGAAATATTTTGTTGTTTTTGTGTGATGTCCATTCCTTGTAATGCATGATTCTGTTTTTTTATTGCAGATACTGTGCTTACAAAAAATATCCTTATTATGTAAGTGTAAACTATAAGAAATTAAGTAATATATAAGTAAATTACGTCAATCAAAAGGTTTTTGAGGTTTTAGACACTATTGGCCTACAGATAAGACGTAAATTTTACTTGCACGATTTAAACAATATTCAAAAAATGAATAAAGGCGATTGACCCGCATATATAGGTTAATAACTGTAACATAGTTGTACAAATCGTTGACACAAACATTATTGTAAGCAACACAGTTTTTTTAAAATTATAATATACTTACGTAAATATTATTATGTATAATTCGCTGTTAATAAAAGAATAATTAATTTTAAATACTGTTAAAAATAAATTTATGTGAACTGTACAAACGTTATGCATTGTGTGGCGTTTGTGCACTTGTGGCTCCCAGTGCTATCTGAACGTTATATCTAATGTTCAGTAGCCAATGTTGAATAGTCTATATTTATATCTGAAAACCCTACTAATATAAACACTTACAAATTAAATAAAAATGATATTCAATCGACTTTGGTTACTTCACTTTGGTTACTTCAAAAATTGGCGTGTGAAAATCTTTTTCTTGTTAGGGATAAGCAATCCCTAACAAGAAAAAGATTCTCACACGCCAATGTTTTATGTCGTAATTTTAAAAAACTAGACATTATACATTACATATTATTTTTTGACAATCATTAACAATGCAGATAAAAATCAAATATACCGTCGTCTTACTGACATGTTAAGCTATCAACTGAAGTAAAAACGATCTATTTTACATACACCAATTGTGGAAATATGAAGAATCATGTTTTAAAGTACAATAAATTGTTGAAAATGCTCAATTTCTTGCTTTTATATTTTTACAGTTCTGTTTATGGTCAAAATAATTCTAAAATTTATGGAGTTATAAAGAAAACACGTTTGTATATTATAAAGGTTTAACAATTATAATCCTGTTTTTAAAGCTTTAAAAATGTAATTTTTAAATGAGCAGATTTTTAAGTGGCGCTGTTTAAACGAGCGAGAAACCCCAGTGTACCCCAGTGTGCGGCTTATAAGCAGCGTATTTCCTATATTCCCCATTGTCTCATACAACTTCTAAATTAAGTTTACTTACGTGTATAATGTAATCCTCTAATTATATGAAGGATTTTAAATTTTGAAAATTTAATAATCTCTATTGTCGCAAAGAAATTTATAGATTAATGTGTTATAAACTCATTTAATTTAGCGAATTGAAAGGAAAAAAATAACCCGTTTACTTAGCAAAAGGTAAAATGATTTATTATTTTTTTAGTATTGATTTTTAGATGTAATTTAAGAGCTCTGAACAGTAGAAAATATTGTAAATTGTACAATTAAATTATTGTAAATAACATTTATACAATATACTTACATTTCAACATAATGAAGAAAATAATTAACAAGTTAACAAACACAAACAACATAGACCTAATTGTTTAATAACATAGTTTTTAAACAACTGTATTTTCTAAGTAATAAAAGACAACAATGTTATTTAGTTTCATTATCGTAAATTTAAAGTTTATAATTATGTATTGCAGTAAAAAAAGAGGAAATTTTAAATTTAAGTCTGTTCTAGTTGTTTTATTTGCTAACGAACGAAACAGTTTAAGGTAAATCCAACAAAACGGTGAAAGATGGAGATACTTTGAATGTAAATAAGCTAGGAAGTTTATTTACAGAAATGTTGTAAATCTTTTTCTATGCGCGTCAGAGAATAATACATTTCTCATACAGCAACTTCAACATTGCAATTTGTTGACTGAGAAATGCATTTCTACTTTAAATAATTTTTTAAACGTATTGTTTTGACTTCTTTCACTCTGTTTGTTATATTACAACTGATAATAACGAATGTCTTATCAAGTTATTGTGCGCGAGTTTTTATCCAATGATTAATCATTATATTACACACTTATCTTTAATAATTCAAACACGTTTTGCCACAGTCTATTTCTTGATGCATATAAAATTTTTTTAATATTTACAATTTCTTTATTCTTTACCTCAAGATGTTTTTTCCCTTATTAGGAACATGTTTCGGGAATCCTATTGTTTCCATCCTCAGGCTTCCTAATTTTGAATCTTGTGGAATATTTGTGTTTTGGTTGGTTGTTGTTATGGTTTCCTTGGTATTTTATACTGGTATAATTGTGTGTGATTGTGGTGTATATATTGTCTTTTTGAGCATTTTAGATGTTGAGTGCTTTGAAAATTGTGTCATGTTTTATATTGATTTGGGGTTGTTCAGGTATTAGTTTGTTTTAGGTTTGTATTTTGTTATTATTATTATTATTATTTTATAATAAATACATTATCCGCATTTTCTAAGAATTTATTACATTTGTATATCCTGCAAAAAGTTTATTATTACTTCTTAATTTCATTTGCCATATTTATTCAGGTATGGATAATGAGATTTACAATATTTTAACAAGGTTGAAACTATTGCATTAGTTCACTATCTACACAGCGCTCGTATGAGCCTACAGCGGCCTGTTAGTTTGTTCAGGTTTGATAAGAAGTCTAGTTGTAAATTAGCGGACACTGTCGATAATAAAGTTCATCAGCAGTTTACATTGAATGGTATGGCGGAAACTTATTGAACGTATACGTCTGGCTGATAAGTTTGTGTCTGACAATGAAAGAAATTTGCGAGTGTGCTTTATTCATTCAAATGAAGTGAAATACTTTGTTATCGTAGCCACAACAGCAACAGTGAAAGATATCGTACTCTTTATGCATTATACTTTATGATGTAATGCAAGGATCTATGAATACCTTAATGCACGCATGAATGTCGTGGAGATACAAAATAAAATATAAGGTTCATAGAAGGTGTTTGAAAATTAAAAATGTTTAGGGTTTTGTTTTTTTAATACAATAATTTTTAGGAAATCTTTTGTTTTTCGTATAATACTATCTTTCTTTAAGTTGATTTAAGCTTTTAGTAATTATTTCCAGTGTTTGATTAACTTAAGGTGAAATCAGTGCATAGTGGCATTTCTGATGTCGTAGCTTAGTTGCCTGTTTGCTAATTACTGTAGCTTTGAAATAACTTATAAGAACGGTATGATATGTTAGAAGCTCCTCTTAAACGTTTTAGTGTAATAATTTGTTAGCTTCGGACACAACGATAGCATAGAAGTTATAATTGTGAACGGTCTTCAATAATAATTAGAGTAACTACGTTCACATACAGTTATGTATAAGAGATGTGAGACTTTTGTTAAAGCGGTCAACGTGGTAGGTTATATAATTTTATCGTCAAAATAACCGAAAAACCTTTTTGGCTAAGGAAGCGTTAACAAAAGATTTTTATAATATTATATAACCCATAAAGTATTCACTGTCAATCAATAATACAGCTTGTTTTGAACAGTATACGTATAAAAAAGTTACTCAAAATTAAAATGTTTAATTTAATTTAATATAATAATTTATGAAAACAATTGTATATTTAATTTTTATTCTGTTGTCCGTAAGGTCGTGTAACTAGATTATTGTGGTGGCGCTTTTAAAATCACGCGTGTACAATTACAATTTTAAAAGTACATTATAATTATAAACATGTTTTTAATATTTTAGAAATCAGGTAACACAGGTTACTTAAGTAAAGCTTTAAGCCACTAGGGTTATACAAAATTCCATTGGAATACTGAGTGAACAAGTAAATGAAGAATAATAATAATTATTTAAATATTATTCAAATAATTATTTATATAATTATATAAATTATTTATAATATTACAATAGTTCAAGTACTGTGTTGATATTACTTACTGAATTAGTACTACTTTTTTAATAACCAAAAACCGTTATCAAAATTGAAGAATATAGTGTTTACCAAAAATTAGGCCATCAACAAGTGTAACTGATAGAATAAAAAAATAGTTTACGAGACTTACAAAATGATTGTTACAAAACTTCAATTAAAATCAAAAGAAAAGCAATACACAACTAATTGATGAAATTATCGAGTTATATGATAAGTCATGCAGACTATTAAACAGATTCAATAGCATTACTTATCTTTGTACTGAATAATGTGACCAAATGAAAGCACGCTTTTAGGGATTACACAAAAAATACATAATTTTAAGATAAATAATTAGAAATATTAAGCACTATGAAACATGATGACGTGTCAACCAGCAATGTGTTTCGTTATTAGCTGTAAATAGCACAGAACGGCTTCGTGGCTCTTTGTGTGTCAGTAATGAACGTGTCTGAAACTATGGAGTACAGTCAGTGTACGCTGTGACTTTGGTTCGTTTCGATTTGACAGGTGTTCTAAGAAACATGTCGAGAATTGTCTGAAGCCACTTGTTGTTCCCGTTAGACTGTAGGCCTATGTAAAACTATTTATAACAGTTTCTGTATCTGAATTATTTATAAATGTAAACGAAAATTACCCTGTGCAAATATATAAATGTGTATCGTTGGAATATGTATAGGACGGGAATGAGACTAACTTGAAGGTTGAATTCCACTTTTTTCATGACAAATGAGAAATTCAGTATCCTTCTTATAGCATTTTATAATATAGATTTAAACATCTCAATTTGCTGTCAAAAAGTAGATTAATTTGCTCCTGTGTTATATCAGTCAGTTCTTTACGCATGGGTTTAAGTAATGCACACGTCATTCAACGTTACCTTCTCAGTTTATTAGTAAAGTGTTACGCACAAAAATGTATACTCTTTTATAGAGAACTGACGTTATGGCTGGGTGCGTAAATTAATAATCTTAATTAAAACTCTATTGGGATTTGTCTGTATATAGTGGTGTGCAACATTTTTATTTTCTGCTTTTCTGTTATAACCACTAATAAACGTTTATTATTTAAATAACCATTATTAATCGGTTGCTTTCGAAAAACTCCAAATGTTCTGTTCTTGTGAAAAAGCCTACTAAAAAAATACTCACTAAACAATATGAAAGATTCAAATTAGCCAAACGCAGCAATCCAAAATATGCCTTATAGATGGTTGAATACATAGATTTGTTTCATTACACATGAGAGTCGCTTTCTGAGATTTAATTGCTCAAATAATTTTTGGGGTCACTATTTTTTATATCATATAGAACATAGTAATGTAGTACATTGTTTTACTAATGTAATTAATAAAGCGTTTTGGACGATTCTTATAGCAATATACGTTTAAAAATGACGACAACAATACTTTCTATTGAATTTTCTATTGTATTTATTAAAAACTTTAATCAACGTAAAGGCATTTTTGAATTTTAATTACTGTTGGCAATAATTTTTACATAAAAATTAACTTTATGAAAGAGTATTGTTTGCCCAGTGGCGATAGTCATACACAAAATCAAAATGACCAAACAAAAACACACGAACACGCACGCACGCTCGTTTAGACAAAGCTGCCACTGCTCATCTCAAATATCCGGACTAGTACACCAGGGCAGCTGGGAGTACACATGAGGCAATTGGTTATGGGTTTTTTGATAAACGCGTGATGACTGACATTACGCTTTGTGCGCACATAACGTGTAACATTATTTCGCTTTATTGTCGATCTATAGTGTACAAATTTTGTGGTGTCTTTACTAGTAGTCCGTTGAGATAATTATATGAAAAAGGCTAGTAAATCAATACACATCTACTGGAGGTGTTGATCACGTGATAAACGTACGTTACAAACTTGTTATTAAACAGACTGAACAAATATCAATATCAGTACCAGTAATACTTATTTCACCATTCTCTAGGGATTTCCTATTTTTGTTTACTTTAGTCCATCGTAGTACAAAGGAATATCTTCATGTTACAAAGAAGAATATTGATGTGGCTTCTCTACGCGCCTTGTCCTGTGTGACCATCATTCGCCTTCTCGTTATCCCAATAACCCGCCAATCTCCATTAGATTTTCTTAATTCTATAAAGGGCATTAAATATTGATAATAGTTGTTATCAATGTTTTGGTACTCCTATCTTTCCTTGATATTCTTAGTTTAGTATCTTTCATACTTCTCTGTATGTAGCGACCAAGTTTCAGAAAAATCCTCGGTAGTAACATGCAGATATCGATAGTCAGAGTGAGTTGTAATACAAACTGCCATATGTAAAGTATTGCGTATTCTCATTGGTATGCAAGCTACGAACGGCGTGTCTATTTGGCCGATAGGGTGTGCGTTGTAAGAGCGGTAAAATTTGGCAGTTGGTTTAGCCCACAAATGCACTTTGCCGTCTCTGCCGTCTATCCCATTCATACGCATAAATTCAAACAGCAAGGAAAGCGAACAACGTGTTCGTACTTAAGGGCAAAAGTGTTTACAGTTGTGTGTGAAAGTATTAACTATTCTATAATTTTAATGAAGAAAGTTGTGTTAGTGGTTATAATCACAAACAGAATTATCAATGTTGCACACCACTATAGAAAAATTATTCCGATTAGCGCTTTCAAGCTTCTCAGCTCATCGTCAGATCGGAATTGACAAGCAGAGGTAAACCAAAGCCTTCACATCTCCAACCCCCACTAACCACACATTTCATAGAAGAGAACCATAAGTTTGTTAATTCTCTGGAAGACTATGAAATTGTAAAAGTAGTAAATAACACAATTGAAAGGAAGATTAGGGAGGAGTTAGAAATATTGAAAGAAAGAGAAAAGGGGTTAGACAATTTAATGAATACTAAAACTAAATTTGATAATAAAGAAATATTTTATAATATAATTAAAAGTAAAAGATAAAGAACGGATAGATAAGATTAAGAATTAAATTGCATAGGACTAATTGGATGTTTTTAAAATAAGGGTGAGTGACCGCGCCCATAAGTGAGAATGAGAAAGGCGGTACAGCGTTAGGTTTAAAAGGAATGCACACACACACACACACACACACACACACACACACACACACACACACACACACACACACACACACACACACACACACACACACACACACACACACACACAACACATAAACACGAGGAATGTGCTAGAAAAATATGTAACTGTCCAGCCGGGGTGACAGGGCTCGGAGGATGGGAAGGTACATTTGAATTATAGCTTGTTGTGTGTGGTCAGGGGAGTGGAGGTGTGAAGGGTTTGGTTTACCTCTGCTTGTCAATTCCGATCTGACGATGAGCTGAGAAGCTTGAAAGCGCTAATCGGAATAATTTTTCTATAGTGGTGTGCAACAGTGATAATTCTGTTTATTCTATAATTTAAACATCATTATTGTCAGGAAGAGTTGTACAAGTTAATGTGTAACAAAGCATTGTGCATTGTAGATTGGGACATAGCAGAATATGATCCAGTTGATATATTTTACAGGGATTCGCGCGGTTAGGTCACATTGAAAGAAAGTATCGAACATGTATAGTAAAGAAGATCTGAAATTTGAAACCGCTAAAAAGAGAATGAGAGGAAAGCCAAACGAAATATGGATTCCTAATGAAGAGAATAATTTATTGATGATAGGGAGAATGAATTAGTAGAAGTTTTTATTGGAGAGAACAAAATAGAAGTTCCATTGTAATTGTAACAGACGTCAGAAATGTGTTCGAATTTGTTGTTAGTTGTATAGGGCCAGAACGGAATGGAATAATAGTTTTTGCTAGGATGAGTAGAGTAAATATTACATTCTACGTATAGAATTGTATGAGAAGTACTTGTATAATTCACTTGCTATGAATTCAAATTGAATACAAAGTTGTGATGGTAAAACTGTGAAAACACCTCATGTATTGTACTTTCTTTTAGTACATCTAAAGGTACGTAACAGTATAAGGATGGATAAGAAATATATCATGTCAGCATACGCGAGATTTGTTCCACACACCGTTGTATGTTTCAGATAGAGTTGCTTAATAACCGTCTGGAGATAACACCTCAATAACTTGCGGGAGTTAACAGATTAACTATAATTAATAACAATAACTGATAACAGTTCAATAATCACTAGTTTTTTAGTTGTAGTGTTTAAAGATTTTTGTATGCTAAAGATAAAAATAAAATATTGTCATATTTTAAATTGAACTGCAAATATCATTTCAACACATACGTTTTTATAGTGTTTTGAACTAAAAACGATTTCAAGTTCTCCATCCATGCATGTTACGACATTACAGAACAGTCAGTCTACGTGTTTATCGAATGTTCCAGAGGAATCCGGCTGTAATGTGTGTGGCGTACGTGATTCTCGACGCATTAGCTAGACTGTAGTGCCAGAAGCCGCGCGAAGTGTGTCAAGGCCGCAGTGAATTACGCTCTAATGTTTTCCTTTGTTGTTAATGTGCAGTATGGAGTATTCTGGTATTTTGGCGAGGTATAAATACATGTACGCAGCAACGTTCAGTTCGGTTTGAGTTACGATATATCTCAGTGCGGTTTAAGTTATTGTCGGCGATTACTCTGTGCGTTCAAGTGGTTATTAGTAAAGTGTTGTGTTTTATAATCGGGCGGGACAATTTTAATACAATTGTGTTTTACATTAGTTGACATTTTATTTCGTGTGAACAATTTTTATTTGATTTGTTGTAAGAGACTATCTTGTTGATTACAAACTGTTTAATTGTGATCATTAAAGCTGGTGATTAGTGACTTAATTGGTGTCTTGTATTTTGTTTTCCACTGTACCATACGACGATCAGTAGACCGTCGTAACAATTTTATTTTTAGTAAAACGAAATATGAATGACATCGGGAATATAGCTCTTATACTAAATCTTATGAGACATTGAAATATTTAATACATATTAAATGCATGTCGGAGTAAAAATAATAACTACCCACAAAACAGAAATCAAACTTTTGAATGCATATAACAATGTAAATATGTTTAAATTACTTTTATACCTTTGTGTTTCTTTTTTGTGGAATATACCAAAACACTAATTTTCGACTTCAAATTTTCACGTGATGATTCTTAAAACATGTAATATAGCAGCACGCTACCCAATTTACGTTACATTTAAGAAAAGTGACATTAGTTTCCAGAGTTTTGAACTGACAAAGATGGTTATGCAGAACTATAAACATATTTCGATTACTTGAAATGTGTGTAATATGGCAGATAACACCACATGTTATTTTCCTTTATTTATAAAAACATAAAATGTGCGTGTATTCTAGAAACCCTTGATAACACGAAGTGTTTAAAATAGTAAGATTCATGATCGGAGGTAGGAGAGATACAGGTATAAACGAATAGGATTAAATTTTCGTTAGTACCACGCGTTGCCGTGATTATGCCGCCACAGACACTCCAACTGTCAGCAGCTGTGACAAATCACTTACCGTGGGATCAAAACAAGACAGGACGTAAAGTTTATAATGACTTTACTTACATTACCGTTTTTGTCTTATCGTTTATTTTTACCTAAGTTACAAACAAAAACAACTTTATTATTGTAATGTCCGTTCATACGTCTACCTGTGCTTGCGATACGACAAGCGTATTCACATTGTCGCAAATTGATTGTCCTTTCCGACTTATTTATACAATTTGGCTAGGCATCCCCATTCAAACTCATTGCACCTCACTGCAGATTTCATGTATATTTTTCAAATTTACATAAGTGTGAAATATTTCTATGCGGGACCACATAAATTTGTTTCGACAACACGATTTGAATCATCATTACCAATACAGCAATTTTACTATAAATAAACGCATTTTGTTATTTGTAATGAAAACAAAAACTTAAGTTTTTTGTTGCATATTAAAATCAGAACTACCGATTTTGTAGCTGGATAAAGGTGTTGATAAAATCTATTTTGTAATTTTGTCACCGTTTACACGTGACATATTACACGATAGCATAGGTTTTGTTTTTGTGTGCCACAAAACTTGGGGAGCAAGGTACACCGGAAATATTACCTGCAAGGACAAGGACTCGAGGAACCCAACTCGATCAAGGTAAATACGTAGGGGGACCCAAAAGTAACGAGAATTTTTCTCTGGCAGTTGGTAGAACGCTAGTTCCGACTTCTCCCGCTAGGTACCTTCACTAGACACCATTTTGTATCAGTTGCCCTAGCGGCATTGTTGTGGAAACATTAGCGCGGTCAGTGTGACTATTTTTTGTAAGCTGCGAGAAAGAATCGTCACGACTAGCCGCTGATATTGTTATTTCTCGGTAGCCTAATGAAAGAAACAGTAAAACAATTAACTGTATTATTGGGTAAAATGGATGGGGTAATAAACATATTAATGAAATTAACTCTGTTACATCGATATTGCGAGGAAGTTTTTGACCACCAGGTGGAAGACTGAAAACCGCTGACCGTTGCTTGGCTCTGCGTGGAACCAGGGGGGCGATGGAAGACGACCACGAAGTTGACAGGACTCTTGAAGAGACCAGAACTGTGTCTGGACGATTGAATGACGTAGTTCAGAGTTCCGCCGTGAATGGGAATGTGTATGCACATTGCCTGGGGACTGTCTGTGCCATTGCACAACACTTGAAATTTTTGTGTTTCAATACTGGAACTTGGAATTCACACTTATGTATAGTCACACTGTACGTGTGTTACACGACGATACAAGAGAGGTTTTTCAACGGGACATGAGGTCGCGATATTAAACATGAAACGGGGGGAAAGACGCCGTTATAATGAGTTTTATTGGGCAGTCGGTATGAAGCCGTAGTTGGGTGCGAACGGAGTCGCCTGAATGTCCACTTTGGATAGAGAATACGCACTGGCCGCGAATGTAATAGAAAACAATCTAAAATATAGCGCGACCGGGAGAATCGAGTAGCGGTTGCTTACAGGAGAAAGTATGTAACTTAACTAAAGGCATGTAAATAAACAGGACATAATAACGAGTGTATATAACGTAAAATCGTAAAAGCGTCTCTAACCAATGAGAATCCATGAAAATCCTGCGATAATCAGGTGATGTCTGTTGTCTATTATAGGAATAAACACGTTTTGTTAGTGTAAGTACCGCATATGCAGAAACGTTCTACGCGCAAAATATTCATACCACAGTGAGAACTAAATCTTTTCTCTTGTGACATGTGCATTTGCTAAAAGACTATTCTGCTGATATTGTGTTGACTGAGTTAAGCAAAAGTTTTCATGCAGCTGTAACAAACTTTTCAATCCTCCTGATTACTCAACAAAGACAATTTTCAAGATACGCTTGCATTTTAAATGTATCGCATAGTCTGTATGCGATACAATAAGTCTGTATGGTAGCCTCCATGATATAACTGTTGAAAAATATTCTGCTTGACGTTAAAAATATGTCTTCTTATATTTACGTTAAAAATATGTACAGTTAAATGAATTTACAGATAAATTCGTGTGTCCCTCGTCGACATATTTTCGAATTAAACCTATACCAGTGGTGCCATAAGACACAAATTTCAACAAATAAATTATTTAACATAAAACAACGTTTTTTATTTTCTGTTTGAGTTCAGAAGCAAAATTTAGTAGAACATTCGGACCATAGGAACGAATTTGCAACAATAAAATACTTTACTGAGGCTTCATCACAAAATAAACTTTATGACGGGGAACAAAGTCTCCTAAACGTTAATTTAAATAATGAAGGCAATGAAATGTGTTTTATTACATAAAATTGTAGGGAGAAACACAAAAAACGTAATTTCTACTATACAACTTTCATAAAATTAGGCCCTTTAGCATGTAGCATAAAATATCATTGATATTAAAATGTAATATTATTTCGCAGTTTACCTATACAACATTTTATTTTTAAATTTACATTAATTACAGAGTGTAAATATCTCTAATTTTGTAACATCTATTTCCATATCAACATTAAAACAGATCTACAGTATCGAAACATTTAGAAACATTAGTGTATAATTCTTAATATAGAGTAAGAAACAATATAAATACTTGTGTTACATATGAATGAGTTGTACGTTTGCATTGGATAGCTTTAATGCTTTTAATTTAGCAAAGCATTAAATATATTTCAGCTACTAATAATTCTCAAACTTAAGACTAATAAATGCATACATTTTATTGAAACTAAGAAAGTATTTAAAAATAGTCAATACTTGTATTTAAAATAAAAACTAATTTAAAAATAATGGATTAATACTTACATTACTTGGAATATAGAGGAAACATTCTTACGTTAAAAATACTATAAAATGTTTCAAACGTATCACATAGATTTAATTTTTTATAGTTTAATTTAGTTAACTTTAATGCAAGTAATTAAATCAGTTCTTAAAATATTACATTTTTATAATATTAAGTAAGTTTATATAATAAAACCGTTTGCATAATTAAAAAAATATTTATTTTAGGTTTAGATACAACATTTTCGAACTATTTTCCGTTATTTCTTATTATTGCTTTCAAGCTAACAGACACAAAATCACCTCTGGAAAATGTTAAATAACAATACTGAATAATAATGTAAATCCAGCACTCATTAAAAATACATTTTTAACAGAACAAAATAGTTAAACAACTGTAAGTACCATTGATTTATTAGCAACTAGAGACTGGAAAACTTTTAAATACGGAAAACTACTACTAAAGAGCACAAAAGGTATTAAATAAAATTGCTTCACACATAAGTATATGAATCACACGTAAATATATATAAATTTCTATTCTTTTCAGGATGTTACTTGCTTTAAAACATGTGGAAGAAGGTTTCCGGTTGTGTTTACCGTAACCTAGAACCGTATCGTAAACTAGCCGTTACCGTAAACTCGACCAGTATAAAAATCCAGAAGTTTTAAACTACAGTTTACCGCATACATCCATCAGTATAAATAATAGAATTACGTAACAATAATCTACGGTGTGTCAGGAAAACGGTTTTGACAGTCAATAATTTCATTAGTTCTAACAGAATTCCTAAACGTGCTTTAGGATACTATCTTAAACTTTGCTGCAAACAGTTACAAAATTGCTTTGTAAAATTTAAATTTATTTCTCTGCTTTATATTTCTTTCTCTTGCCAATTCTAACCGCTGCACGTGCAATAAATCTTTCTCGTCTCTGTCGATAATTTTAGTTGAATTTGTCTAAAAGAAGATTTATAGTTTGTTTATACAATCGTTTTCGCCCACCAAGAAAATGGCAGACTGTAATTCCTTCGTTTGGACAGCGTAAAGACTTCAGAGCTTGTGAACTTGTTTACCTTGTTTACCCTCCTCTCCTATGGCACTACAGCCCTTGTTGGGCCCTGGCCCCCCTCAATTTTTCTCCCCATTCTCTTCTGTCAGTAGCCATCCTCCTCCAGGAACGCACTTTCAATATTTCTTTTGCATCCTCACCCACCTCATCCTCCCATCTTCTCCTTGGTCTTCCCACTGGTCTTTTTCCGTGGATTCTGGTATACTATAGTTTTTGTGGTATTCTGTCTTCTCCCATCCTGGCTACATGACCAGCCCACCTTAGACGCTGTAGTTTTATGTACCGTGTTAGCGGTGGTTCTTTACACATTCGATACAATTCAAAGTTATCCGAGGCTTTCTTGAAGGTTCCTTGGTGTGGTATTTTTTCCGGGGGTAGGTTAAGCAGTATTTGGATATAACATATTACATTTAATATATAGAATATTATATAATATTATAAGTTGATTCATGTTCGTCGATATCTGATGAACTATCGAGTTGTATTGATTATCCTGTTATGATTACATATTGTTATAATTGTACTGTTATGATTACAGTTATCATGTAAATTATGAATTACTTCTTGGTAGAATGCCAACGTTGGATACATAAAACATTTTTAAAGATGTGTTTCATGCATGGCAAATATGCAAACGTATGCACATTTGTAACAAAGGCATCAGACGTTAGTGCTGGCGTATGCACATACACAAACGCGGGCGTATATATAAACTTACCTGTTTTACCATCTTTTCCAATAACCTCATAGATAGCGTAAACCCTATGAGGTTATTTATGGAAAGCAAATGGGTTTCGGTTATAATCAACTTAGTTTCTTGTTAAGCTAATTTTATTTTTGTAGTGCATAAAAAATATTAGATTCTCTTTTACAACAAGCCCGTAAACGTTCATCTTCTCCATTATAACGAATAATTTACGATTTTCTTAACAGTTAAACCACACACACACACACACACACACACACACACACACACACACACACACACACACACACACACACACACACACACACACACACACACACACACACACACACACACACACACACACACACACACACAACCATCCGTATGTTAAATAATATTAATGATTTCATGTAGGCAAGATTTTTGTTATCTCTATACGCTCTGTATGTTTTCTTAATTATTATATTTTGGCCATACGGTGTTTGTAAAACTCACAAATAATAATCTGTAATTTAGGAGAATTACATTATATTACATAAATTCAAAAGAATTATTATTAGGTCTTATGATATGATGTCTTACTATCTCCGTTACGAAATGAAGAATATAGTATACACTAGGAACAGTAACTACACGTAAATTAATACATTAAGTTGTAGTCTTTATGCTTTATTATACTGTAAAAGTTTAGTACAGGCATGTTAATTACTTGAGATTGTATTGTCACGCGCGGTGTACGTTTGTAGTACCATGACAAAAAATCTTAAATATATTTAAGATATCTTAAAAATGATAAGATATATTTATACGATTAAATATAAACCATAAACGTTGTTTTAACATTCATATATTTTAATAATCAGTTCATCCATGACAAACGTAGTTGTAGAAATATTTCACACAAAACAATAATTCATCAAACAGTACTTTAATATATCTGTAAAGAATTTGTTTGTTCTTGATCAGCAACAAATAATCATTACACACTGATACAATGACTTTACTTTCCTCTGCAAAACAAAATGGACTAATGGCAACCGACATTTTTATGTGTCTGCTACTCCTGTTACCAAAGGTAATTGAACAATCAATTTGTTATTTGAATGTCCTTGACATATAAGCTTGACTACTAAGCTTTATTGTAGGTATGCTAATATTACCAATAAACTGTTAGAGTTACGGTTATTTTCAAAGAGCTGCTTCCATATTGTATAATTCAAAATTGTATTCCAATTAATTATGTATTTGGATAAATTTTTAAACTGATAGCTTGTGGTCTGTTGGTGCTGTAGGTTCAGATTTATTATACAACTCATACTTTTATGTTCATGATGGCGGATAGGGCATATTCTATAAATCAAAAATACCTACATTTTGTCTATCTCCTTGGATGTATCCTACAGTAACCCTAAGTTGTAATAATGATAAATGGTTTATATATGACCACTGCTAGTCTACAAAGTGGGGCACGTTTGTGAGGTTACTGTGTCGTAAGGCGTAGAAAGGCTGACTCTGTATTGGCAGTTGATACATCACACTGCCAAGACAAAGAGACGATGATCGTGCGTTGTTCACTACAATTACAGTTGTAACGTTGGCTGCTCTTTAACTCCCAAAATATTTGCCTTTTTAATTTTAGAATTTAATGCTATATAATGTATCTCTCTTGCTGTATATTTGTTTTCGTTCTTTAAAGCTAACATCGTATTTATTAAACGCATAAAAGTATACAACAAATACTTGTATTTATTAGTTTTACACTTTCTAGTTTTGTCATCATTGTTATAAAACGGATGTAAAGTTGTTTATTTTACACGAATTTTTGTACCAATGTACTAATCGCATTAATCTACTTATAGACAAAAAATTGTAACTTTTAAATTGAAAATTATTAAACAGGCACCACTAGTAATAAAGGAAACTACTTTTTTTAACAAGAAATAAAATGCATTCTTCTATAAAAATGTATTTAACTAATGTTAATACGAAGATCAAAATATGGTGGATAGAAAGCGCAGAAATGGGTTTTTGAGATGTAAGCTTACAGCTGGTTGTATTTGCCTAGGCAGGAAGGAAATCGCAGCCGTCAGATGCAATTTAAGTATATTTAATTTAAACAAAGAGAAAAAGAAATGTAGAAGATTCAGAAAAGAATATAAAAGACGAATAGGGGAAACGAGACAATGCAAAATACTCCAAAGATATAAAGCAGTGTGTGGTAGGGAAAATATAGGTGGTGTCAGGATACATCCAAGATGCAACAAACCAAATACTCGTTTTAATACTAAATATTAACAATGATGACTGTAAGAAAAAATAAGATTGCAAATGTGTATTATAACTGTTTGGTTATGAACAAAATAGACACGGTATAACGTTGTGATGTTGTTTCGATGAGATAATTGTAAGGTAGTTATTTGTAAATCCTCTTGACGGGAAAACTACTGAATTAAATTCCCTTTGTCTGTCTTCTCTATAAATCGACATAACCCTATACATTCCAAAAAATTACGATCTAAGTGATTACAGATTTCCAACACATAGAAACGTTTTTCATAGGGTGTGAATCTAGTGTGCAGGCGGGGGAACCTCTAGTAAGTCAAGGGCTGCACACATGGGCTGAGTTGGTTTGCCTACTGCGACCGGGCAAAGAGCGCTCGTCAGCCGATGTGAAGGCATCTCTCTAGGGAAAAACAGCCCGAAATCAAAGTTCCTGGTCCTCCAGGTTGAAAGTTGGGCTACAGGCTAACAACCTGTTCCTGCAAAAAAGTATGTTAAGATAACTTTTGATGAACCTCGGAAAGGATGGATGTGGATGCAAGAAAGATATTAGGAGTGGGACGATGGTAGCCCCTTGCTACTGATAGAGAGAGATAGAGGGTCAGGATAGAGGAGGCCAGCTCTCTACTGCGGACTGTAGCGCCACAGGAGGAGGAGAAACGTTTTTTATATTTATAAATAATTTTAAAAACATGCATAGTGATCAAAACATGGTTGCTTGACATATTACAACTGTAGCCTTTTAAATAATAACCATCATCGAACGCACCACTAAAATTTATTGGCCGTCCCAACATATATTTAATGTATTTATTCTTATTTACATATAAAAAAAAATCATTCGATATTAATCACAGAAGGTATTTAACACTGCAGTAAATTTAATACGGTAGTTTAAAACAACTATGTGTACAATTAAACTGTGAATTTTAGTTTAGAGACTTTATGGTCACTCTGTTCATGTATACTTGTCTCACGTACATTGTATATTACCACTTTAATTAAATAACTCCAACACTATATCTAAAGTAAACAATGTAACTCATTATAAACTAAAATTAAAATTAAAAGTTTTTGAATTTTATGAATCTACGTTAATCATACTTTCTCTTATTTATTAAACTGTTATCTTATTTCTTTTACAGTTATTACTCCTGTGTAGGATATAACAGAATTATGAATATTTTTTCATCTTTTGTGTTTCAGATAAGGGTCCAGTGCTATTAATAATAACAAAATATAAATTGGTTTGTTGAAGCCAATAGTCGCTACGATTCGCCCAACACACATACATATTCACTTGTGTGTGTGTGTGTGTGTGTGTGTGTGTGCGCGCGCTTGTAAATAATTTATATTTACTAATTTTGGTTTCTCAACTTGCTGGCATTGCTATGAATCAAATATTTAAAATTTCTGTATGTAAGTTTGACAGATAGTTTTATACATTTTGAACTATCAAGGTTTAATTGTGGGGAGATATTTATTCGGCAAATCAATAAGTCTGACAAGACGAAAACACTCGCTTTTTGCAGGTTTGTAATCGGGTAAGGAAAATGTGTACGTCAATAAATAAGCTAGATTAAACTTTATTATTATCTCTGACATCAATCCGAATAGCGAAAACAAACTAACGACAAAACTGTCACGAATTTCACTTTCACATAAATTTATTATGTATTGAAAGGCCACTAACACACCGACCAGTGTCAAAGCTTGCTGATAAATCTGAACCTGCGCTTGGCACAAGCTTTGTCAGTATTACGGTGCCGTCAAATGGCGGTTGTTTTGCGACCTCGAGCCGACAGATGAGGTTTCACTCGCTGTAGGCGAGTAAATCTGCTCCTGCCAAAAAATCCCACCTCTTCCGAAAAATCAGCAAATTGAATCGGGGTTCAGCAATGCTCGCCATGCACAGCGATCTTCTCCCTCTCACAGAAATGGAGGAACCCTATTCTATACTACTACCGCCTTATGGTACTAAATATTAACATGGCGGAAGAGTTATCGGGCTCGCTGGGACATTGCAAATAACTGAGGCGCGTTTTCCCAGAGTCAACTTGGGCCCAGGACTCAGGTATGACTTCATACCATTGGCTACTCACAAGAAAGATTCAATCAGGCAGAAGAATGCGCAAAGTTTAGTGTTGAAATCTTGCAGTAGAAATAGAACTTTATCAAAGTACCTTCGAAAATTTAACTAATACCTGTATTTTCCAAGTGTATTGTATTTCCTTTGGTTGTGCAGGCCAATGTGCACAGCTTGATGTATTACAACGTTATGTCTGTATAAAAATAGAGTTACTACAAAATATTTCCCGGCATTATAAAGTGTAATAATTGTAAAATATATGAAGATACACGGCTATGCAAATGATGCACGAAATAAACAATTACAATAATTGTAATAATGACACAAGTATGTTCACACATTTTAATTTATGTTTATTTTTAAAATACTGTGCGATTCTGAATTTACATGCATAGGGTATAAAATCGCTTAATATTTAAATTAGCTTCTACCGATTTATAAATGGATTCAATAATATTATCTTCCCAACCTACACTTTAGCCAGAAATAAATTGCAAAACTTAAATCATATGCATTTAATTTACATTTTCCAGCTCAGCTGCATAATGTTAATTGTAATTTTATTCATATAGCTACAAAATGTATGCAGTGTAACAAAATATAAAATATTAAGTATAAAGAATTAAAACTGTATAAACCACAAAATGTTTTTAAGAAAACATTTTGAATAAGATGGTAAGAAACTTACAACAAACAATATTCTTTAAATATTTGTTTTGTTTCATCGTTCCTTTCTCATTTCCTTAATTTTATTTTTTACACTATAAATATATTTTTATTTTACAATGTTTATTTGTTATGAGTAAAAAGTAGTTTTGATATGATATAACTAATGGTAATAAAAGCACGTAAGCCTAACTAATTAGTGCCAAACCATTAGTTAGTAAGGAATTACATTCCTGATGGATTAAGCGAGTATGTTAAAATCCCGTAATAAGATACAGAAATTGAATATATAATTTAAAAAATAATGTATACTTATGTAAAGTGTTTTGCGTTTTATTAACGTATTGTATAAAGTGATTATGTTATGATACTGAAGTAAACAGGAACTTAAGTTTTAATATTTGTTTAAAGGAGGACTTTATGTGCGTTTAGGAACCTCTAAAATATTGTGCAAAACTGTTAAAAATGCTGTTACAAGTTTACCAGAGAATATTCCACTCAATTGTAGAACAAACCGCAGACTGTCTTTTTGCCATGTGAGTAAAAGTTAGACGTAAATGTTACTTTGACACTATTAACACAATACAGACACTACGTCGTCAATGTCCGACAAATTTCTACCATAGTACCTGTAATGTTTCGTTATTTGAATTGTGCCTATGATCTTACGAGTCTGAAACGTATAGTCTGTATTTTAATTGTAAGGTAATTTCTAAAGCCAGCATTTCCTATAACTCAAAATCAGTCAACACGGGAATATGCACAGCTTTATTGTTCTGAGACAAAATGCTCACGAAGAATTCCCTAATGCTGCAATAAATACACAAGCGCACAGAGTACGGCAGAATAGAAATCCTGCAGGGCATTCTGTTCAAATTCTGGGTAGATCGTGTTTAACATGTGTATAGCCTAAAGATTCAAGCAATTAGATAAATTGTTACTATTTAATTAAATTATTAGATAAGGTATTATTAAATTTGTTAGTTAAAACTTAATTTAATTAAACTTGTTAAAAATAAATAAACTGTTAAATAGCTGTAAGACGGCCGCACGTAGTAAAGATGTTAATTACGTGTCGATAAGAACTGAATGGTTTTGTTTTAATTAATACCAAATTTTTTCATGTCTTACATTGTCTAGTAGTTAAATATTGTATTGGTAAATTTGTGTCTGAATTTTTGTTTGTTTCTTATAAATTGACCCATTTCATTGTGTCTCATATGACTGCAATGTGTTCACTACACCTATCTTTATTAGAACTATTTTCGCTATAAAAATTAGTGGGCTGTTTTGTTACACCAGAAGTTTTGAATACTTTTGTAAATATAGGTAAAAGTATAGCTTGATGTCCTCACTTTCGATTTATAAAAACACCTATACTTCCTTATTTAGGCCTACTGACTATTATTCTCTAGCTGAATTCACTAGAAATGATTGTTAGTTACAGGTTTATAACTGCAGGCTTTTTACAGCCAACACTTTCCGTTTTTTTTTAAATTTTTAATTTACAAATCATATTCATCCCTATAAAAATAATTACAGACATACAATTGAAAATAACCATTTCAAAATCAAATGCTTATCTTGCTTCTTTTCTTCTTTGCAGAAGAGCTTCCTGATGTGTCGGATGGTCCATCCAATATTTCTGTAAACAATGAGAGTCATGTTTCTCAATGTAATGGTACACAGCATGGGGGGGGGACCAGTACAAATTTCGTATGTCCCTACAGAAGACTGCTCATTTCCAGGAAATGTCGAATGGTCTTCCCAAGCTATCCACAACGCTCCAGACAGACCCATATTTGAGGAAGATTCTTATATCTCTGCCCCACTTGATTCTCAATCTTCACCCCTTGATTGCTTTCTACACTTGTTTAATTCAGAAATTGTAAACAAAATAAAAAGTGAAACGAACAGATATTCTAGCACTACCATCGCAAGGCTCAGGCGCTCAAACAAACTGAAACCACAGTATATGGCAGAAATGGACAACAGTCAAACTCCATGAGTTGTATGGGTTCTTTTCAATAATACTGCACATGTCTGTTATACATAAATCAGACTTGAAAAAATACTGGTGCCAAAGACCATTTATCCACACTCCGTTTGCTGGAAAAATAATGTCGAGCGACAGATTTTCTTCTATTTTGTCAATGCTCCATCTCAACAACAATGAAAAATACGTTCCCCGTTATGAACCAAATCATGACCCCTTATTCAAAATAAGACCTTATGTAGATTACCTTCAGAACAGATTTAGAAATTCTTTGATTCCTTCAGAAAACCTGACTGTAGATGAAGGCATGTGTCCTTTCCGTGGCCGTATACATTTCAGGGTTTATATGAAAAATAAGCCTGAAAAGTATGGAATTAAAATATATATTTTAGCGGAATCTAACTCCGGTTACGTATTGGCTTTTGAACCATACACAGGGAGAAACAAAAACAATTCTGTAGTTTCATTGTTGCGTCGACTTCTCACTGGGTACCTTGGTAAGGGGCATACCATTTATATGGACCGCTTCTATTAAAGTCCATTAGTTCATGATTTCCTGTGGCAAAACAAGACTTTGGCAGTAGGCACAGTCCAAATAAACAGAAAGTTCAGAAAGTTCATGCCTAAAGATTTGAAATTGGAAAAACTGAGGAAGGGAGAAATGACATTCCGCCATTTTCAACATTTGACTCTCTGTATGTGGAAAGACACCCGGGATGTCATAATTCTTTCTACAAAACATGGTGCATCATGCAGTGAAGTGAGAGTCAAATGTAAAGGTGGTAGTGAGATAAAGGTCAAACCGGATGAAGTGTTAGATTATAATGTAAATAAAGTCGGGGTTGACCGAAATGACCCACTTGTTAGCTACTACCCTTTCAAACGTAAAACTTTAAAATGGTGGAAAAAAATGTTTTTCCACATGTTCATGAGATCAGTGGTAAATGCTCATATATTATACAAAACAACAAGCTCTAATCAAATGCCACTTGAAGCTTTCATGACCATTATTGGAGAAGGACTTACTAATATGTCTGGTCAAGAAATACCTGCGACACTGAGCGGACAAACATCTTCGAGACTGCAGATCGCCTTACAGGAAGACATTTTCCTCAGAAAATTCCTGCTACAGATAAAAAAGCAAGACCTTGCCACCTTGCCGTTCTTGCAAGGTATGTGGGGATAAACAGAAGAAAGAATAAGGAAAGTGGGCTAGGAAAGAAACAACATTTTACTGTCCATTATGTGGATGTGGGACTCTGTGTGCCAGATTGTATGAAACTTTTTTTTTTTTTTTTTTTTTTTTTTTTTTTTTTTTTTTAATGTAGTGAAAAAGTGTTTAGTATTATTTTCTTAATTTTAACTGAAAAATTTAACAATAGCAAAAGATGTGAAATTTTTTTCAACACTAAAAACAGGGTAAGTTTAAAAATTAATATTTTATTTATTTTACAAGCTACTGACATAAAATTTGCACTAAATTAATGAAAAAGCTTGGTTTTATAATATAATATAGCTTTATATATTTAAATATTATATGGTTTAGAAGTATAAGCCTTTGAAAAAATGCAAAAAAGCCCAGTCTGTACGGTAAATGAATGCATTTTTCATATATAGTCCTGATGTGTTTTAAAGACAACTACACCTTAAAAATTGTTCATGTAGTAGTCAAATACATGTGTTTTAACACAAAAATTTAAATTTAAATATTTTTTACGTTAATGTTAGAGTAGAAATTATAGTTAGATTGTAGTATAATTTATAATGAAATTTCCGTCTTTCATTAATCTGTTTTTGGGAATTTAAAGTGTTTCATTAATCTGTTTTTGGGCATTTAAAGTTTTTAAAGTATTTCTCACGTTATTCAAAATAACTAATTGCGGTTTAATTAGATGCTGATTTAATAGGGCTGACTGACGAACAGCCCAACATCTTACATGCAAAAGTACAATATTTGACGAAATGAAACCAAGAACATTAATTAAGTAATTAAACGCTGTTCGAATGTCTGGGCTCTGTTTACAAAACTACGAAAATTTTAGCATATTTTCTGCCTTTAATTGTCTAGAAAATGTAATATAAGACATTATACCTCGTCTGTATTGACAAATCGACAAACTCTCGCGTGTTGTGTCACAGTGACAGCGGTGACAACATTACGGAAACGGACGTCACAATATTTCATGTTCTGAGCGTAATTCTGTTCACGCGCCATCTGAATATTTTATTGCTTAAAATATTTTATTCATCAACCGGAGGTTGTGAGTCTCCTCCGACCTCGCCACTAACAAGCGCGAATATGAAGAACATGTAAGTGTAGTGTCAAGTAAAACTGATATTTGTAATACAAAATTGTAAATGCATGCTATACTACAACACCATTATACACATATCGAGTATACAGCATACTCGTGGGCAATTATGTTTACATAATTACACTAAACTTAACACAAAACTTAAACAGTGGGGACTCAAAAAACAAACGCTACCTATTACAGTATATAACAAATACATATTAAATATATAATGGACAATTTATTCAACACGCACTATATTTTTAAATTCTACTTTGTATTAAAATAATTAAACATTAGAATACATTAGAAAAATGTAACGTAAGTGTCAATCAAATCTTGCAGTTTAATAGTATAATAGATAAAAGTATAGTTGTTAGGTTTTAGGACCATGACTATGTACAGTTATGGTTTGGTATATGAAGATTTTTGTGTGGTTTTCCTACACTCCCCTTAGACGTTGTGATATATCCCTGTGCTCTTCATAGACATCAATTTCTTTGCGTCTTTGAAGTAAGCTGCTGCCAGGGGTATCTAGATCATCTACGGCGAATTCTGATTTCAATAACTTCTCAGATTGTTGTTTCCTATGTGTTTCATACCCGGCACTACCAACAGTCAAACCCATATGATTTGATAATATGTGATGATTTGAAGGAATTCATCGTTTCTTCATTTTCTTATAAATGCAGAAGTGACGACCTAGTGCAGTCTCAATAGAATGTTTTAAATAAAGTATGTGTTATGTCATTCAAAATACTCTATTGCCAAGCATGTGTTGCATATTCATTATCTCCTAACTAATGTTTTAACATTTTCTTTTATAAAGTTGCTAAACTGCTACAATTTTTGTTTAGACAAAGCTTTTCGTCATCTCTGACAAAACAGGTCTTGAACAACGACCTGATGATGTCAGAGATGACGAAAAGCTTTGTCTAAACAAAAATTGTAGCAGTTTAGCAACTTTATAAAAGAAATAGTAAGAATGGCTGCTAATTTAAATAATATGAAGAATAATTTTTAACAACTTACGGTTTAATGAAATCACTACAGTTTCCATGTTGCATTCCCGTCAAATAAGCCTAACTGTTTTTGATACGCTTTTGGTAATGGTATATTAGGCTTTTACAATACAATATAATTTGTATTACTGACTCTAATTGATAAAACGCTTTACCGTATGAGTACCGTATAGTATAGAACACATTATAAATTTCTTGTATAAGTTCTTGAAAAATCGTTTTCAGTTTTTGAAGGATTCATTGTTCTTACAAAATCACTAAAAATTAATTAATTAGTTAAAAGGATCGTCACTTAAATCCTTGTTAGACAAAATGAATAAGTAATAGTAATTTAGTGTTATTAATATTGTTACAGAACGTTTATGTGGCCCACTATTGTTCAAGCCCCGCGATGGAAGCCACTTTGTTACATAACGTTTATGTGGGTTGTAAAAATTAAAGTTTTAGTGTTAATTGTGTCAAAATGTAACTTCTCTTATCATTTACGGGTAAACCGTATTTCGCTCTGCTGCATTCAAATGTTGCCGCCTCGCCACCTGATTGGCGCATGGCTTTCTGCAGTGTTGACTCGGCTAGCGTTTTGCTTTAATGCTTTCACTTCAATAATTCTTAGTTGTTATTATAAATTAATTGAATCAAACATACAGAATTGCAGATTGAGAACATTTATTAACCTTTTAGAATATTTCAATTACTTTATAGTACATCAAATTCGTTTTCTGCACCGGCTATTACACTTGTTCGGTTGGTACTTGCTCAGTTCAGTGTTTGTATACAATTCTACCTTGACGTTAATTTACAGTTATATATTATTTTTCTCAGGGGTGTTAAAGTCCTTTCGGCTGCAGAAATATGTACTTACGGCTAACACACACAAAGTTATAACAATTCTTAATCCTAGTTACATAAACAAATTAATATATCATTATATTCAATTAAGTAATTACCAATGAAAACTTGTAAAGAATTTTTGGGTTAGTTTTCGTTTGTCAAATTTATTTATCCAAAGGTTCGTCAATTATTTATTATATTTTACTTTTAATAATTGCTAATCGATTAAAGTTTAACTAGTGAATTTAACAAAGCACTTGTTTCTGAATCGGAATAGTGATCAGTGAAGTGAAATAGTTATTTATTAATTCAGACCAAAAAATTGTGAATTCGATTATGGGATAATGTTTATACTCATCGGTTTTCCTGCTGAAGATCCTGATGTCGTCTTCTTCTAGGGATAACTCCTGGGCTGTCGTCTTCTTATACTCTCCAGAAGTTTATTTCCCTCGTCTCGATGTTTCTCCTCGCTGACTCAGGCCTCGTATTCCTTCGGTTGTCGTCGTCTCCTTCTATTAAGATGTTCCAATGATCCTCATTCTGTGTCCGTTGTCGTCTCTCTTCTTCACTGCGTCGCTCCGTCTTCTTCAGATAATTATGGTTTGTTAATTAATTTTTTATTAAACGAAATTTTGTTCAGGATTCCCTAGACTATTGTTGTTATCTCCATCTGGTTTAAATTAGGTTCGAATTTACTTTAATAATAAAAATTTTAATACGAGAGCTCCTCGATCCACTCTCAGCGTTGGTCAATAATACATTACTGAAAATCTAACGGTTTTTTGGCAATAAAATTCTTGTTGCTATGGTTACCTAATAAATTATGCTAATTTTCATTGGTTATTAACTTAAGTCATTGTTATGATTTAACGTCTTTTTAGTCTAATTTTACCAAAATATCTTCAAATGAAGATTACTATCTTATACTAATAGCTAGAGTTATTACATGAGTACCATTCTTCCTAATTTTTCATGATGATCATTTTGATATCCCTCATGCCCACTTTTGAATAGCTAATTACATTTTTACTATTTTCCATATTTATATTTTACATATATTTTATTCAAAATTAGTTGTTATTCATACACTTTGGTACTAGGAATACTCACTAAATCGGTTTAATCATTTGGCATATTCTGCCTTAACTTTGGATTATTATTTGTTCTCAAAATTACTAAATTTATATTCAACAGTTGGCCTAGAGCCTAGATTTTATTCTACTCCCACCTAACATTTCTTAATAACATATCTGGTAATTCTAATACAATTTTATAAACAAAACAAACAATAAACATCAGTATTCCTAACTCTAATTCTTATTATAAAAGATTCCTTGTCAGGTTCTAGCCTGAAATAACTTTTAACTACCTTTTCTTTCCTCTACTGTTATCTTGCTTATCCTATAATTTACTACATTCTATGGTTTTTGAACAATAATAAAACTCTTACAATACTACTGTTAAACTGTGCCTTACTCGAAATGTTTTATCTACTAATCCCTTCACTTAAATATAGTGTCTATCCTTCTTATTTTACTACTCATTCTGATAACTTAATTCTTACCTTATTATATAATTCTGACATCCTATTACCTAAATTTATAATATCACAATCAGTTTAATCTTACTTACTAATGTACAGTTTATCAAAAATTGTTTATCTGTTTATTATAGTTTGCTTATATAATATTTTATTCTACACCCCCACTGCACTTTTCCTTTCATTAGAAGCTTTCTTTAATTATTATCATTCTCACTTTGTTCCATTATATGCTATACCTAGCACTTCACCACTTATTTAATTTTACACACATTTTTAACTTACTCACTTGTTTATTCACACGATTTGTCTGATTATTTTATATCACTGTGTGATTATGGTCATGAATAACTAATTTACTTCCAAATCACTCTGATCACTTTTAGTTATTACTTAAATATTGCTTTTGTTTGGCTCAAAGCATTGTTTATTGTCTTTGGCTATTATCATTAATATTAGTTTGGGGTATGGTTAGTTTCTAACTCCCTACCTTATATTATATAAGTACATTCTTTTATCAACAAGGTATATGTGATATTATTACCTTCAATTAATCTTATTATCCTAGTTATATCTCATATACTACAAATATCAGTTCATTATTTAGTTTACAATATAATGGTCATTATTTGGGATTATTTGATGGCACTTAGGTCTCGGCTGCTTCTTCATTGTCTCTTGGTTCCTTTGGTATTTATCCGATCTACTGTGTCAGGTCATTGTCAGGTTAATAGTCATTTGTCATTTATTGGGTTACTGGGTTATTGATCTCTAAGTTTATAAGTTTTTGCCTCTTATTCTTATCTTCAGCTTTTTATTTTATAATTAAATACAATTGGATCTTCACTACCTTATGTCATGTTACAATATTAAGATTAAAACATGTTTTTTTATAAAGTCAAACGTATTTGTGTAGCTTAGTGTAACCCTATATTAAATCAGTAGTAGTCCATTTGGATATGAAGTTTAATGAGCATTAATTAATACAGTAATCTTTATAGAAGATTTTTAATTTAAAATCTTAAAACGTTACTAACGTTAGCACAAAGAAAATTTAATCATCTAGGGTAACAGATGAAAGCGGCCAGACATAAACCGTATATAATACCAGAAGGCGAACTAAATCGCTGATGCTGTGTATATTTTAAAGACTGGCTTGTTACCTATGTTGATACCATTGCTTCACAGAATTCTTATGTACACATACAGATATATCTTCTTTAGGATAATTGTACTTTTATGTATTAAGTATGTATGTTGTTAAAATTTCGTAATTTTTTCGCACGTAGGAAAAACTGAAACTTATGTAGTATGCCCCGTAGCATTTCTGTGTTTTTTGTTGGGGTTTGTACTTTTCTGTTCCACCGAGAAGTGGCATTTTATTAGATTTTGCTTTTTCATTTCTTGTACGATTCAGCTTTGTAAAGACGCTATAGTAGAAAACCCCGTATAAATGCTGTTACAGAAACTCGTTTAAAGTCATTTTGGTAGCCACGAAACACAATAATGCGTCATCACATCAAATTATTAAAATTTGGGTTTTGATAAAGTCTCATAGAATGCCAGTACACATTAATAAAATGTCTATGACCTCTATAATTGCAGGTTATATAATGCACGAATTGATTAAACAGTAATTTGACAAATTGTGCTGTCTATTCTAAATACTGATTTAGTGTATGAGTGAGTACGTGGTTATATACATGCATAAATTTAATGTGTATGTTTTATTAAAAATTATTACCTTTTTTCGGTAATACAGTATAACAATTTGATTTAAAAGTAATTATTTTATTATTTATGTTATTTTTACAAACTTTTTTACTCTTTGGTATTAAATTACAGCATTTGTAACGGATTTACTCATCACTATTGATTAATAATACCATAATCCTTTTCTTTAATTTGTACACATAACCCAACAAATTTACAGTTAATCTACAGAAACTCTAAATAAGTTCTAAATATTCTCAGTTTTACAATACATTTATCAAGGTTATATTGGTTAGAAAATTCAATTAATGTGAAACAATTCACAAAATTTAATAATGTCACAGTCATTAGCAAATCACAATGTACGGTCTCTCAGACACAACGCACCTGATACAAATGTGATAATATTGCAATATACGCTATACTACTCCACATATGTTGGTATGTTTACAACTGGGAGTTGTTAGTACCTCGTCTTTGCCATTTGCTCTCAGATTCTGCAATTAATGCAGACCTTCTCTTCAGCAGGGCTTTTTTCTTCTGTAGCTATGCTCGTAGTACGCGTAGTACGCAATGTATATTTTTCTACTGAAATAATGTACACAGTACGTTAAAATTGGTATAAAAAAACGATTTTTTTGTCACAAAGTTTGCTCTTTCTTTGCACTTTTAATTTTTGTTTCTTTTATTTTGTACGTCGCCAAGGTAAGATTAATTTCAGCATGTATATAGAGTTTATTCAGCAGGTTTATAATTGAGGAATATATCTGTTTACACTCATATTTAGAAAACAGATACTCACCTAGTAACAATTATGAAAATTATTATTATTTATAAGTAATAAAACTCTATGAGACAAAAATATAAGATAAGGGTACGACGACGTTCGCGGTTGTACAACCAAGTGTTTTTTTGCCTCGTGGTTCTGGTTGTGTGTTTTCTTGGGGATTCTACACGTTCTTGGTTTCAACCTACAGGGATTCATTTAACCACGGTGTCAAACTAGTGCTAACGTCTGTTGCTATATCAATTAAACAGTGACTGTAGTGTGTTTTTAAAATGCCTTAGTGCTTACGTTATGTATATAGTAAGAAAATATGATCGGAATCTCCGTAGCACGGATTTTGTCGATTATGTCTCGTCAGTCAACTACGCATCTCAGTACTAGTAACAGACCAGATAAAATGCTTGACAACAATTGTAGCCTGCTAACAGAATATTCCATAAAATTCCATTAAAAAACTCAAAACAACGACTTCTATACTCAAGTCAGCTTAAGGCTAGTGGACGTGAGGTCAATTCTGATCCTTCATAGCAAAGCTGACTTCTTGGGCGTCATCTTTGATAATATATTGACCTGGAAAGCTGATAATCACTTGTTGAAGTTGTCACCTACTAGCAGGCTAAACCTCCTCAAAACGTTACAAAATTGTAACGCTAAACCTCCTCATACTTCTTTCAGAGAAGACTGATCATCCTTAATTCGATACAGGGTGGATTATGGAGTTTTCGAATACTCCTCAGCGCCCCCCATGACCCCAAAAAACTCACTTCTGTTCATATCACGACATTAGGACTTGTCACGGAAGAATCTTTTCAATTTACTGTTTACTCGCTGAAGGGTTTTAATAGCCGTGGATATTGTCACAATCTCTTATAAGCAGCTTACCAACAAACTCTATTTTTGTTTAGAGCAGTTAAGTCTGAGCTCATAAAACGTCCATCGAGTGGAAAAACGTTTCTTCGCACATATTTGTCTCCGTTGGCGTTCTCGGAATCTGAGTCTCTGTACCTTCGTCTTGTCTTTTCTGGTAATGTTAGGCGTATTTACCGAAAACTGACTGACCGAGAGCGAAAATCTCACTATCAATGAGATTCTCCTAAAAGGATCAGAGCCTTCTCTATACCTTCCTAGCATTGCACTTATAAGATAACGACAACCAGGGGCGCGATCGCCCACCCTCGTTGGTCGCTGGAGATCTGAACGTTGAAGACTAACATCTTTCAACGTTTTGAAGGAGGATACGTTTTTAAAAACATCAATGGTGGGTATATTCTTCTGAGTCTTTTTCCTACATCCTTTTCAGTTGCCTCTTATAACAGGCAGGGCGTACCCTCGAAGTATTCTAACCCAGTCCGAGACGAGTAAAAAGAAAGTAAGCTAAGAAAATAGAGACCCATAGCCATCAAATACATTAATAGCGTCACTGCACCGTCATTAATAACAAATTAACAAACAAAAATTATTATTATTATAAAAACAATAATAATGCTCTACGCCGACCTACAATATCTTGGCCTCGTGGGGGGGGGGGGGTCCCCTAGTAATTACATTTCTCTACTTACCTTTTTCACGTTTACATTGTTTAGTTCCTTTTATTACTTTACGCTAATTCTGGGTCACTTTCCAAGAAGTGTTACACGGTACAGAATTTGTGTTATATGATATACGTAAGTAGATCTCGAAGAGATCTAAGTGTGTTTTAGGCAATGTAATTTACTTATTGTTACTTACATGGCACTGCTTTTAATCATCTGTTATGTTTGGCTCTTAAAGTTAAAAAAATTTCATCACTGGTGACTAAGTATCGGTGCCGAGTTTCACCTCAAAATTATATTACGCATTGTGATGTACATAAGCAAAGTTTGATTACAAAAAACACGCATTATTGTGATTATTATAACAGAGTAACATTTCCTGGTTTTATGTTTGTTTCGGAGCAGTAAATTTTCTGTTATGACTGTTGTGAATAATGTTTTAATTTATAATTCATGTTTGCTTAGCTGTAAAATTACAGCTAATTTTTAAATATAGTGATAGATATTTAAGTTCTGTTGTAAAGTTTAAGTTCGTCATATTAGACTATATGTTGCAATAGGTAAGAATTGAATATAAAATAATAATTTCACTCTTGACATATGATAGTATGTTACAATGAGAATTGGTTTAAGTAAAGATTGCATGTTGAAACACTGGCAAATAGACGGTAAGAATCGTGTAAAAATTGTTAGATTAGTTTGATTTTTGACGGTATAAAAATGATGAGTTTTGTGAAGTAATGCGAACATATGCACAGGCATATGGCGAGTGCGCGTGTGCGGGTGTAAATAACTGTATTACGAAATAACAATAAAAACGGATTAAATTAAATAACTTTTATGTAAATAAAATTTTTGAAATGGGACTTACACTTACTATCTGGTAGTAATATTTGTTAATAAGTTAAAGAACGAATTATATGGGTTTTTTCATAAAAAAGTTGTATAACACAAAACAAAAGCAATAAAATTATTCGGGTTATATTTGCACCTTTTACATTGATCATAGTCAATATTGTACTTAAAGGACGTTATCTGTACTACAGCCGTAAGAGTAAGGGAACGTTTAGACCAATGACAGTAATGGCTAATACAGTATTTTGTATAATATTTACCTTATTTCTTCCGTCGTGTGACTTCGTGTTGCGTTCGAATTGATTAACGCGTTTCGAAACATATGTTTCGTCTTCAGAAATAAATAAAAATTCACTCTTAGCGAGGCCGTTACATATTAAAATTGCAAATATTGGAAAACGATTCAACACATATCCGCGTTACATGAGTGCGCACTCGAGTCGGACAGATCGGACACTGACTATCAATAGATATTGTGTAAACAGGTTTATTGCAGTATCGTAGAGCGGGTTTGATTTGAAATTTAAATGATCGTTTAGCACGAAGTCGCGACTGTGTACGTCATTGTACGCTCTATATATCTCGAATTCTTCCAAGGCTTTCATGTAAGTGCCTTTATTACAAAAATATATGGGTTTAAAGTTGAAATTAAAACTTGTATATTGTAGCGTGACAGATAATCCACTACTTATTAAGTCATATAAAATCATAAAAATTAATTACACCACATATGTTAAAATAATATTGAATGAGATTTAATGAAATCAAAGGAATGAACCACGATAAAATAAAAATCCTCATTACATTATATAAAAACCACTGTTTAAATATCAAAGAAAGTATTGAAAGCAACTCATATTATAAGTTCAGTAATTTACCCAGGAAGCTAGGAGCAGTAAACAAATTAAATAACACCATATCAAGAAGAAAGAGAATCAGTTTAAGAGTGGTGAACACCAAAATACCCCAAAGGCAAGAAGAAGGAAGAATAAAATTTGTCATCAGGAAGAAAACAATACCCTGCAACCTTTAGAGAAGAACAAGGTCCGTGTCAGTAAATAAATTAGATGGTCCAAACTAAACATCAGTCGAGATAACACAAAGTACCTTGGTTTACCCAAGAATGAAGAAGGAAGACTAGAACAAGGACAAGAATGAAGACCAGAAGTAGGACAAGAATGAAGACAAGAAAGAAGATGAGAAGAAGGACAAGAAAGAAGATAAGAAGAAGGACAAGAAAGAAGATGAGAAGAAGGACAAGAAAGAAGATAAGAGAAGGACAAGAAAGAAGACAGGAGGAGAAGAAGAAATAGTATGAAAGAAACACCGTTGTAAAACCTATTATTATTATTAACTACCATCAACCCCAAACCCACCAAAACGATTAAAAAGAAAGTATAACATACCAAAATCCTATAAAATGTAATTATTTAGAAAACTAAAGTGTTGTATAGTATTATAAGAAGTGAACCGACTAAAGCTATTGTGTAATAAAGAAAATAAACAAGTCTTAACAGTCCATGATTACTAAAGGTCTGGTCTGAGATAGTGAGACTCAAAATATCAGAACCACCAGTGAAAGTGAATTTGTGTAAGTGTTTTTTGGAAATGCAATAAACTTAAAGTTAGTGATACTATGACTTATCAATATGCTATATAACAACTTTAATATCCAATAATAAACAGCATAATAAAACAATAAAATGGAAGATTTCCAGTAATTTATTATTTTAATGTAACTCTTTATTTACAAGACATTTGTAAAAAATGCTAATAACTAGAGTATGGGTGGTCATGTTTACTGATGAAGGGGATCATAAATAATAATGGTTTAGACCAGAAAGGACTGGCATTAATTTAGTATTCATAGGTTTAAAATGTTTAAATAGACTGTTTGTTCACAGCCATAAAATCAATGTATTTGTAAGAGTTATTAAAAAATAAGATTTATATTATGTGTTTAAAATGAATTATGTTTGCTAAATAACAGCATACATACCATTAATAATGTTTCAGTAGGTATGCTGTGTTAATTCAAAAAGAGTTAAAAGTATATGTTCAAACCATGTCAGCAATATGTTCAATTGTGCAGATTGCTAAATCATGTTCATAATTATTTTTGTATAACAGTAGTGTTAATTAAATACTACACCTTACAATAAGTTATAAACCATTTTATTTTCGTGTAATAGTAACTATGTAAAGTCAGAGGAGTGGTAGAATTAAATTTATTTGAGAAAGACAGAAATGTAAAATTCTAAAATCTAGGCCATTTGGTGAATTCACAGAAACCATATAAACCAGTATAATTCACTTATAAATCCTGTAAACTAGCAAGATTTAGATAAGGTAAATCAGTTAACCACTACTGGGAATGATCCTATGAGTTAAAATGATAATAAGGAAATAGACCTTAAAATATTGTAAATTTTCAAAATATATAAATTAATTAATTTTAAAGAGCAATGTCAAATTCAGACATTAACACAAAAAACCAGTTCAAAAGTTTAATTTATATGTATTTAAGGAAAGGAAGAGAAATATGACTAATTAAAATTTATTATAATAGAATTAATAACAATTAAAATGGAAGAAAAATTTGTATAAAGGCGGAAATCAGATTTTGAGCCTATATTTCCAAAAGGGAAAGAAATTTGTTAATTTCCAAGAAATGTCCACAGATATGGACTATAATACATCAATTTAAAAGGAATGAGATGATTAAACCAATGATAATGTTCATAATTCATGAAAGTGATGAATAAAATAAATAAATTCCATGTATAATGTAATTTTGTATCATATGTATGGGTAATCGGAATATGTTAACAATACTTTTCAAAGATTAACTGGGCCAGATTTTGACCAAGTTAAAATAGTCTTTTGTTGAATATCAAGCTGAATAGTTGTGTGAAAAAACGTTCCTTAAAACCGAGTAGAAAATGGTACGACAGTTTGACATTAATGTCAGTGCATCGAGAGTTAGATGAATTGAACACTTTCTTAGCTAAATTTACCAAAACTTTAACGACAATAGTGAAAAATAACACCTAACTTCATGATACGAGTGATATAAAACAGTAAAACAATATATTTGACACAATTCACGCTACAACGCATAATCACTTTTACAGACAACCTAACCAACAGAAGTGAACACATACAAAATAACTTCATTAACACCAATATACACGGAACACTTCTTCAGAACACACCAAACTACCTAATAAATAGATTACACCAGTGCGGGGACATTTCAAACATTCATGAAGATAATTTTGTTGAGTTTTTAACAAGACGACTTTTTCCGTGACTTCGCCAGAACTAGTAGCGGCCATCTTTGAAATTTACAAATCTGCTTACATCATCAAGTGACGTCATAGAAGCTACATATGGTCTGACAAAACAATTTTCTTAAACATTATATATCAGAATTATTTAAATACTGTTAAATAATAATTATTGAATTTATTTTAATTGTTAATGTTATACTTTCTCGTCACCCTTCTCTGACTATTAATTTAATCGCTCAAAGAACCTGTCCTTTTTATAATATAAATAATAATTTTTTCTACTGTATGCACAATCGATAATTCCCTGAGACGGAGTCGATAATTGTTCTCAATCGATAAAAAATCGATTATTTATTAAATTGTTTAATAAATCCATTTATTTCAATTGTTTTTTATCTGTTATTATTTCACAGGCTAATTTAAGGTTATTTATTAAGGCTAAGGAACTTCAAGAAGAAGAAAATATTTTATTTGAGTGAGAAATTGGACCAGCAAGAAAAATCATCGATCGATTGCTGACTGGAGTTAATCTATTTAACTCCAGACTTGGTTCAAATCTTCCAGAAGTGCTCGATAGTTAATAAATACCTTCCTAATTCTTAAAATTTTTACAAAACCTTTAAAACAGCCTTATTTCTTATTTACAAACATTGATTAACATAAACAAACTTTTTTTTTATTGAAAATTTTATTTTTTATAAAATTTTCCTCCACGATTTTATTTTTGTAAGAACCGGCATACAGGGTCTTCTTACAATATTTATGATTTTCCATCACTTCCACCTTTCAAGCTTGTACATCATTTCCACCGTACAAATCATAAATATACAATCGTTAATTCCAACAATAAACCCATATATTTTTGTAATAAAGGCACTTACATGAACGCCTTGGAAAAATTCGAGATATATAGAGCGTACAATGACGTACACAGTCGTGACTTCGTACTAAACGATCATTTAAATTTCAAATCAAACCCGCTCTACGATACCGCAATGAACCTGTTTACACAATATCTATTGATAGTCAGTGTCCGATCTGTCCGACTCGAGTGCGTACTCATGTAACGCGGATATGTGTGGAATCGTTTTCCAATATTTGCAATTTTAATATGTAACGACCTCGCTAAGAGTGAATTTTTATTTATTTCTGAAGACGAAACATATGTTTCGAAACGCGTTAATCAAATCGAACGCAACACGAAGTCACACGACGGAAGAAATAAGGTAAATATTATACAGATTTTGTCAATAAGTGACTTGGATACAAATTCAAACATGTCTTTGAAGCTAATACAGTAGTTGATTTGTGCCTTGATAGGATGTAAGTCAGTCTAGCTTAGATCCCACAAGAAGCAGTCTCGTTGAACTCAATAACGTGTAACCGTTTCCTCTGATTTAGGACGATAGGTCTATTAAGAGTGACGAGCACATGTAATACGGTTCGCGACTAAATAATCAAGTGCTAGTACGGTACAGTTCCAGATTGTCCGCTTAGGGTTTATATGAACACGTCAAGTTAGCCGGAGTAGTGTATTGTTTTATACACCATACAAATTATTAATAAGTAGTAATTCGCCACTGTTTGTTGAAGTACCCAACCCGGAAAACAACCTGAACACTGAGAGTAGAAGGAGATCCTGAAGGAACAACAGGAGGAACAGCAGTAATCGTGAACGTCTACCTGAAAGAAACATCTGTCGACGCTTAACAGGAACAAGAGGAGCGACATCGCATCCTTTATCAAACAAGGGAATTTAAATCATTTAAATAAACTCAACTTAAAACAATCATAAACTAAAAGACACAAAGAAAATTTGTAGAAATTAAGATTTATGTAATTAGAAAAGAGTAGAGAATTTTTTAAGTGTAAAAAAGTAGGTCAACCGACCTTAATTAATAGTAAACTGTTAACTAATTTTATTTTACAACATAAGCAGTAATTAATTTTCTTTTGAACAGAACGATTGATTAATTTTATTAGTATCAGAAACAGTCACTTAATTTTTGTGTTATCATAAACTATACTAAAATAATTGTCCAATTTGAAAAATTAAAGAAATTATTTCCACTAATAATTAAAGCGAATTAAAGCGAATTAATAATTAAAAATTAAAGCGAAGCATTCCACTATCTGAATATCTACTGCTTATTCTATGCGACCTTGTACATCGCAACACACACACACACACACCCATATATAGTTAAATAAATAACACTCTGGAATAAACTGCTAAGTTGCTGCTGAAAGAAATTCAAGTAGCAACCGGTTATTTTAAGTTTTTAAATCAGTGGTGTATACTAATTAGTTTTTAGCTACACTTGATCATGTTTGTAGAGACTTAAAATAGTTTTAGAAGTTAAGTCAACGTTAATGTTTACGTTTTCAGCCTGTTAACATCTCCCTGGAGTTCAGTAGAAGCAGTAACGCTTTTGAGACAAAAATTATTATTAGTTACTTCCCTTTTGAGACAGCTAATTTGAATAATTACCTTTATTATCAAATGTAATAGTTTCCACTGCTACTGTAATCAACCCCTAACATTATGCTTAAATATTCATCTTTAGCACGTGTAACATTAGAAATACTTCCATTAAAAAACATCAAGGTACACAAATATATATTATTTTTAAGACAGACCAACACATTCAGTTCAAATGAGAAAGACGTGTACAAAATGAAGAAAACTTGTACAAAAATTTCGTTTTTAAATAAAAAAGGAAACTACTTTCTTATAAATTTTTCACAGTGTAAAAATGAATGTGTTTTAATAGTGAAATGAATAGTAAATGACTTTTATTTTTACAGCATGTTATGCTGTACATTAAAAGATAAATTAGTATGTTCTGTTAAAACATAAATAATTAATAAAATATATGTTACTACAAGTTACTATGTTAAATTTCTATGTATTACTTCCATATTCCTTAAGGAATGGAAGTATGGTGATGGCAAAAAAAATCGTGTTCGAGATTATTGCAGATTCTGATTGTACTACACTCAAAACATGAAAAAAAGTCGTTTTCCGAAAAGTGTCTGTGTGTCTGTCTGTCTGTCTTTGTGTCTGTGTGTCTGTGTGTAGATTTGTTTTCTATGGCAAACGATAACTGCCGCAAATTCAAACAGAATCAAATAATTTTTTGCATACAGCCCTAATTAGTAGAGTACTCACGACCTATTGTTTTTGGTGAAGATCGGTTGAGGGAAAGGGGTAGTTTACCAGCAACGGTTTTTTTTTATCAAGGGAAAATTGTTTTTTGGCAAACGATAACAGCCGCAAATTCAAACAGAATCAAATAATGTTTTGCATACAGCCCTAATTTGTAGAGTACTCAAGACCTATTGTTTTTGGTGAAGATCGGTTAAGGGGAAGGGGTAGTTTACCTGCAACGTTTTTTTATCAAGCGTATTTTCTATGGCAAACGATAACAGCCGCAAATTCAAACAGAATCAAATAATTTTTTGCATACAGCCCTATATTGTAGAGGTCTCAAGGACTTTCGATTTTGGTGAAGATCGGTTAAGGGGAAGGGGTAGTTTACCAGCAACCTTTTACGTTTTAACAAGAGTAAAGTACTTGAAAATTTATTTAAACTTTTTGAAACAATGGTAATTGTTAAAAATAAAATAATTTTGTTGCCGGGCAATAAAATTATAATTTTTTCATTTTAATGTAATATAATATTTTTCATTTAATACAGCAATAAAAAGGCAGGTAAGACACACACACACACACACACACACACACACACACACACACACACACACACACACACACACACACACACACACACACACACACACACACACACACACACACACACACACACACACACACACACACACACACACACACACACACACACACACACACACACACACAATTCACGTTATTTCTGGCCTCACTCATGTTTATTTTCTTACATTTGCACGCTTTTTAAATGGAAAGTGCCGAAACCCACACCAACATAACACGTGCAAGCCGAAATTTTTTTTAAGGAATCACTAAAAGGACGGTGGTTCAAATCGGACGCTGAGGTAGAGTTTGCTGTAACCGAATGGTTCCACAAACAGCCGTAAGAATTTTACTAGCAGGGAATCTACAGGTTAGCGCAACAGTGGAACTCATGTCTTAATGTTATTGGAGACTTCTTTTAAAATCGTTGAATAAAAAATGCTTTACGGATCTATACGTGTTTCTATTGAACAATCCTTGTATTAGTCATACACAATAATACAACTGATTGAACTTCAAATTTTTAAACTTGATTAGTTTCTATATATATGTTTAATGTTACAAATAATTCAAATAATAATCTTGATCATCTGTTAGTTCAGCGGAATAACAGTGACACTTTTAATAACCGCATAAAATAAACACTTAGAAACAACACAGGCGCTTTAACATAACTGTTTGGACCACAGAAGTGAGGCATGCCTCAACGCTCTATGTGTACAGCGCGGGACAATCCCCCCTCCCTACACTTCCCTATCACACCACTACATTGCTTACATACGATGTATACAAAAAACGCTGAGGCAAGTTCAGGTTGCCTCATTCGCTTTAAAAGAACTATGCCGAATCTCACCTGTCACCATCTAGCGGTCGCTCAATAAAGCACGTTTCGGTTTAATAAATTTGACAGTCGCAGTAACAATGTATAATCTTTACGTTATGTAGTTCATACGTATTTATAATTTTTATTCTACAGAATTTTTTAGGGTAGGCATTGCCTCAATTGCCTCCATGTAACTTCGCCACTGATATATATGTGTACAACGTTATCGGCAACAAAGAAGTAGTTTTTGTTAAAATTCCTTCCCGGGATATTTGGCCGTAGTCCAATGTTTTCTACAAAACCAGACATTTCGGCAATGCCATCGACTTCCATCATCAGTGAAAATCGAGTGCGATAACGTGAGGTGGTATACGTTAGTGACCACAGTAATGTGGTTAAGGCTGAAGCAGTAAGTAGAAAGAAGTAGTTTCTATGGTAATATTTCATTTCGAAAATGATTTTAAATATAAATCTTAGAATATGGAAGTCATGTATGGTTCTCCATACCGATATTTTAATTATGTTTTGTACATTCTTGTAACTCATATCAGTGTAAGGAATGACATTCAATAAAACAAGATTAGAAAATCTTCACGTTGCGCGTGCAGATTATACAAGTGTGCCCTCACGTGTGCATGCGAGTATGAGTGCAAACTGTCATTTGTGATTACACTCTAATTACTTTATTTCGTAAAGCAAGTCAAAGCAATAATGAAACGCTCCGATGTAACGATCCCATCTTTTCATACTTATTCGTGAAATGGGCGCTTTTGTTTGAATTTGCCGGTTTCTACATATGCCATTATAAAGAGATTTTGATAACTCCTGGCAGATAAGTACCTTATGTCGTATAATTCAAGGCTTTTAATTTTCCTTCTAATAAGTTGTCCTATTTTGTTCCGTCAACATTTCATTTCATCACCACCACAGTCAAGAATTCACATCTCCACTTTATGAAAGGCTTGTGGCTTGTACAATTAAATTCACTGTATTTTAAAATGATGATGGGGAAGAAGTGTAGGATCATCAAAACGAAAAGCGCTACACACCACTGTTTAAAAGTTTGTAAATAAACCGTTTTCTTCAAAATGTTTCTTTACAAAAGCGGTACATCTGAAAATAGTCAATCACAAAAATAAAAATTAAAAAAAAAACGATTTACAAAATGACTAATTTTCTACAAAATATAAATCATTATCTCACACTTAGTCTGATTTCTTAAGTTCTGTTTACTTATTGTAGTCTAGTATATAAGACGTAAGGATTAACGTGGGTTCAGAGGTAAATTGTCTACTAGACTTTCATGTTAATTCAAAAATGAACTTAGTTTTGACTATTGTAATCTCACTAAAATTTAATTATTGTGCTGTCAACTAGATTAAATTGCTACGCCAATTACGTAGCGCTTTCGAAAAGTCAGCAGGTGCAGTTACATAAAAGTTCTACACGTTTCTCGACTAGCCCAGCGTGGGCACCTAGCGAAGTTGTAGAGTGCGGATCAAGTGATTGTTGCTGATTGGTGGAAAGTGATTATTGTGTTATAATTAGTGCGGAACTCTAGTAGGTGACAATTGTTATTGCTTTGGACAAATTTAACTTGAATTATTGTACGAGAGCACCATGTTGATTTCAAATTGTTAATTGTGACTAATTAAAGTTGGTAATTAATGACCTAATTAATGTCTGTATTTTGTTTCCACTGTACAATACGATGATCTGTGAGACCGTCGTAACAATATATTAAATTGAAATTTAAATTATTTTATGTTAAAAGGAGCAGTCAATATGTACATGTACGGAGCAGTCAATAAATTCATGTATGACTTACTGTGACTTACTGTGAACAAACGATACATTTTATTTCTCTTCGACCTCCTCTACCTTGGGCTATGGTCTCTATGGCAAAAATTTAAATTTTCTGACGTTTTAATGTAATCTATTCATTACAGATTTTAAATAAAGTTAGGTGGCTTTGTTTGCGCACTGGGGAGTTTTTCCTTGGAAATCAATTCTCAATTTTAATCTACTATTTCTTAATTGAAGGTAAATAAATAAATAGGTTTAGTGTAACGCAAAAGGCAGTACATTTTTAACGCTAAAGTCTAAAAAAAATGTAAGACATATTAAGAACAATGTTAATATTTCTTCTTAAACACTTATAGGCTACCTATAAAATACATAAACCGATATAAACAATTAGATTTGTCTCACTGAAAAAACAAAATTAATTGTGCACGGGACCATTACGATCGACGGCTTCGTAGTCAGTATACTTGGATACGCCTCTTTGTAAACATCAAAAGCTTTACTGGCTTCAAGCTTCAAAGGCTGGAATCTTACAGAGCTGGAATAACATTACAGTCCAAAGTGTTATTTAGTTCTCTGTCTTGTCGAATTAGGGATATGTGCGGTAGAACACACGCAATGCATAGCATACTTTTTGTGTACCTTATGTCTTATACGTACATATCACATAAGCGTAATCAAATAAGTGCCTGGGTTTATACATTTCAATCGTCGCATTTAGAGAGTATAAAACAATGCTAAGTTAGCTGAAAATATGAATAAGGTGATGGTGTGGGTGTGTGTGTGTGTGTGTGTGTGTGTGTGTGTGTAGTTTGCTATTTTATTGAAATAAATTTATTGTCTATTATTTGTTGGCTAACCGAATTGAATGTCAGTATGGAAATGCAGAATAAGTATATACATTTTTAAGCGTTATTTAAAATCGACAAAATTACCGGCATTAAAAATTACATTATCATTAGCTCCGATATAACGGTAAAACTAAGCTTATAGGTTTTAAACAAATACTGATTTACAATTATTACATTTAGGAATGAATGTTTCCCGAAAACATTAATTTTGATTAAAATCTTTCTTACAACTATTATATTAACATTTTGATGTGACATAAATTGAATATAATTACCACAAAGTCCTTAGCTGTGATAATTTAACACTAAAAACATATAATTGTGACATAAATATAGAATCCTTGGCTAGGCTTTATGAGGCCTATAGCACCATGAGTTAGTTTAACTGATTATAATACACTGGTTGTATGTTAAAGGTTTATTACATTTGACACATCATTTGGGTTAACCATATCAACTTTTGGTTAACTTCTTCCTACTTAAAACATGCCTTGTTTCTTGTATATTATCACTTAAATTGCATGAGTTCTTGTACAAGCAGGCAGCTTATTATTTCTACTTATTTCTATTTAATACACTTGTTATATTAATAAAATCTTATTTCTAATTCATCATTTGAGTTTCTTGTAAGTTTTACAATGGTTTATTACATCTCCTTATTCTTATTTGCTTGTTAATTTATACGTAATGAACCCTGTATCTAGGTGTATCAGGTCATGTTCATTAGAAACTATTAATTGATTATTCTTTTTGATATTTATTGGTTGGTATTTTGACCAATAGTTAGTTTAATTATCCCTGATTGTTTTAATATTGGTTACATGCATTAATTCTTGGTATTTCTATGGTTTTTTAATGTATCATGTGAGTCCAGTATACTCTCTCACCCTTCATCGTGTTGTTTCACATTAATTATAATAAATACAATATTGTGGCGACATAATATCGATCTTAGAATCATCTTTATGTGATTTAGTTACATCTAGATATAACCTTTAAGAGTTTTACATTCTTTTTACTATATATTTTGGTATTTATAAGTGTAAATTCCCAGCTGACTAGGTTAGGTTGTCTACCTTCACCTTTACTGATTATATTTGGTTTACATGCTTTGTCTTATCTAGTTATTTTACTCATTTCTTACAGCTCATGAACAGTACTATTTACTATTTATTATTTTGTTACAAGTATTCAGTTTGTCTTACATTTTAAATGTATTTTAACTCCTTTTTGATTTTCAGTTATTTACATTAATGGTATGGTGAGAGTGTATAGTACAATGTTATATTCTTATGTTATACTTTGTCATATCATATGCAATAATATAGTCATTACTTCACTCTCCTTTACAAGGTATTTTTGGATTGTTCTTGATTTGTTCTCTGTGTAGCTTCATAATTATTCTCCTCTTCTTCCTAATCTAATGGGTAATTGTATAGTCACATTTGGTTTAGTCTTTAAGTCAGTTTGTCTTTATTCTTATAATATTTTTGCTCATTGACAATTAAATTATATTTTATTCCTTTTAATCATCTTCAGAATAAATCGTTTTCTACTTCAAAGAGTTCTGCCTTACTGTTTCTTATGATAATTGACTGTTTTATAGGGTTCATCGGTGTTTTGTGATATGGTAATGTTTTGTGACGTTCCAATATTTATGACAACAAGTTTGCATTATTTTTTTGTTATAGGTCATTTTAAATGTTATAGGTCATAGAATATATATGCACATGCAGTATAGACGTTCTCAAGTCTGAATTCCGTTTGCGCATTATTCGAAGATTATTTGAATTTACTAAGGCACTACTTGTTGATAACATGTATATGAACGTGCCTCGGTAAAGCGTATGTCGTTCGACCGGGTGTGGGGACATAGACACGTAATCGGCACCAATACTAACAATCACTGTCACAGCCGCTCTCAAAATGTCTTTAACCATGATGACCTCTACAACAATGATATAAATATACTAATAGCCTGATGTATATTTTGGCCTGATTTAATATAAGTATAATAACTATATTGTTATATTAATTAAAAAGTTATAATTAACTTATATAAACGTTTCTGATCGATTTGCAATACGTTACATATGCAATAAAATGTATTTAAACATTACTGTAACTTTGTTGTGGTGGTAAGGTAATATGTTGTCAAGTCTCTACGATGCGTGAATATAAAACCTACTGACAGTCCATTATAAAAATGTTAAGGTATTGTGTTTTATTGTGTCTCATTTTGAATGATGGTGTGTGCAATACACGAGTTTCTTCTTCCAATGCATTCAGTATTGTGGATACAAATTTCTTGTAAAAGAAACGAATGCTCCCTTCACCTACTGTCGGAAGTTCTGTTGTTTATTACTATGAAAAAGTTTCTCGTGTTTATATGATATTTAGCTGCTTGAGTTTCAATATCATGTACAACTCATTCACTTCTTGAAGTAGACGGTATTAATTAAGAAGAAATTACTGTAGGTAAACGTAACAACTGTAACACAAATACGCACTATCTGACATAGTATACGTTAGTATGTACATGAAGGTGGGGTGCGTGTGTTTGTAGGTACACTTACAACAACGGCGTCATTTCACGTAATTTTTCTACAATTTGATCGTTAAATTAACAGTCAGCACCAATGTCTTGACAACCAGAAATTGTATAGCCTATACTTATACAGAGTCTACTTTTATTGTAGGCGTTGAATGAAATTAAGACTATCGTTCATGACATACAACACATTTATGTTAAGAAGTCATCAAGTTAGAACATAATGAACAAAAATATACGTCTGTATAACAAAAACGATTTATTTAATTATTAAGCGTATTTGTGTAATCTAAGAAAGTGATTGTCGTAAGTAATGAGTATATTTTGACAATACCAAAAGAGAAATTAAATAGTAAATAAAATATTTTAAAAGACAATTATGTATTGTAAACTGTAAAACATTAAATTGTTTCCGGAAAAGAGCGAAAGTAAAAAACAAGGGAACGTGTAATGTAACGTAGGGTAGAATATCTCATAAGTATTGTTACGTCATTACAGAACGATCTACGAGTTTCTAGGCTATCCCAGGAGCGTCCAGCTGTAACGTTTGTGTGCGTACATATTGCTGCTGCTTTGTGATGAAAGGCAATTACGTGGCACGTATCATGCGTCAACAATGGAGGCAGTGTTGCGTAATGCGGGAACGTTCTCGTGCGTTCGGTGGTGTCGTTCTACAAGCTTCTCAACTAGCCCTGCCGGTGTGTGTTTCTGCCAAGGCCGCGTTGAAGTATCCTCTAGAATTTTCGATTGCTTGTTAAGGACGCATATTATGGAACCCTGCAAACTATAGTCCACACCTGCCGCTTAGTTTTCAGTTTTAGATCAGCGATTACTCAGTGCGTTTAAGTGCTGATTTATTCAAAGTATTGTGGTGAAATGTTATTGTGTGGAACTCTATTAGTTGACATTATTATTGCGTGTGGACAAAATTAATTTGAGTTATTGTACGAGTATAATGTTGTTGAATAACGTGTTGATTACAAACTGTTAATTGTGATAATTAAAGATGGTTATTACTGACTTCATTGGTGTGTTGTATTTTGTTTTTCACTGTACCATACGACGATAAGTTAGACCGTCGTAACAGTATTTTCAGTTATTGGAATGTAAAGTAATTAAAAATTGTAAAAGGAATAAATAAATGATGTAAATATATAATATATAAAACTTAAATAAATTCGTAGGTAAAGAAGATGGAAACGTTAAAAAGTAGAGCACGTTTTCTCTATAGATTTATTAGGTTTGAAGGGTGCGGAGATAATACTATGTACAGTACGTGCTGCGACTGCCAAAAATGTGACGGCCTCCATTGCTACTACTAACCGGAATTTTGTGTTCCCTCCAGCTTATATGCAAATTTAATTACCTATTAAATAAATTACGTAATTAATTTTTGTTACAAATTACGATAGGTTACGTATTTACGTTATAAATTTATGAACTGCTTTAATTAAAATTATGCATTACAAAACTAAATAGTGCGTCATTAATTAATTTTTCGTGACGTCCAAATGTCATCTTGGGAGTGGTTTTGCAGAAATTCGAGTAGAAGCAAAATAGATATGATCGTTAATTAAAAGCTCTGTTTGTTATCTTAACAACGCCAAGAATCATAAGCTGACTACAGTGAGTATCACTAACTTAAACCTAACGTCAACGTTAAGTGTAATTAATACACTATAAAATTCTACTATTTTACTAAACATTAATAATAATGTAATGGAAGTAAGGAAAATGATTTCTTTGCATCTGAAACATTCTGATATTTTTCATCAATTTAAAATTTAAACTAGACAAACAGTTTGTTCCTAGAATTATAAAAATCTTTTTCTGAAGGGGTTTTCTCGTCATTTATGTACATAACATTCAACTGAATTAAAATTTAAAAAAGTTAAAACAAACTTAATAAAGCTGTATATCAAAGTTTGAAACAAATTAAACATAGACAAATACAGTAATACACTAAAACACAGTAAAATTCTTGTAGATACATAGAGGGAACGAGACAGGAAGGACAAGGACAAGTTTAAGTTCTGTGGTTAATTAACTGTTTGTGAAAATAAGCACGTGCTGCGAGAAGTGAGACAGATGTGAAACGAAACGATAAATACGAAACCAATAATAAATACAATTCAATGCCGCAAGGAAACATCGAGTTACAGTGACACATGTATGATGTATTGTCAACTGTAATTTTTTGTACATTTAAAATTATGTAACACGTAACAAAAACTGTAACCAATATTGTACGATAATTCAATGTAGGTTAAATATGTAGTAATTATGTAGTAACTAAAAACTAATACTATAATTTTTAATGATACAGTCGAAATAACTTAGTTTATTAATAGAATTTATTTCGTGAAATATTTGTTCTTTATTCCAAGTTTATTCTAATATTTTGTCCCAAACATTATCTTCTTAAGAACAAATTAAATCACAACATTTCTCTTTCTACGTGGTATGCCAGCTGTGTCTCTAATAGGCCTATTTTATCATAGATTAACTTAGATTATCGCCTGAGCTAGAAAATGTTTGTTTTATACTCACCTGTAGTTTATGTTTTCGTCTTTGTGTATTGAGACTTATTTTTAACAAATTCACTGACATAAAAAATCCGACCATTTTGTTATTGTTTTGATAGTAACGAGGAATTGATTGCAGAGAAGCTTAATCGGTCGGTGCATTAATTAATATTAAGATAAAACCAGCTACAATTAATGTCACTTCGAAAGTTAATTACACAATCATTGTCACACAGTTCTACAAACTTGAAGGTTATTCAAACTTGTACAAGTTATATAATGCATACATACGTTATAGTATAACAAGTTGTGTGAATATGAGTGAGTACGTCCTTCTTCAAGCCCCGCGATGGAAGCCAAATTTATAGTAAAACAAGTATAGGGTGTTGTTTGTGTTGTAATCTGTCGGGCGTTACCTCCGCGCACTTTTGTTACTTACCCTGTTGACTGGATCCTCTTCAGTGATGTAGTCCTGTAACACAACTTAAAACTATGCTTTTTGTGGGCGCCACTTGGAAACGTTTGTTCCAAGAAAAAATTAAATGTGATTGATAAAATTTTTAAATCTACGAAAAAATTTAAACAAGTCAGTTTAGCTTTGAAAAAAATCAGTTAAGTTTAATGGTTCTTTAAAAACAACAAACAAATCGTCTGAAGGACTATCATTCATAAAATTATAAAATTGCAGAGAAAAAATTTTACAAGTTATTGTTATTGACAATTTTTTATATATCCAATCAAGTATCGGCTAGTATATTTCAGATTCTGACTCAGTTGAAAAGCATGAGTTTAATATGTGAAAAATCTTTACTCTCAGGACGTGACTCCTTTGAACTACCAAGACATATCAATTAGATGCCTTACAAGAAAAAACTAAGTGATTTGAAGGTGTATGTGTGGCGTGTAAAGTACAACTGTGTGATAAATGTAACCAGGTAACAAATGACTAATTTTGGTAACTCACGTTCCAATGGTCGTTTATTCTCTCACTGGACACTTCCTTCGGGTAGTTTCTCAATCTCGCCTCTTCGGGTGTACACTGAATCTATTTAAAGTCAAATTTTGCGATCATTACTTTTTCCGCACTTTTTGTCAAAACGTTTGGCAGTAAAATCTCGTTCAAACGCCGCCACTACGAATCATCTGTTTAGCGTTGATTCAGAAATCTGCCACCGCAGCGCTGATTCCCATGCAGTTTTGAGGAAGGCTAGTGTATAGTTTGTTTACGTTCGGGGGAATTATTTGTCACGTTAGTCAGTCAATGCGAACACAGCAGAATTCGTTCTCTATTTAAATGTATGGTCCCTCCTGGGCCGTCGACGTTCTGGCTGCGTGCTTCCTATTAAAATTTGCCGTATCGCTGCTCTATTTCAGCGATACTTTTTGGCGACTCTCGTTGAGGTTAAGTCAGTCGGGTATGTCTATGTACGGGAAAAAGCCTTCCTGCCGTGTCTTGTCGATTTCTCGCCTCTCGGTTTCGCCTTAGCTGCGTTGATCAGTGTTGTGTGAGATGCATCAGTTCTGGAGTTCAATCTTCAAGTGTTTTTTGGGTCGAATTTGGTCTCGCTTTTATACTAAATCGGGATGACTGTTTTCGTCGACTTCCGGTATATTTGTGTAAAAATTCTTTCTAGATTGTTCGAGAATAAACGAAATGGAATGTCATAGAACAATTTTCACTTCCGTAGAAGCTTTTAGAACGAATTTCTTATTCTTCATACAATGGATATTTCAAAATTTACACTGGTATTTATCAAACAGTTTCACATTAGTACTTACAATTTGTATGCCATTAATGTATTTAGATTCCTTGTTTTTTACTGAATCTAGCGATACTAAATATGATTGGTATCTAATTAACTTAAGTCTAATAAACATTACAATTTACAACCCTCACCTTGAGTTGTAGTCATTAAAAACTCAATATTTATAACAAAAATTGTTGTGGAGTTATAAAGTTCCCTTCACAAGCTGGACATCTACTACTACTACTCCCCTACAACAAAATAAACAAATTTTAACATCAATAAAACACAAATAAATACAATTTTATATGGCCTCTGCTCATGGCCTAGGTTCTTGTCAGTTTTCTAATACAATGATTAGTCTTTTTCCTTAATATATGTGTTATTTCACCACTATACACACAGAGTTTATTATTTTGTCTATCTTTTGTGATACCTGGTTACTTTGTACATATATTATATTTATCACAAGATGACATAGCATCATTGATTGGTCTTGAGATGTCATTTTTTATGGTGTGACAAATCTCACTCTAATTAGTTAAATTCTTTTAGAATTGACTTTACTTTCAACTGAGTTTGTTTCTTATTAAGGTATTCTGATGTATTGTACCTTTCTATCTTATTTTTGTTAGTATTATGTAAGTATTTTAGCCAGATCTGATTATTTTTGTACTGGATAATTGGCTTCAGCCATACATGGTATAAGTAAATATTTTGCTGACTTGACTATTACAATGTTAAAGTTGGTCAGGTATATTAGTATAGTTGCTTTATATCATATTACAGCTTTCTAATACAGTTTGGTTGCATTTTGGCAACATTAAATTCATAAATTATACAATATTAGATGCCTATTACATGTTTTTAGTTAACACTGTTTTTGGCTATTTTGGGTGCTTTTTATTCATTTGACAGCTTCCTTTATTTATAATAAATTGTTCACTATTGTCTGCTTGACAATTACATATAGTTTTTATTTAAATCCGATAATAATTAATTTTTTCATGAAATCTTGGTGTATGGTCTCAAATCCAACACATTAATATTTTTTTGTCATTGCAAATATACAATTTTTATTTTAACTTAAACTCTTTCTAATAATATATTTAAGTCATTTAATACATTTATTTTATTTACATCACATAATATAATAATGGATCATGTCCATTTATTCACAAAAAATAGTTTTTAATACTATATTCATAGTTATAAAACTTAATAATTATTGACTTTATTCTGGTGGATTCTGACATTATTTCTCTCTCTTATAGTGTCTTATGGTTTTTTCACTCTTATTCACTTTAATAATATATATGGGGTTTTGTCTTAGTCATAGTTTGGTCGTTTTTTCAAGTTGATAGAAATAATTATTATACAAAATTACACAATTTTTTGGGACTACTTGGGTTAGATACTGTTCACTTCACTTTCCTCCTATGCTAACTTACTATATAAATGATTTCTTTTATGGAACGTTCTGTGACGTTACAACGTTTAGACAGAAATATGTGACTACACGCTTCTGAAACCGTCTACTTCTGTCTTTTTCTATCGTAGTTAACGCACACAGAAAATGTTAATATCAAAAATACACATACATACTTAGAATTGTGGATTAAATCCGTCATATTATAGAAACAATAAATCAAATACAAAAGTGTAATCTGCAGTTTGTGTGTTATTGTAAGATATGAAAGTTTCTAATTATTCATACTTTCTGCTGAATGCAAAACTAAATTACATCCAGTGACAGTTGCTCTGGCAAGTTTTATGTTTTGTTGTAGTCTACGTTTTCTTTTAAATTACATCAAAGAAAAAATGTATGATTTCGTAGACATAATGTTGTAAAAAGTAAATTAAATTAATTAATGTTCCAAAATTTTTATAATTACAACATATTTGACCTTATGCCATAGCGGCTTCTTGTATATGCAGTTGGACCTAACACTTAAAATCTTTTAACTTTGCATTCAATTTGTTGACACTGATATTGCATCAACTGTAGATATTAAGACTGCACTGCATAAAACATACGTGACGCATTGTCTTGTTTTGAACAAAACGTTTTTGAGTTGCCTGTTAAGATAAACATCTCTACGTATCGGTATTCAACGACAGCGGTTATCTCGTAACTAAATATTCTACGAGTACAAAAAAAAAAAAAAAACAAATAGACAGACAAATATTAAAGTTAAATAGTTTGATAATTTTAAAATTTCTACTAGTAATTTTGTACAAACCACTATGTTGTCTTTGGTACTGACGAGCGCTTTCGGCAGTCAAGACATCTTCAGGTCATTTACCAACGATCTATTTTTAGGTTGGTAAATGACCTGAAGATGGATTGACTGCCGAAAGCACTCGTCAATACCAAAGACAACATAGTGGTTGGTACAAAATTACTAGTAGAAATATTTGAGACCACTAACACTCCAATACAACAATAAATTTAAACATTTTTTTAACTGGCGATTATTGTTTTTTTAATATCAAAAAGAACTATATGTAAATTTCAGGTAATATAAATTCTGTTGTTAACTGTAAAAATAGATCAATTAAAATAGAAACAACTTTGTGCATACTAAATTTTAATAAAAAACATTCTTGGCACTCTTCTACAAAATTTAAGAAAACGGCATCTTTACCAACGTGTAAATATTAAATTAGGGTTTCGATTATAATATTAACAACGATAATATTAACTTCCACAAACTTGAATAATTCGATTGGCTTTTTATTGTGAGTGAAGCAAAGAAATGATAACCACACAGGAAATGAGAAATTCATTACACAATTTTAAATAGTAGGCCTACTCTGTAGTCTAAAAATGATATGATAGTATAGTTAAAAGAATGCATTAACACAGGCAAGTTAGTTTCAGTTTAGGAGGATCGGGGGCTAAGGTTAACTTGTAAGCAAATTATTGCTTAATACTAACTACATTAGCATACACATTACACAGACATGACAATAACATCTGGTTTACATCTGTTAATATTTAAAAGCACTTTTATAGACTAAAAGAAATTAATATCCTATAAATCATATTATCCATTTCAGCTGAACATTTTACAATAGTTAACAAATACAGTATAACTACGATTGTGGCCTATCATTTGTAGACACCTGTGATTTTTCCAAAATCATTCAGATGTTACTGAATATGAGAAGGGATTGTTTGACTACAGAATTGAAAGCTTAAGTATTAGAAAAACTGAATTCAATATTTTAAAGACCGTTTTATGTCATATCGGTCATATCCTATGTAATATTTCTTGTTCTTTCCTGGTTTTATGAATTTCTATAATTTATACCAAGAAGCTGATAAACAAACAATTATTGTTTAATAAAAATACTTACACGATCTAATAAATAAAAGACCAACAAACGTGAATAGAACTTGCCTTATAATCGTGCAAATCAGGATATGATTTACGGAAAGATAGACGAACTAAATCATCAGATAAATAACACAAAACTGATAATCATAAGTAACTGCCAGTGCAAAGTACGAGGAGTTGTAAATAAGTTAGATTAGTAAATATGAATAAACTTTAAGAAACGTTCATTTCATTGATACAATTTTCCAATGTAAAAAAAGATTTGTATATGCTGAATGTTGATAATATTGTTGTTGTTAGGTTTTCGTAATTTAGATTCACAGCTTTACATAGGGTATCTATGATAAAATAATACCTAACATAAATGATAACAAATTAATTTTTCTTTGTTCATGACTGAAGTCATTTCCGTGCCATTAATTCTAAAATTAGTAATTAGTGGAAACAATATTTTGAATAGAAGCCACGGTATACTTAATAGTAAGAAATGTGAAAATGAATAATAATAATTAAAAATTATAATCGTAAATATACAAAAAGTTCTACGTTAAACTCTAAGGGTTGGATGTTAAAGCTTAGGCCTATATTGTTTTATAAAATTTGGTATAAGTTATTTGTATCAGGAATCAGGTAACATTGTTTTTGAGTTTGTTTCAATTTATTCTTTTAAATAAGTTGTGTATGGTTTGTTGGACTTTTAAATAGATTTTATGATAAAGTGGAAGTATTCAAAGTTAAAACAAAGGAGAAAGTGTTTATATTATGCTCTAAACAGCAAAAGTAGTAATATCTTTTAGTGTAAAACATCTTTGGTGTTGTATAAAAAGAATATTGATCACAACTGATAAAAAACTCTGTTTTTGCAGTAACGGGAAAGAATCAGGACGATAACAGATAAAAACAAAAAACGAGAAAATGAATGAAGTCGTCATGAAAACCTCATGCTATTGAAAATAAAATATATAAAAGAAATTTACAGCAATTGCACTGATTCTACAACAAAATAAGACCGTTAGTCGAGTTACAACAGAAAAATACTAGAAATGAAATCATAAAAAGGAGGATGTATATAGGCTACATAATATATTGCTTGTTTTCGCCAACTGTACTTGTTTACAAAAGGAAAAGTTCTTTTTAAAATAAGGGACAGAATGTATATAATCTTTACATTGGATTAAGATTATTACGCCTAGTATGTACACAAAATTATTAATGTGGACAAAAATATTAATATGTGTTTTAAAGGAAATTAGTAATTGAGCTGAAATAGGATTAAGTAAATCACACGTTATTTAAATTATAAATTTATGTGTAATTCAAATGATATGACTGGCTCATGATGAAAATACCACAATTATTGTTTGAAAACTTATATTAATATCTATGTAATAAATTATGTAAAATAAAATAAAAAAGATTTTTGGTAGAATTTTATTAAATTTTTATTTGCCCTTGACGAACAAAATATTGTACTCTTTGCTTAGTTTTTTTTAATTTGTTTATTTATAAGGTCACTGCAACAGCAACGGTCATTAGCGACCACAGAAATTATAAAAATGAATTTGTACAGATTCTTATGCAGATGCAGTAACATATATTAAATATTTGTTTAAATACCAAATAATGCAAATAAATGAGATAAATAAAAATATTTAACAAATAAAAATATTGTTTAAATGATACAAAATAAAATGAGAAATATTATCCCACACAACACAAAAATTATAAATACCCATCATGTAGATATATAACATGAATATGAATATGAATATGAATATGAATATGAATATGAATATGAATATGAATATAAATATAAATATAAATATAAATATAACACGTTACAACATATTCAACGACAAACAATATATAACAATAAATGTAACAACAAGTTACATAATAATAAATATATATAATAAATAAAACAGTAATAACAATCTCGACCACACATCAATCCATTAACTTAATTGTTATAGAAATTCCACAATTTTTAATGTTCTTATAATTTTCATAGTCCGTACCTTAATTTTTGCTAACAACTGAATCGCCTTTATAAGGAGAAATATACTGGCGGCTGCAGTCTTGTTCAATAAATTAACTTTGTTTTAATGACACTTCACTTAGCATTGGATAACAAAAGAAACTATTTCTTTGTTGTTAAAATCTTAACGTGGAGAAAACAGACATTTCCGTTGTTCACACACTTTTATTGTAATAACCACATGAAGTCCTCGCCAGCGTATTTTTAGATCAAGTTGTACGTTTAAACAGTACCTAGCTGTTACTGAAACAGCTTAAAAACTACATACATAAGACTACGTGTTGTGCAAGTCAGAGACATGACAGACGTGTCAACTTCTGCTGTTGTACTCTCCATCAGCATTTCTGTGCGTACGGCAAAGAAGTTATTTGTATCCTGCCTACTGTAGTTTGACGTATTAGGTCTTATGAGATTTGTTTCATATAGAACTAAGTCAAGAAACAACAAAAAATAAACCTCAAGCCATAAAGAAGTTAGCAACAATTTAAAAATATGGTGTTATAAAGTATTTTTATGCGAGGGTCATTCAATAATTAAACAGACGAATAGCTGCAGAAGAACAATTTTTTTTAAATCAGTATGACAATATTTTGACTTCCCAATATAATCTTCAGCAACATTAATACACTTATCCCATCAATTAATAAAATTTGTTACGCTTGCTGCAAAGAAATCTTCATGTCTGAGACATTTTATTCTTTTGATTTCGTCGTTGTCATAAAACGTACCATTTTAACGCCTTCTTGAGTGGTCCAAATAAGTGAAAATCAGATGAAGGAAAGTCTGGACTGTAGGGAGGGTGAGGTAGAGTTTTCCAAGATTTATTGATGGTTTCACGTGGTAACTGAGCTGTGTGTGGACGGGCGTTGTCATGAAGGAGAATGACACATTTTCACAGAAATCTAGCACTTTTCCGCATCACTGCTAGCTTTACTTTACTGATAAACTGATAACTTTACTGATAAGTATGTATCGTTTACTGTCTTCTCATCTTTTAAAACTCACAAAAAACGGGCCTCCAGCATCCCGGTGTAGGCGGTGTACGTTAGTCACTAATACTCAAAAATTGTTTAACTGTTCTTTAACCCACCTATAAAAATATCTGTAATTCATACAGCGTTTCTGTAGTCGTATAAGAATAAATTTTAGCTAATTTTTTACTTCCATAAACACAGAATGGATAACTGCACGTTGTTCAATTAATTTCAAAAACCAAGAGTACTCGCCATTGTTAAATGATAATTTGAGGTTATAAACAAAACAATTCTAATCAGACAGCTAATCAGAACTCATCACAGGGATGCCAACTTACACTTCTAAAACTACCGTACACCGCCTACTAACCCTTTTTCCTCTGTAGCTATTTGTCTCTTTTATTATTAAATGACTCTCGTATATATGTACCAACAAATTTCAATTACTTCTTTAAGTAGAATGTTCTTATTTTTTAACGTTTTATTTTAACCTGACACACGTTTCATATAATATATATTTCTCATAAAAGGGTTTTATATGAATTAACGTAATTTATAATAGTGTATGAGGAATATACTTGAAATATTGTAGTACACTTAGAAAATATATTCTTTATTTTGTTTAAAAGGACTGAAACATGTTTTTGAACCGTATTGTGTCAAATATTTTTATGGGCGAAATGCATGTATGATTAGTAATGATATTATTCTTTTGTAAAAATTGCATCACTTATAAATTTAAAAAAGAGACAAAACTCTTGATGCTTATGATTAATTTATACTGACAATTATAGTAGTTGCCTTTCAAATATAAGGAAAATGTTATTAAAGCATGAAGAGAAATTTGAGAATGACGACGTGTGAACAAGAAACCACTTATATTTCTTGTTTTGCCGTATCTGAATTTTATTTTATAACAACCTTCAAATGTATTTACTATTTGTTATATACAAATATTTATTTACGTAGAAGTGAATTAATAAAGTTTTTTAACACCGTTTGAAGGGTTACGGAAGACTATAAAATAAAAACTAAATCCGATGTCTAGTGCTCTTCCGGCTATTATGTAATCGTTTACATTGGTCCTATAAATGTAAACCGACGAAGTCAGTTCAGCAAGTAGCTTTACTGCGATTAGTTTGTATTGTATTAATGAGTGTTATAAAAATCATAATGAATGTTATCAACATTGCCATCTTGTCAATTTATTATTTGTTATTATTAGATATCTCTACCACAGAGGAGAGGTTTCGTTACGAGTGTGACTATTTAAAATGTTAATAAAATTTATTGGTTTTAATTTATAATTGCACGATAGTAGAGCCTTTAGAATTGTTATGATAATTACAAGGATCCTTATGTTTTTATCCTTGTAACCATATTATTGGAAGGTAACACTTTTCAATTTAATGGCAATTAGAAAACTGCAATTTTTAAAATAATTTACTAGTAGAAGCTACCTTCTACTGTTAACAGCTAAGTGTTAAAACTGAAATTTCAGAAAATATAAAGAATTGCGTAGCATATCTTGTTTTATAAACACAGTCTAAAAAAAAAAACACATTATTATAGCATATTTCCCACTTCAGTGTTGAGTTTACTAAATCTCCATCAATACACAGCTGTTTTGTAACTGAAGTTGCATAGTTAAAGTATTATTTTTAAATAAAACTTTTGATAAAATAATGAAATGATAAACTTAGGAATGCTTTTAATCCCGTATAAGTACTGTACTAGTTACTTGTGATTGCAAGTACTGTACATTTCTTTTGCCGTCTCAAACGTGAATGAATTCTTTTGTCAATATTCAATCAATATGAGACTCAAACACAGACAACGTCTAGTTATTTTGAGTGTTACGAATAGGTTATAAGTTAAGTTATAAATTTAATTATATTATCATAATGAATATAGTCATTCCGTTTTTAAAAATTGTTACGGAGAGGAGAATGCCATTACACTGCAAGAATACATTTATATATAAATTCATATTCTGTATTTAAAAACAAAATAAAAGTATAAACGTTCTCAGGATAAAATGTTACAATACTTGAATAATATCCTAAACTCTTATTAATCTACAGATTTATTAAATGTACTGGGAGAAAAGATAGCTTTAGTTTGTTTATTGGATAGCCCGTTGACGTAAATGTTTTATGAACATATTATTACACCTTTATTGTCCGTTTACACGTTAGGAGAATTAAAAAACATTTATGTTCCATACAAAATGTTGATAGTTTGTATCTGTGTGTTTTGTGTGAATATTGGAAGGATACTTAGAAGCATATAAATACAGGAATTCCCTAAATGCTGTAACGACGGCAGTATTGGCAAACAAATTAAATCTTCTTACCGAATCTGATGTTGACAAAAACGTTTCAATTCAACTGCTAAGCAAATAGTCACCACACTTGACCTTTTTTAACCGACCTCATTCAAAAATTATTTTGTTTGTCGTAACACAGGACCTCCATAAATATTAGGCCTACTTTGTTTTACTTCTGTTTAATTATATTTTCTTACTTATTTTTCCCTATACTCATGGATTCAACTATTTCATATCTAAGTGTATCTAAGATATAAATTGCACATTGTATCCTTAATTTAAATGTATATGTTTCCTGTTTGCTGAATATTTGAATCCAGCTAGTCCGTTGAAATTAGGAGAAAAACAAGACACACACTCAAGTGTCAGATATTGTTAATTTTTTGCGACATTTTCTTTTATTAGAAGAAAACAAGATAAGATACGCAATTGAAATATTATAATGTAATGGTCATACTTCAACTACTGTATGGTAGTGAGACTTGGATTAGAAAGGCCAAATATATATGTAGAATACAAGGAGCGGAAATGAGGTTCTTGAGCGCTGTAGAGGGTTGTACCAGGAGAGATCTTATCAGAAATGATCATATTAGAATGGAGCTAGGCATAGGTGAAAGCTTAAATAAGAAAATCTCCCGGTAAAAAACGGAGTGGCGGTTACACGTGGAGAGAATGGATCCAACTAGATTTTGAAGAAGTAACTAACATATCCAAGGGGGAAGAGAAGTGTGGGAAGAACTTTGAAAGTGTGGAAATAATGGTGGAGTGAATTCCATTGAGACTGGAGCAGGCTACTAGTCTAAGCCGTAAAGGGCGACGACGACGACGATTTTCTTTTATTGTATCATTACGACTGTGACTGTATTTACCTATGGTGCTACTTCGATGCGTGATAGTTAATCTTAAAACGGTACTGTGATGGAAATATTAATCTTACAAAACAAATAATGTTGACTGTCAAAGGTATTTTGTAAATTATACGTTAATAATACAATGAAGTGTAGACTACGAGCTGTGTCGCAGTTGTATATTACAGGTACATAATGTGAAATCAAACACAGTTTGTGTTTTCGTTGCACGTACAAGAAATTAGAAATAAACCATTTCATCGAATAAAAGTGAAATCGTTTACTTCAGTGCTGTTCGTACATGACACAGGATTCACTATACGTTATGTACATTTGTAAACTGTAGTAAACTACTGAGCTCAGCTGGGTGCTGTAGACAACTGCAGAGTCCGATATTTGAGAATCCACCAACGTCCGATGAGAGAGAAAGGAGCAAACGGAACACGGAAACCTTAGCGGTTACATGAAGTCAACATACGACTAAATCCAGAACTATCTGCACCTACCGGCTCCCACCGACAGTGCCCAAAATTTTTATTAAATTAATGTAGATGAGACAAATAAACTTATCTACATTAATACTAACGCAGACATTATTGTATACTAACGTAGGTAAGGGTATACGTAATACAACGTAAGTTGGGTTAAAATGTATTGGGTTAAATTGTAGACCTATGAAGTGATTCAACCTCTAATGGGTTAAAATGGTTCGAAAATTTAATTACAATCAGTAAATGCTTTATAGGTCCTAAGCAAATTTTGAGAGAAAGTCTTTAGTTTGAGAAGTTCCATCTTAGTAAATTAATTATAGCTATCAGCGTAAGGTGTTTCACACCACTAAAAGATGAAATTACATTTTCATTATGTAAAATGTAATGCGCCCTTAAACCAATAAGAGCACGTGCTTTATGCTGCCATCTTAAGTGAGAATGATGTGTCAGACTCTGCAGATAATTTAACGCTTCCCCTCTCACTTCACAAAACCTATTAGAAAGACAGTAAGCTGAACTATTACAGTGGTATTTCAATGCACGCGGAAGTATGAAAAATATTTTATCATCTAATTTTTTCTACCGTTTTCTTAGTACCATGAAATTTCATTATATCATAAGTAGTGTGTTGGAGGGGGTATCGGGGCAGTCAGTGTGACGTCACGATTATCTGACCAGGGGATGGGATGGATGGGGTGGTGACGTCACAATCAGCTGTTTGTGACGTCACGGGTATGTGACGTCATCAGCTGACGTCATGAACAGCTGATCAGCTGTTGATGACGTTATGAGCAGCAGATCGTGAGGTCGTTGATCTGATCAAAGTAGATCGTGACGTCACGCTTGCCGGCTCGATACCCCCCGCAATTGACAGCGCGCGCGTGTGTGAATTTCTCGCAAATTATTTCGGTCTCGGTCACTTCGGTCCCGGTCTCGGTCATTTAGGTCTCAGTCTTGGTCATTTCGGTCTCGGTCTCGGACATCTCTGTCTCGGTGCTGGGTTCGGGCTCGGGCTCTGAACAAATCGTCGCTCGCGACTGTCGACATAAGACTGAACGGTATAGCTAACGAGCCCTGTTTATATAGACGGACAATCCCATTCTTGTTCTACTATTGAGTGTAACTACACAACGTCCTGTAAACACGTATTACACCATACCGTTTCACGGTAATATGATGGAACAGTTCTAACAAGTGGATTGCACAACAAGGTGTAACTAATTAACCAATAAACAGCAACAGTTCCAATAAAAAACCAAACCCGTCCACGCAAGTCATCGAGAGATGTTGCTCCGACCGCGGTCAACGAAACACTGACCCCTGTCGACGCCGTGTCACTCGTATAAATGGTGGGTAGCCGGGAAACGAACGAGGAGGGGGAAAAATAACGTGCATACAAAAATAAAACATACATACAAACGGAAAACTGTAGGAAGTGCATCGTCGGGAATTGTACAACCCCATTATCGAACGAGCCCAAAATAATTAAAAACAAGCAATATTTTATGTAACATAAAAACCAGGTAGCACCATTTAAGTTATTAACGAATAAATATTAAAAATAATTAAGCAATAAACAGCAATTTGAGATCACAAAACGTGTATTATGTCATACCAAAAAACCTATCTACTCGGGAACATCGATAGAATTGCACGACAACGCGTAAATAATTAAGCAATAAACAGCAACAGTTCCAATAAAAAAAAATTAAACCGGGTCCACAAAAGCCAGCGAGAGATGTTGCTCCGACCGCGGTCAACGAAACACTGACCCCGTCAACACTTTGTCATTCGTATAAACGGTGGGTAGGGGGGAACGGAACGAGGAGGGGGAAAACTTGTTAATACCAAAATATATCTGCATAATTTAATACAAGCAATATTTTATGTAACAAGTCGTCATTACCAACAAACAACCCGAATCAAGTCTGTAAAACCCGTTAGCACCATTTAATTTATAAACAATAAAAATAACAAAGCAATAAACTGCAACTTGCGATCATAAAACGTGTATTGTGTCATAGCAAAGTACCTGCCTATTTGTCAACACTAATAGAATTGGGCCATAACGCTTCACGGTGATACAATGCAACAGTTATAACAACTGGATTGCACGCAACGGTTAAAAAAAAAAAAAAAAAAAATTAAATCGGTCCACGAAAGTCATCGGCTATTCACAGGCGAGGGCTGTACTGCAGTGCGATAGAGAGCGTCAGACTAGGCGAGGTGAGGGGGACAAACGCGTAGGAAAGCGAGATAATATAACCCACCCGAGGGGTGTAAAGCAGCGCGTGCGAGCAATTAACAGTCCACAGCAGTGGGCTGACGGTGAGGGGCGACACGCGGGGTAAACCAGAGAGAGAACGAATGAAGGGGTGTCCGTTCTCTCGACAGTACAGCGAAAGTTGTAACTGTCAAGCGTTAAAAGCAAATACAAATATTAACTTTGGTTATGGTACTAAAATAAACCGACTTGAAACTAATGAAGAATTTAATTAATCTCCATTAAAACTTAACACTAATTATTGAAGCTTATTAAACATTTCTTATAACCATAAATTTACGGAAGCCTCTGGCAAATTTGGGGTGATATTTTCTCCTTAGCAACCGTTATAGTTTATTTTTGTACTTTATCTTACGCTCTAGTGTCCTAAATGATATTAACCCTCTGAAGTTTTCAGTGAAGTTAACAGTGAACAAAACATACTACTAACACAACTACCATTCAAACGCTAAACGTTTCCTAAGGATAAAACTGCACGTGCTACGCCTTCAAATACAGTTGCAAATTGTTAAATAAACTTCGCCAAAATTACAAATTATGTTTAAAGGCTCACTCTTTCTACAAAATACAGAATATCACAATGTGAAAACATGAAAGGCTCAATATTTGACAAGTTAATCGTTAAACGTATTGAACTTCTAAAATTGAAAATTACGTAAGTTGTTCTTATCCCCACAGGCGACTCTCATCTCAAAACGTAATTGACATTCACCTTGTGAATGAGTTGTCTCAGTATAACTTATGAAGCTGAACTAAAATTGTTACTTGAGAGCGTGTTTATAAGTTAGCCACTCCCTGTTGTCAATAAAACGATGATGGAACAGTCAAAACTCTTATGCGACAGCTAACATAATTGTATGTTATTACTACTAACTTTTGGCTAGTTTCATTTAAATCTGAAAACGCTACTTCCACTTCGTAAATTCTAATAATATAGCGTATACACTTGAGCCTTTTAAAATAATCTACAAAAGAGAGCGATGTAGAAATGTTCCAGGATGCATGTTTTCTAAAATGTCACCCATCCCAATAGTTTAATACTTAAGCAAATATTAAATTAATAATTTAAATAAATGCCCTTAATCGAAAAACTTTTATGTTTTGATATAAATTTATCAGGAGAAGAAATATAACGTTTCAGATCTTTTATGCGACATTTGATTACTACGTTTAGTACACGTTAATTTGTAACTTGTTTCTCGATGGTTACGCAAATAATAACTGTTCCTTACAACTATTAAAATGAAAAGATATTCAATAATATGGTAGTAGATGATCACAGCTAAAATTATCAGCAACAATACAGAACTGTTTACATTATTGAAAAGTGTTATGAAAACACATTAATGAGAAAAATTTTGTTCAAGTAATATTTAATGTTACGTTAATCGTAATAGTACATAACCATCTCCCTGTCTAAATTTCTGAGTGTAGTACTTCCCAACCGCCATGTGGTAGTTAATCCAATATATACATGTGACACGTAGGTTGAGTGGAGCCATGATGCTTTGGCTACACCCTACAGCCGGCTTATTCCTTAGAATGAAATTGTTCGCTGTATTTGAAATATGTCCTAAGTAACACTTTGAATAAATTTTCGTAATAAGCGTTTTCTATTGATAAAATTTTGCAATAAATGGGATATATTTAACTTGCAAGAGACTGCAGTTTACCATAGTCTGTTTTATATCCCATTAATTGGAAAAAAATTATCAGTACAAAACGCTACCATGGTTTACCATAGCTACCAATTTGTTGGTGTAATGTCGAAAACATTCATAGTATGCATAAGCAGAGTCTTTGCTTTAACACTAAAAACTTGGTGTCACACTCGTATGTATTATCTTATTCTGGCTCACATAACTAGTACGGAAATATTTTAGGTCATCTTGGAAATAAAAAATGGGAGGTATGCTGAAACAACGGCGGGGAACGGACCCAAATCGCAACTACAACACCTGGCTTTTACATTAAGAATAAAAGACATAATAGTATATTAAAGTGTAATGAACCATAATATTTTTATTAATATTTTTTGTATTATTGTTGTTATTATCACTAGTTTTAGTATTTTACACCAATTTTTACTAGCCTTTATTTTGTTTTAATTATTTCCCCCATTTAGATCCACATAATGGACTGCTGCTTTCAAAACTACATTTAGACAGCAAAATCCTAAAACGTCTGTGGGTTTAGATTAGCAGACGCATTAAACCTTAAGTAGGCACTATTTACGCTTAACTATAGCATATAGTGCAATGAATTGAGATGAATGCTCGAAGGTCAACGGTATTTCCCCTATTCTACCAAAACAAATTCTGAAGTAAATAAATTGTATTTATGGAGTACTGACACATATCAGGATAGTGCATGAAATTTTGTTTTTAGTGCAATAGAAGAATGTTTTTTGTAGAAAGAATAACATCCTTTTTGGGAGGGAATAATGCAAGTGAGACTATGTAACATTTCTTCTTGTGCATGGCACAGAAATATTTAAAAGGGTTTTTATTTTGTGAGTAGTTTTAAGTCTGTGTGGGCATGATTAAAGAATAAAAGCGTTATAATACGGAAAGAAAAAACCAATACATTACATGTTATTTTAATATTTCAAAATTGTATTCTTTTAAGCTGGCCGAATTTATGTAATACAAATAGTTTAACTCTATATCGTTACATATGGATTTCTTAAATTTCTTTTTTAGATCTTGAGAAACGCTTAAAAAAAAGTTTACTCATTTAACTAAATGTGGTAATTGTTGCTAAGGCGTTATATATAGCATTCAGCCCTGTCTAACACAATCACTCAGAAACGCACAGCATTCAAAGAAATTACACATGAACGCTTATTCAGATATCTTGTGAATTAGTGAATCGGTCGCATAGATATAAGCTGTTTCTTGGATAGAGAGAGGGGATATGTGAGACTATCTTGAGTGTTAGATACATTCAATTTTATTAATTTACAATTATTGTATTTTCTTTTGCTTCTAGAATTATTAATAAGGCTTATTTTGAAACACAGAACTGGCAGAGAAATAGGCCTACGTTAAGTGATTATGGAATTTTGCTGAAATTTCTAATAGCTCTGAGGTGGGGGGATTGATTCCTTGATTCCTCAAGTAGTTACGCTACTGTTGTGGCTGTATTAATTTAATTTGTTATAACATTTAAAATTATATTGGCCATAAAGTCAACCACGTTAACAAAAAACTATTCACTAAATCCCGGTATGCATTATGGGAGTCAAAGTGTTGCTGATACACTATTGCATTTCTCTCTCTCACGCTAATCACAACAGTTAGCCTAACTGTCGGCAAATACTAAGAAGCTATTTTATTCATTCGAAGTGGCATGCGGCCAATACACACACCGAAGCCCCTGACTGCTTTGCATTGTCAGCAAGATGCTACAACCGCTCCGAAATTGTAAATTTATAGTTGTGACCAATGGACTGTGGACTTTTGTGCTTGGTCGGGCAGAGTAACTCGAGACAATAGGTTTACATATTTGCTAGTTAAAATAAGGGTTTCGTTTTCATTAACTCTTTTAATTATTACATTAAGAGAAGGATACTTACTTTTAAATTTCATTGGATACTACATCAAAATATACAATTTCTTCCTTAGAACAAAAGGACTTTCAAAGATTTAAAAATAATCCGTATTTATTAAATTTCAATTTTCCTGGTACATATAATCTGATTTTAATGACTTTGTCACTGAGTTAAACATAAGCAAATAAACAATAAAATAGTACTAAAAGCTTATTTCGAAGAGCTAGTACTGTTATTGAATGGATTCTTTGTGGTAAAGCTACTAAAGTTATTCTATTATTAAACTACCTAATTGATTCAATGAACCGACATATGAAAACATGATAACATGATAGCCAAAGGTTACATGTGAATACTTGCAAAGTACACAACATGGCACAAGGAGGATAAGATATAAATCCAACACCTCTAGCTGGTGTTATACACCTCAGCTCTGTAATACAGCTACAGCTACAACTCGAATGTAGAACACAAGGTTTGAAAGTAAAATATGTTCTATGGACAAAACTGTGAGCAAAGGTCAAGGGCAAAGTTAACGTGAATAGACATGAGATTTCAAGAAAGTATGTATGTATGTTGAGTGAGTAATAGGATTACTCCTAAATGACAATGCATAACCCCAGTAAAAGAGTTTTTACGATATTAATTGATAACTCGTTGGGCACTTGGTGAAACATATTAATACAAAGGTATTGTAAAATATATAAAAACACTTGGTAAGTTTCACAAATTTTTTAATTAACTCTGACAGCTGTTTCGGCTAACTAAGCCATTGTCAAAGAGGCGAATGAATGAAAATTACTATACACAGGATGTGAGTGGAGTGTACGTGGTGAACATCTTTTTAGGGCGTACCTGGATCATCTGTGTTGAGATGGCGAGGGGAGAGAGTGTGCAAGAGACAAGGAAAGGTCAGGTGTCTTTAAAAACTAAATACTGTCACCGGACAAAAGGCTTGCCGCATGACCAATGGCGCCAATCCTACACTCTAGTTATTTTGGTGGCCCTAAAAAGGACCGAGTGGCGAGAACGGTGATGTTGGTAGTGCCGCGCTGAGATGTTCGGCGGCTGCGCCCGCTGATCGTGGCGTACTGGTACTGCAGTCCTCCTCTTCTTTCGGCATCGGTTGTAGAGTCGGCTGCCGGCCCACCGAGGTCCATCGCTGGCGCGGAACGGGAGTGCGAAGACGCAAGAACGGCGGCGGTTCTATTCTTCGGCTGTTCCTTCCGGCTGACTCCGCCTCGATGTCGTCCGAGAGAGGAGAGGAGATGAAGTGCGTCCGATAGCGTGGCGATGAAGAGTGCCCGAAATTTTCTGCCGGCCCGCGTTTTATTAACTAACCGGTGTCGCTGATTGACTCGCTCCGAATGCTGATGCCGGATTGGCTCGCTGTGTCCACCGCTGGTACCGGAGAGCAGATGTTCGCATACCGCTGCCGTCACAACTCCACCGGGTCTTGAATGCTCTCCGGTAGCCAGCCTACTGCTCTTCTCCAGATGTTGTGGAGGTGTCTGTTGGGCGCCATGTTGATTGGTGTGCCGGCTGGTAGCTCGCTGGCGTGGCTGGATCTTGCATCCCCAAGATGATCGTCGCCCCACGTTGGGCGCCACTTGTCACAGGACAAATGGCGCCAATCGTACACAGTATCGTTTTTGTGGTCCTTAAAAGGACCGTTTATCGAGGACGCTACATCATTTGCGTACGCCGCCCGAGCCGCGCTGTGATGTTCGGCGGCTGCGTCCGCTGTTCCGGGCGTACTGCTGTCCTCTTCTTTCAGCAGCGGTATGTAGAGCCCGCTGCTGTCCCAGTCGATTTCCATCACTGGCTCTCCTGTGCTCTCCATTCTTCCTTCTTCCTTTTCTTCCGGCTGGCCTCAATTACCTGCCAGAGCTGTTGGGTTGTGCGTCGTGAGACGACCCAATGGTTTCCTAGTACCGAGCCTCCGGTAGGGGATACTGCCTAGTGGTCCTGTCCAGACGGAATATATTTATTTAATTTTTAATGGTCGCTACAACGACATGCTCGTACTAGGTCGACTAGTACAGTATTTGTCGAGGCCGTTTCCAAGATTCACCTGGACGTGTTCGGTACTTGCCAAGGCCAGCTATGAGTGGGTTTGTCTGGGTCCTCGCAGCTCGGACGTAAAATTTACGTGCAAGTCGCCTTGCGGTATCTTCCAAGGAGCGAACACCGAGTCCTCTTCTCAAGAGACGAGAAGAAAACCGATAGGGGACTTTGGCCGCTAGCCGAAGACCTCTAACGAGAACGCTTTGCAACTTTCTTTTATGAACGGTTGCGAGGTAACCCCAGACGGGAAGAGCGTAGGTAATGATCGGCAACAGATACGCGTTGACGATCAACTTACCCAGCTTGCGGGTCATAGCCTTGTTGACAAGTATTGGAAACAGTTGCGCGAGACGAGCGGACGCTTTCTTTCGCAACGTCTCAGCGTGGGCACGCCAGGTGAGCCGACGATCTAGGTGGCCACCGAGGTACTTAACTTCTCTCGACTAGGGCAGTTCTACCGAGTCTCACTCGGCCTCGTGGTTCTTTCCGGCGCTTTGTGAATATCACCGCGGAGCTCTTGGTTTCGTTGACGGCAACTTTCCAGCTTTCCGTCCACGTCAAATGCGCATCGAGTGCGCGCTGAAGTCGTGGGATAGCTCTGTCAGAGTTCCGATCGGCGGTATAGACCGCCGTGTCGTCGGCAAACAGAGCCATCTGGACTCCAGGCTCTCTGGATGCGTCGTTGACGTACACGGAGAACAGAAGAGGCCCTAGCACGCTACCTTGAGGTACCCCGGCTGTAATGCGTTTCTCGGAAGAGACATGGTCATCTATTCGCACGCAGAAAGTCCTCTCCGTCAGAAAGCTAGCAATCAAGCGAAGGTAGCAATCTGGGAGCTGGATTTCCCGGAGCTTGAACAAGAACCCGTCATGCCAGACACTATCAAAGGATTTTCCATATCTAGGAAACAGGCGACAGTCTGCTCTTTCCGACAGCCGGCGCCCGTGATGTATTCCACCAGTCTCATCAGCTGATGAGTGGTCGAATGCCCCACACGGAAGCCGAACTGTTCGGGGACCAGTACATCGAAATTTCGTAGATGGTATAGTACTCTCCGTTGTACGAGACGCTCGAGAACCTTTGACGTGGCTGACAGTAGACTAATGGGCCGGAGGTTGCCGGGACGGGAAGCATCCTTTCCCTGCTTCGGGATCACTATGACCGTCGCCTTACGCCATTTCTGGGGAAAATAGGCCAGTCTTAGACACGCGTTGAACAGCGCAACCAAGAAAAGTACTCCTTGCTCCGGGAGTCGAGTAAGAGCGGCGTTCGAGACGCCGTCCGGGCCAGGAGGTTTTCTCGGTACGAGTTCATCGAGCCGATCTGTGACCTCTTCCCTAGTAATGGGTTCGGGCTCCGTAGTGATCGGAAGAGATACAAAGTCTTCCACTTCGTTCTCGATTTCTTCATCAAAGTCCCAGTCCATGGGCGGGTTAGGTGCGAACTGTCGCTCAAAACACACGCCCAAGTACTCGGCCTTCGCCTCCGGGCGAGCCAGGATTTGACCGAAAGGTCCAGCAATGGCTGGGATGCGAGGTCGGCGCCTCTTCCCTACCAAAGCCGAAGGTATCCGGTAAGGGCTACTTTCGTCCGATCCGTCCCCTGCTTGGGCCACGGCGAGTTCCCAACAGCGTCTCCGGTAGGCCTGCATTTCACGACGTAAAATGCCGGTCGCCCGGTTGTACGCTGCCTTGTCGGCCGGAGCACGGGTCCGCTGCCAGCGTCTCCGGAGGCGATTTCTCTCCCAAGAGAGAGCACTCGTCTCCTCTGGGATCCGCTGCCAGTGAGGCGTGATGCCAGGCTTCATCCTGGAAGACGCGTCGATCGCAGATACGACAGCCTCGTCAAACGCGGCAACTGCCTCGTCGACTTGGCGGACGGTTTCAAGTGGTCCCGCCAGAGGGCAATCGGCGACTTAACGCCGGGCCATAGCGGTCCCATTCTACCAACTTGCTGACATCTCTGCGTACGACGTGCTGGGTAGCGACGTGTATCAAGATGGGGAGACGATCGGACGATAGTTCCGTTAGCGCGGACACATGGACCGGAAGTCAATTCCTTAGATCACCGCTACGTCCAAGAGCCGCTTGGCGTTGTGAGGGGTAGAACGTAGGTTGGGTAGGCCCAATCACTGTTACCCTGCGGGAATCAGCAAACCTGCGTAAACGTTTCCCGTTTAGGTCAGTCAAGCGACTGTTCCAATCGCGATGTTTACAGTTCAGGTCGCCGGCCATGATGACCCTCCTGTGTGCATCGAACGCGACAGCTAGATCGGGGTGAAGGAGCTCTTTTTGCGGCGGTTTATACGCCGCGACCATCAGTACACCGCCTAGAGTGTTTAACATCTCCACAGCGGTGCCTTCGAGGTGAGTCATTGCAGGTAAGACGACACGGTGATGCTCGAGATTGAGCTTCACCGCGACGGCAGTACAGCCACCAGCAGTGCCCGGTCTGTCGTTTCGATAGCACACATAGTTGGCCAGTCGTGGCCGATTCGTAGGGGTCAAGTGGGTCTCATTGAGAAGCACTACATCGGGTTTGAGTCGGGCCAGTAATTCTTGGAGTTCCTGGATCTTGTTGGGCAACCCGTTGGCGTTCCAGGAAAGAATTGAGAGATCACGTTTGAGGACCCGACTCATAGAAAACCTACACAAGTGGCGGCTTCCACCAAGAGCATGAATCTCTCGGTTCTATCGGCAGTCTCCAAGCGGGAGCGGATGGACCTGATGGTCTGGGCAACTTTGCGGAGGTCAAATTCCGCAAGGAAGTCTCTGACGACCTGATAGTCGTCTGGTTCGGTTGTTGAGGCAGAGTGCCCGGACACTGTTGCGCATAAGAGCGCCGAGGCTTATCAATCGGGGGATTGGTGGAAGCCAGGGGTTTCTTAGGGCCAGGTGTAGCGCCTCTAGCGGAGGTGCTAGAAAGAGGGACAGATGCGAGTGCGTCGGCCTTCGCGCGCTGTGCAGGCTGTCTGGACTGTGCGGCCGGGTTGGCAGGAGCCCGGGAACGAGCGCCACGGGGCTTTCTATGCCTCTTCTTTTTGCCTGTGTTAGGAAACCGCGGGGCGGTAGGTCAGTTGAGGCTGCTTCTAAAGCAGGGGCAGGATTCTCCGGTGCTGGGGAGGGTTGAGAATTCTCAAGCTCCACAACCGAGATGTTTGACAATGGCTGGTCTGTCTCACTTTGTTTAGATGCCGCGAGGTTATGACGCTTTTTCGCCATAGGCGGGACAGGGGCCTGGGAAGGAACCTGAGTTGGAGATGCGTGTACCACAGGTGTCTGCTTCGGGCCTTTGCTGTGTTTTCGTTGCTTATTAGCAACTGCGGCGAAAGACACGGCAGCCGTAGCAGGAGGTGAAGGACCTGGCTGCTCGGTTGCAGGTCTTGAAACAGCTTCCGGATGCCTCGGTGGTGGCAGGCGACCTTTCGGCTTTCGCCGCTCGAGCTCCCGCTGAAACACCGGACATGCCCGGTAGTTGGCGGGGTGACTTCCGCCGCATTTGATGCACCTTTTGAATGCAGGTGCATCGCAGTGTTTACTAGCGTGAGGTAAAGAGCACCTCACGCACGCCGGAGCGTTAGAACAAGTCTCTGAGTGGTGCCCGAAGCGTTGGCACCTGTAGCATTGAGGCAGAGCCCCGGGAGCGCGGAATCCAAAAAGCCGCGTAAGAGAGAGTAGGCTTACGCCTGCCTCGCTGTTCTCAGCCATGATGCGGACCAGGGGAATTGGACGCCTAGCTCCGGCAGGAGCAAAAACTCGATGTACCGGGCAAACCGGATAGCCCAGCTCGCGCAGCCCATCGAGGATTTCCTCGAGAGGAGAGTCCACGTCTAGGCCTCAGAGCACAAAGGACAGAGGCTTCACGTGTTTCGGGGTAAAGGTGTGCTACTGGAGGTTGGCGGATTCTACGAACGCCATGACGCTGCGGTACTCGTCCATTCCTCGGACAACGATCTTGACAGTGTCGCCCCAAGGAGCTTCAAGTCTACGTTGCCCGGGGAAAGTCTGGGAGCCACTATCAGTCGCCGGTAAAAACCGGTGACGTTGTTCACGCCGTGAACGAAAAAGGGCGGGATGCGACGAGTGGCCGGCGGTGCTTGGGCATCGCCGGGCACCAGTCGGCTCCGAGCCGGATTCGCCATCGGCGGGGATAACTTCCATGGAAGAGGACGCCGAGGAAGAGGTTGAGGAGGACCGGTTCCGCCTCGGTTTCTTGACCGGGCGCCCACGTGGCCCAACCGCCACGAAAGCGTCGGTCTCGTCACCGGGCAGCGGAACCGTCCGGGGATCTACAACTTGGTCCGCATCCATGACCGGAGAACACGGCGAATCGCTCGTGTGGGGTATGGAGGTGGCGAGCGACTGCGTGCTCGTTGACGCGCCCGGAACGGGCATATCCGCCAACGAGCAGGAGGTTCGCCGACCAGAGGCAACCAGGCTGCCTCCGGCGGTAACCAGGGACCTAGGGTCCGGCCCGAGCCGGAACGCAAACGGGACAACTGGAACGCTCAGGCTTTCTACGAGCTGGGCTAATGACAGGCTTCGAACCCGGCTTCTAACGAAGCCGGTCATACCTCTTCTTACCAAGAGAGGTGTCCACCGGCCTCTTTACCTAGGCGATATCCAAGCTCACTTACCACTGGTGGGGGCTCGCAAGGATCGTCCTAGGCAGCGCTACCTAAGAGCCTGAGCGTCAGCGGGCAAGATGCGCTGCGCAACCTTAAGCTCTGGCAGGCTGAAAATGCTTCCTCTTCAACGGCAGTTGGTGGTCCTGAAAAGGGTCGCTCGGCTGGTGGCCCTTAGAAGGTCCGACGAACTCAGCTGTGTGCTAGCTACTCAGTTCACCAGCCAGCTGAGTTGTTGTCTTCTGTCTTCTAAGGGCTGATGAAGTCCAGCAAGCAGGGCAGCAGATGTAGTTTGTCTGTCCTCTTCAAGTGAAGGCAGCAGGGCAGCAGCTGTACAACAGCGAGTCGCTTCCGCAAACGTCCAGTGAAGAGGTGATCCAGTAATCCAGTGATATAATCTGAATGTAAAATTTTACATTCAGATTATATTTAATTTAGTTAATTTTATATTTTGCATTCATGTATGTATTTAGTTTTTAAAGACACCTTACCTTCCCTTGTCTCTTGCACACCCCCCTCGCCATCTCAACACAGATGTTCCAGATACGCCTTAAACAGATGTTCACCAACTACACTACACTCACATCCTGTGTATAGTGCAACCCCTCTTTCAAATTTTAGACTTTATTAAAAAAAAACCTCTTTTTCTTTTTTTTGAAAGAGGGGCCACTAGTTAATTAAAACTAGGCAAGGGCCTAGAGAAGCCAAAAATGCTCTGGGTCCAGTATGACGGGACTTGCAATTAAACTCGTTGTTAAGTAACAATAACAATTTTATTCAGCCATTTCAAATAACATGCAAGTATCACTCCCAGTATACAATATACTTTTATAGAATTAAAAAAAAAACTTCGTTACAAACTTTTACCCCCCTCCCTGTCATTACAATCCTCTGAAAAATGCACGTGTAATCTCATAAACTTGGAATATGTGTCAACATTAGCATAATAATTTCTCCCAAATATACATAAATAGAACATGAATCAATATAGTTACATAAATACACATAGCACACACATATCTATATACACACACATATATATACTACACACATGTTCACCTGGCAGGCAGCCCATACACATTTCACCATGCCGCCGAAGAATACAATCCTCAGTATCAGTGACCCTAGACCCCCATCCCAAACTACTGTAAAAGGGTAAAGTGCCCAGCCTCCATAAAAAACTTTTCATAAACCAATCCATTAACCCGTCCGGTTATGACTGCCTTGCAACCAATGAAATTATTACAAGTATTCAGATATTAGAAAGGTTCCCCCAGATAGGAATGTGCTATCACCAGGTCAACATGGCTGCACGGCCGTACAAAATGTATAACAGAATTTATGATTGAAAGTAAGAATCAATAGTGTACTCATATTAACAACTGAACTAGTAATACACTGGCTATGGCAGTAAAAGAAAATGAATGAAATTTCACTTATACTGAATTATTACAGAGTTAAGATAATTTTTATAAAATATATATATATATATCACAATTTTAATAAAAAAACTTTATAACATCAGCCCCTAATAAAACACATTTGAGGTGTTCATACAGAATTGGCTTGGCCACAGGCGAGGCCATGCGCACCACCAGATCCAGCAACCTAAAACATGTAGACCTGTAGCTAACGGCACCAACAGGTGACGTCCACAGGTTACAGCACCTCCCCAAACCTTTAAATCTACTAAAAAACAAAACCCGTATAGCTATGAATACCCTTAATCAATGCAAGCATAATTCACCCCCCCAATAAATCAGTAATCTTAAGTCACACACACTTTTACCCTAAAAGAAAATTTCGCAGCAAAATTCAGTGACGCGTGACCCCGTCCGGGCTCACACTTACTCAGGGGGGCTTAAGCCTTAGTAAAATACACTGACAAAATTTACAAGCATTAATTGTCTCGCTGGACTTGTGTACCAAACTTTAACTGGAGATGTTCCAGGAAGAGAATCAGATGTTCAATCTGATTAAATAAAAATCTGACATATAAATGGGTTAAATGTCACCTGGTATAATCCGGCACAAAACCTGAGGTACTCATGATGTATTGTCCATTTCTTCCTCCCGACGGCACAGACGGAGAATCACTCGTTTTAATGCCATTGGTGGCAGACGTTCGGCCACCAGCAGAAGTGAATCGGGAATCGTCTTAGGTCGGGAACCCTGAACAATTATATATATTGACAATTACTTAAATGTTACCCAATTCACGATCCCCCTAATATTCATGACTCCAGCATAATTCACACACTACCACATGCTCAGATTAAAAGAAAATTTCGGAAATTTTAAGAATGCACAGAAATTACCTTCAGAAAAAAAATTTTAGAATTAAAATAACTTGTATTTATAGACTGTTCGTCAACTTAATAAACCCTTATTACAATTTCGAGATGAGTTGCAAACTTAAACAGGTTCATAATACATATACAGTTTCATATACCTCTACATTTAGTTAAGAAAACATTCTCTTACGCCCCCCTTTGATTATAAAGAAATGATTATGATATAATTAGGAAAAATACACAGCCATAAATACCTTATAAATACTTTAACTCAGCCAGTGTTAACTTTCAAGACATGCATAAACAGAATTTAACCCGCGTTGGCCACGAGGTGACTTCCGTATATATATCGCATTGCATCGGCATTAATTTAAGCTAAATTACAATTCTTTTATTAAATAATAAGTAAGTTACCTTGAACAGACTTACCGGAGAGTCGCTTAGTCGATTATCTAATCATGATAGATTTTAGCAGACAAAAATTCAAACTGATCGCCGCCAGGAGAGAGAATGGTTGATGCTGCGTTGGCTGCCTGACGAAAACTGGTCCGCGCAGTCACAGAAAAAACGTTACATATCGCTCCCCACAGAGAGCGCGCGGATCGGCAAACAAGCATGCAGATAACAGAGTAGATTCCGCTCAGGTAATTAATTCACATACCCCGCAATGACAGTCACATAATTAACTGGGAAATAGCCAAGTATTCCAAAACTCGGCACACCCCCACTCCAAAAGGGCAACATGGTTGCCCCAACTGGAACTCAGTGGTACCCTGCAGTGTACCACCCTTATATTCCATACTCGAGTTGGTATCGGTTTTCCCACCAGTCATGGCTCCCAGAAGAACAGAGGCTCAGAAGGAAAACGAAAGAGCAGAAGAAGACATGTAACGTGTAAGTGTGTAGCCAAGAAAAGACAGCGAAGAAAAGACGAAAGAAGGTACGGGAGCTCCCTGAGCACTTGCCCCCCGAGACATGCCCAACTATGTTTGAGAAACCGACACAACCACAACAGGGCGGCAAGCGCTATAGTTACCAGAGGGACTAGCCCCAAAACGCCAAACAATAACCGTGTTTCAGAATCACCGAAGAAAAGGTGGATCTGGTCTCCATGACCCAATAATCTTACTTGCATGTATATCCATGTGTATCCATGTTCCAAGGGCTCTCTACTCTCTCTCTTTTTTTTTTTTTTTTTTTTTTTTTTTGGGCAGGTTAGGAAAATTAGGAAGAATGAAAGGGTAAGGATCATTGAAGATCAAGGCCTGGAACAGAAGGTAAGGACATGGCTCTCTCCAGAAATAAGGACAATTGGAGAGAACCAAGGCTCGCGCAGGCAGGGGCGCATCCCTGAAGTAGACGAACACCACTGGGACTGTGGGGAACACCTACCCGCTACCATAATCAACTCCCCCCCCCAGAGCACACACCTCCCCGAATAACCTCCATCCCTACCTAAATGGAGACCGACAAGTTCCCCCCTTTTCTATCAGCCCGTCCACCCATTGTGACAGGGCTTCAACTTCGAAACGTGAGAGACTATCTCTTTAGAGTTACCTCCCGGTTCGCCCAACCTAGCCGTCACAGGCGACGCGAACCCCAGGATGCGGTATGGCCCCGACCAGCGGTAGCACAGCTTGGCGGCTCTCTTATCCGCTGCTGAGCTGATCGGGTGACTCTGGCAGTAGACTAAATCCCCCATCTTAAAGGGATTCGGAATACGTCCCTGATTATATCGTCTACGGACGCGCTCGTGTGCACGGAGCAAATTCTTCCGGGCCTCTTTCCACCTATCTGCCGTCTTAATGTCCGGACCACTTGGCAGAAGATCTTCTATGTTCCATAAGTTAGCCAAGGGAAGCGTAGGCGAGAAACCAAACATCACTTCGAAAGGAAAAACCTTGTGGCTATCATGTAAGGCCGTATTGAAGGCTAATTGTAACCACTTCAAATTCTGGTCCCAACAATTTTGCTGTTCAGCATGATAGGCAATAAGCGCGGATCTGAGATTCCTGTTGAATCTCTCCGCGTGGGACGGCTGTGGGTAATACGGAGAAGTGGTTACATGTTTGATACCATTGGCGAAGCACATTCGCCTGAAATCGCCTGAAATGAATTGTGGACCATTGTCCGAGACAATGATGGCCGGAAGACCGAAGTGCTGAAACACATGATTCTGGAGCGCGCCTATGATTAAACGAGCCGTTGCCTGCCGTAAGGGCAGTAGCCAGGCAAACTTCGAAAAAGCATCCACACAAACAAGCAGGTAAGAATTACCTGACTTGCTACGTGGGAAGGGTCCCACGTAGTCGATGAATAACTTCTCCATCGGTCTGCTCGCCACATCTGATGACAACAACCCTAACTTGGTGTTCTGGGCAGGCTTGCTCAAGCCGCACAGATGACATGCCTTCACCCGAGTTGCTATGTCCCTATCCATGTCCTTCCAGATAAACTGTCTCCTAATACTGGAAATGGTCTTCGAAATCCCCTTATGTCCACCTACCGGGGAATTGTGGTAGTAGCTGAAGACCATGGGCACGAGTTTGCTAGGCAGCACTATCTTCGGGGCCCGTCCTTTTTTCTCTCTGCAACATAGGACGCCCCTGGACAAGAAGTAAGGGACCTGCACGTTACCCTCTTTTAGATTTTGGATGATCGGACCCAACTCTTCATCATCTAACTGATGGGGTAACACATCAGTAAAAGCTAAAGGAAAGTCCAGTAAAACAGAACAGGGTTGCTCAGGCTGGGCTTCGCTGGGTTGGGAAAACATACGGGACAAAGCATCTGCAACCACATTTTGAGTTCCCCGAATGTGTTGCATCTTGAATTTAAAGGATGAAATCTTGACCACCCATCGTCCAATCTTACCCAGCTGCCGGGGATGAGCGAGAAGCCAAGAGAGAGCCTGGTTGTCGGTCTCGAGCAGGAACTCAGCGTGTTCCAAGAAACGCCTGAACTTGTCTAGAGCGTAAACAACAGCTAAACACTCTAGCTCATAGACTGAAGACTTCCGTTCTTGTTGGGTCAAAGTTCTAGATATAAAGGCCACAGGCTGCCTAGCACCATCAACAACTTGGGACAGAACCGCCCCGAGCGCAATCGAACTCGCATCCGTCTGGAGTATGAACGGCTTCGAGAAGTCTGGCATTCTCAGTACTGGAGGGGAAATGATGGCTTCCTTCAGGGTCTCGAAAGCCTTCTGTTGTTTTTCCCCCCATACAAATTTGGCGCCCTTTTTCCGGAGTTCATTCAGAGGTGCCACAATCTCCGCCGCGTTTGGAATGAAACGCCGATAGAAATTGACCATCCCCACAAATCTCGCGATGCCTTTGGCATCCTTTGGTGGGGGAAAGTCCCTGATTCCCTGTGTTCGCTCAGGATCCACAGTGACACCTCTATGGGAAATCAGGTGGCCCAGAAAAGAAATTTGTGTCTGGGCAAACTTCACCTTTTCGGGGTTGACAGTGAGGCCAGCACCCCTCAACCTGCACATCACCTCTTCGAGATGACCCAAATGCTCCTCGTACCCCTTGCTGTACACCAGCAAGTCGTCAATATAATTGAAGACATACTTGAACTTGACATCGTGAAAAACGGTGTCAAGTAAACGGGTGAGAGTTTGGGCCCCTACCGCTAGACCCATGGGAACCCTAGTGTACTGATAGAGATTCCACGGAACACAGAATGCCGTGTAGGGCCTACTTTCTTTCGTCAACGGAATCTGGTGATATGCAGAGTTGAGGTCAATGATGGTAAAATACCTCGCCTCACTGAACCAATCAAACGCGGAATGAAGGTCAGGAAGTGGGACCGAATCTACCTCAATGTTGGCGTTGAGCTTGCGGTAGTCGATGACCATCCTATGCTTACCTCCAGGCTTGGGCACTAGGAACGCTGGACTGGCATAACTGGACTGAGAAGGTTCAATCACCCCTTGATCTAATAACTCTTGAACCTTCTCCCTCAAGATGCTCATCTTCGGAGGGGCAAATTTATAAGGGTGGGAGCGCACCACCTTGGATTCCGTTAGGCGGATCTTATACTCCAAGAGATGTGTGAGCCCCAGGGCCGGAGTTAATACAGTGGGGAAACGCTCACACAACTGATCTAATGCGGACCGCTGAGACTGGGAGAGGTGGTCTCTAGATGTGTCGGGGCACTTAACCTCTTGGATATCTTGCCTGGTCGCCTGATATCCAAGGAAAGGGATTACAACTCCCCGATTAAATTTAAAATAATATTGGTGCTCTTGGATGTCAATAACGAGACCACTTTTGCAGATGAAATCGGCACCAATAATGCATTCAACTCCCAGAGCAGGAGAAACCAGAAAGCTCCACACCCAAGAAAATCCCTCGATTTTAAACTTAAATGAAACTACCCGGGAAATGGGCAGAATTTCCTGGGATTCCGTCCAGCACACCACGGAAGACTCTTCTGACCTTTTAATTAAACCCTGTCGTTCAAGGTCCTCGCACACTTTGGATGAAATGATAGATCTTGCTGATCCGGAGTCAACTAATGCTCTGAGTTGACTCCTTTTCAACTCCAACAGCAAGAAGGGGCATACGGAAGTGGGCCTAGAGATGGTTTGGAGGACCCTGATGCCCAAAGAACTGGGACCTACAACTGGCCTGGAGGCGCGTACCTTAGAAGACCCGCGACAGGTAGGGGAAGACCTCCGACATATCTTCCCTTCATTGACCCTTTTCTGAATGACTTTGGGCGCCTTCGGGAGGGACGTTGGACTCGACCCAACCCCGGTACAAAATCGTCTGATGTGGCCCAATCTACCACACCTAAAACAAGTCACATTAGTTGAACGACGGCGCCTCTCGTTACAAGAGTTTATAATTTCCATTTCAGCACCGCATGATGATGGAACAATTCGCCCTGCATGCGTCTCGCTTCTTACCTTACCATGTGCTACTTGCTCACGGGACTCATCAATCTCCTGGACCGTTCTAGAAACCACACACAGCCGTTCGAGGTCCGCAAAACAACGTGGACGGTCCGCGAACACCAAACGGGATCTCTCTTGGGACGTCACCCCTTCTAAAATAATTCGAACGATATCCTTCTCGGGCAACCCCAACCTCAAAATCCGGGCACTTTTACGAATATCCTGCACAAAGTCCCCCAACGCCTCTTCGTTGGCCTGTGCACGACAGAACCGACTACATTTCAACAGTTCACGTTGCCGACGGGGTTATGAAAGAGTCCAACACCTCCCCATGGAGAGAGTCGATACTGCCACCACGACGCAGGGTGTCGGTGACCAGCTCAGCCAATGAACCCCGGCAATACGGATATATAACGGACAAGAGGACATCATCGGGCAGCCCCGGAAACTCCGCCAACTGCAGGACGATGTCCAGGAAAACCAACAATTTGCCCACATCTTCTCCATCCACCACCGGAAGTCTCTGGAGAATGCCGGAAATAGGGTTGGGTAGTTTCTGGTAACCTACCCCCGCCAGAATCACAATTCAAAACCCACAACAACAAACATAATTCCCACGAAACACCTAACACAAAAACATGACTTACAAAAGGAAAATCTTGAGTACTCTCTCTTCCATCAAGAGGACCCCCGGGTTCCCTAGCGCTGCGAAAACCCGATCCACTCCAGAACCAACTCTCCGTCAGCCGCCAGACTCAAAAGAAGAAACGACATCAGACACTAACACTAACATACAATCCACACCACCGAACAACTACCACAACATATAACAATTCAACAAGACATTTATTATAACCTCCGCGACTAAGTCGGGTCAATGACAGTGCCGACTTTCGGTCAGGCCATACCGCATCCAGCTAACCTCTCGCGCTATTACTTCATAACTATTTATATAAGGCAGCCCATTCCCCCCGTACTCTCCGGTAAGGTCCAATCTCAACAACAACAAAACCCCAACTGAAACGCATGCCACGTGGCGGCACCAGGTTTACAATTCAAATCACATAGCAATAATTCATACCTAATACATATATATATATATATATATATACATACGATATCAAACCTGCCATTGCATCTACCTATTTTCATTGTCCAATAATTCTGATGTTTGATGTTCTATCCAAACTATTTCCGAGTTTGCAAGCCCCGTCACACCCAAGGACCCAAGGGTTCGACCAAAGAATCGATCGCGCTCTGCTACCATTTGCAACACCTCTTTCAAATTTTAGACTTTATAAAAAAAAAAAAACACCTTTTTTTTATGAAAGAGGGGCCACTAGTTAATTAAAACTAGGCAAGGGCCTAGAGAAGCCAAAAATGCGCTGGGTCCAGTATGACGAGACTTGCAATTAAACTCGTTGTTAAGTAACAATAACAATTTTATTCAGCCATTTCAAATAACATGCAAGTATCACTCCCAGTATACAATATACTTTTATATAATTTGAAAAAAAAACTTCGTTACAAACTTTTACTCCCCTCCCTGTCGTTACAATCCTCTGAAAATATGCACGTGTTCTCTTTAAACTTGGAATATATGTCAACATTAGCATAATAATTTCTCCCAAATATACATAAATAGAACATGAATCAATATAGTTACATAAATACACATAGCACACACATATCTATATACACACATATATATATACTACACACATGTTCACCTGGCAGGCAGCCCATATACATTTCACCATGCCGCCGAAGAATACAATCCTCAGTATCAGTGACTTAGACCCCATCCCAAACTACTGTAAAAGGGCAAAGTGCCCAGCCTCCATAAAAAACTTTTCATACACCAATCCATTAACCCGTCCGGTTATGACTGCGTTGCAACCAATGAAATTATTACAAGTATTCAGATATTAGAAAGGTTCCCCCAGATAGGAATGTGCCATCGCCAGGTCAACATGGCTGCACGGCCGTACAAAATGTATAACAGAATTTATGATTGAAAGTAAGAATCAATAGTGTACTCATATTAACAACTGAACTAGTAATACACTGGCTATGGCAGTAAAAGAAAATGAATGAAATTTCACTTATACTGAATTATTACAGAGTTAAGATAATTTTTATAAAATATATATATATATATTGTAATATAATGTAATTACAAATATATAAAATAAACATAGCAAGAATTATTGTGATACTAATAAATGTTGTCTGAATCTCGGTGTTGAACTCGCCGACGATACAGCTCCACTTTGGATTCACCAATTTGTAATATAATTTATTACAAATATAAAATAAAATATAATTGAAAGATAGTTTTTATAATTATTAAGTTGATTTTGTAATAACTGAAATCCCACTAGTGATCTCGCCAATTAGTAATTATTCCCAATTACAAAGAATAAATTAAATATAAATAATGTATGATAATAAAGTGTGATTTGTTGATAATAAAAATTTTGTAAGTTATAAAATTTTACTTATATATTTCCTTTTTGTTTAATTGATTAATTCAATTAATTAATAAATAATTAATTAATTGTGTGTGTGCTTTAATTACTTCCAATTAAATAGGTATGAATTTGTAGTTCGAAACTATTTGTTTCTATTAATAATTTAATAGTGTAGTTAGATCTGTTGATTCTCTCTGCTGACTTTGCTCTTCTTCTTCCTCTCAAATATTTATTTTCATCACTGTAAATTATTTTTTTAGAAGAAAGAATAGCTAACATTCACTATATAAATAAATACAAACTCTTATAACTGAATAATGATGTTCATTTATTGACATTTAAAATTATGCGCCATTCAGGCTGCGCATGACCAAGGCATTGGTTGATATCTGCTCAAGTCGGTAGCGAACAAGATTGACAAAATATATTTTTTACAAGATTAATTAACTAGGATTCTTTTAGCGAGTCGAAATGGTCAGAGAAGGCAAGGAACAAGATACAATTCTTACAGATATTTTTAAACTAAATTATTATGGCTGAAAAAACAATATTATTATGTAAATTGTCAATTATGAAAAGTAATATCGAACCATTCGTCGAAATGACGTCACTGGCTTCAAGCTGGCTGTGTCTTGTGCTGGTTCGGAAATAAAGTATGGCCGCCGTCACCTCGACTTCTCTGCTATGCACTGCTGGAACTGGTTGAGCTTCTCCCACAGAAATAAATGAGTATTCCCTTCTCTGCGAAGTTGTGTTTGTCCAGGAATATAGTGTAGAGTCTCCTCTCTTCTCCTGCGATGTTGTTTCGTGATGGTTTACGGTGGAAGTGTCCGGTGTTCAAATATGTGTATTCGTGTTCTGCTAATACGGTTTAAAATCTTCTCAAAATGGCCGTTGATTTCTTGTGCTTGTGTTAGATGGTGTTATTACTGTTGTTCTGAATTAGTTAGGTGTTAATTATTATCTGTTAGTGTTATTTTTATTTAGTTAACCTCTGTTACACTTTTCAAAGCTACACTCACGGTTTTGCACAAAATTATACTTTTTCGGTCTTCTGTTAGTAATTTCTCAACTGGTCGTATTAACGATTAACAATAGACTAAACTCTGAACGTCGTCGTTTCAGGGTAATTTATGATATGTCTTTTTCCTCTTTCCATTGTTTATTTATAAAAGTACATGTCTTATATTTGGTTCATCATCTAAATATACACAATAGGTTTTTTTTTTATTTATTACTGTATTTCATTTATTTCTTAATTTTACAAAAATCTAATTATTCAGCAATATTGATTAATTAATTTTACATAATTGGATATATAGCTGGGTTTGTTTTAAGTTCATTTAAGCCAAAAAATTACAATTTTTTATAATTATTGTAGGCCTCATATTTTGTACAAATTTAGTGTTTAAATGGTTTATAAGTTTTTTTTTCTGATAATATTTCCATGGAATAATATTAATAACTCTGTGATTATCTTTTGTTGTTAATAATTTTGTTGTTAAAACACTTCAATATGGATTAATTTACTGTTTAGTCTGATTTGATTACCATTATAGGCCTAGTATTATTTATTTCCAAAAGAAGTTAATTTTCTTTCCTTTGTCATTCTATTCGTTATTAATTGTATCTGTACTAATTACATTTTCCATTTCTGTGTTGTATGGACTGAATTTTATCCCCTATATTATGTAGTTTGATTCTCTGATAGGTAGTTTTGGTTTACATTACTGGTCTGTTTTTTCTAGAGTGGTGTATTAGCTAATCTGCTTTGTACCTTTCATGTAGTTTACAGTTTTAAATAAAATTATAACATCCCTATTTCCTACTTGCCTCTCTGCCTTACAAACTTGAAAATTAGTTAACATGATTTTAAATACAACAAAATATCTTATTATCTACTATTTTTCCTATATCACCTAATTTTAACAAAAACATCTTATATCTATTATTTTTGACTGTATCATTCAATGATAACAAAATATCTTATTCTTATCATTTTTAATTATCCTATTTAATTATAACAAAAATATCTTATCCTACTTATTCCCTGGACATAATTTAATTAGAAAAAATAATAAACTCTTATTACTAGTAATACTGTCAGTCATTAACTGTCTTTTGTATTTATGTCTCTTTTGGTATTAACTCAACTGTGATTAAAAACATCTTATAACTATTATCACCTTGTATCTAACATATTATTTGATTAACAATAAATAACAAACATTTTATTATTGGTTATACCCTCAGTTGTGAACTGTCCTTTGGTATTTATTGTCCTTGTCACAATTTACTTAACTGTAATTAAAAAAAAACATTTTATGGGTAATATTATTTCTTATATCTAATTTAAAAAAACTCTTATCACTAACAATGTTGTCAGCCCCTTTAAATAATTTTTATTTCCTACACTATTTTTTATTATAGTGTGTCACTGGTTACTCTCTACACTCACTGTAGTCTCTAACTTTTATTGTATTCCTCCCGACGGCACAGACGGAGAATCACTCGTTTTAATGCCATTGGTGGCAGACGTTCGGCCACCAGCAGAAGTGAATCGGGAATCGTCTTAGGTCGGGAACCCTGAACAATTATATATATTGACAATTACTTAAATGTTACCCAATTCACGATCCCCCTAATATTCATGACTCCAGCATAATTCACACACTACCACATGCTCAGATTAATAGAAAATTTCGGAAATTTTAAGAATGCACAGAAATTACCTTCAGGAAAAAAAATTTTAGAATTAAATAACTTGTATTTATAGACTGTTCGTCAACTTAATAAACCCTTATTACAATTTCGAGATGAGTTGCAAACTTAAACAGGATCATAATACATATACAGTTTCATATACATCTACATTTAGTTAAGAAAACATTCTCTTACGCCCTCCTTTGATTATAAAGAAATGATTATGATATAATTAGGAAAAATACACAGCCATAAATACCTTATAAATACTTTAACTCAGCCAGTGTTAACTTTCAAGACATGCATAAACAGAATTTAACCCGCGCTGGCCACGAGGTGACTTCCGTATATATATCGCATTGCATCGGCATTAATTTAAGCTAAATTACAATTCTTTTATTAAATAATAAGTAAGTTACCTTGAACAGACTTACCGGAGAGTCGCGTAGTCGATTATCTAATCATGATAGATTTTAGCAGACAAAAATTCAAACTGATCGCCGCCGGGAGAGAGAATGGTTGATGCTGCGTTAGCTGCCTGACGAAAACTGGTCCGCGCAGTCACAGAAAAAACGTTACATATCGCTCCCCACAGAGAGCGCGCGGATCGGCAAACAAGCATGCAGATAACAGAGTAGATTCCGCTCAGGTAATGAATTCACATACCCCGCAATGACAGTCATATAATTAACTGGGAAATAGCCGAGTATTCCAAAACTCGGCACAATAGTAATTTTCATTCATTCGCCTCTTTGACAATGGCTTAGTTAGTCGAAACAGCTGTCAGAGTTAATTAAAAAATTTGTGAAACTTACCAAGTGTTTTTATATAAAAGAGTTTTTGTTAACACAGTCCATTCAAGTGAACAACATGTGCATTACGCCTTTTACAAATTAAGACTATAAGTTTTAAACTTAGTAAATTAAACATTAACTTATATTTAATATGTAAGAATAATTTATAATTTAATTGTAAGTGTTGGTTTATAAAATTATATTTTATAATCTTGATAAATAGTGTGAGTCCACGTATATTGAAATGACAATAAGTTATGTACTGCCAGTCCAAACTACACCTGACATTATTTGAAAGAATTGGTTGTACATTTTTAATGATATGAAAGTGGAATTATACAGTATTCTAATGTTTTCAAAATTGCGAAATTGTAGTAAATATTCTATTTGCTTTAGGGGTATCTAAAAAAATTGTTTGACAATATTTGAGATTTTTTTCTGAAATTTATGGACGTTAGCTATGTGTGTAAGGAACGGCCTTAGTTCCCATTATCTTCAAGGTTATTGAAAGTTTTAAAAAGTAATTGAACATGGTTTCAAAATTAGATAATCCGTTGTTTGAGTCCAACTTTCAGAAATGTTGATTCCTTGTTGCCTACCAGATTAGTTTATGGCATATGTTCATTATCCAGCCATTGATCGATGAAGTCTTATACAGTTTACGGCATTAGCTTTTCTGAAGCTAACGAAAAGCATATGTGGATGTAGAACCAAAATTCTTTCTTTTCTCAATATTCGGATCTAGACTAAATAACACTTTAATTAATTCAATGATTGCAACGTCGAAGTCTATTACAACTATCTCAGGATTTCATGAAAGAGCTTCTGTTTCAGAAAAAAAAAAAACAGTCTGGCAGCAGTGCGTACACGCTATTGTAGAGTGTCCCACACTCTTCCTCTAAATGTTACGCAATGATTGTTTGCAATTCTATGGAATTGAACAAACCATAACATCTATTGAAGGCCCTTAAAAAGAGCTTCCCTACCTCTTCAGCACATATTATTGATATATAGCTGTCAGTTTATCTTGCCTTTTTCTCGGATTCATGAGATATTTCTTTACCTCACATGCCGTATACCTCAACACGATACAATTTTTACGAAGGCTAAGAGTCCACCCAACCCTACATATGATTATAAATTATATGTTTTCAGCAAATCACTTTTTTGATTATAATAATTTAGTGCTATTTACGATGAAAGAAATGCCGACGATTCATTAAAGAAGACGATTTATTTAAATACCAAATTGTGAAACCAATTGACGATGCTTTAATTGTTAAAAGTTTGACTTTGAAAGTTTAAATGTTAACACGGTGATACTGTGGTTTCACTTAACTCGGATTTTGCAGTATTGATCGTTTGTCTTATCTCATTACCTTAAAAGAAGCAGTAAGAGTTCACATGCAATGTCTGGTTTGTGTCATTAATTTCATCTGTGTTGCTGTGTTGACTTATCTGTTTTGTTTCAGCGCCGTAGTGAACTTCTTTTAATGAAGAACTTTCACTGTACTGGAAATAAAGTGCTTATACGTTTTTCTGGTTTTATGTGACATAAACGACTGTTTCAACAATGTCCTGTGAAATAAATGACAAGTCACTACATTTATTGCAACAGACAAGTCACAGTAAAGTTCCTTTAGGACACAGTTCGTAATACTTTTAGATATTTTATTGCAAGAGCTTATTCTAAACTCTACACACACACACACACACACACGTGTGTGTGTGTGTGTGTGTGTGTGTGTGTGTGTGTGTTGCTTATAAAAAAGTTAAACTAGTAGCGTTAAAACGCATTATCACAACATATATTAAATTTCATAAAATGTCTGTTGAAATAACATGGACTTTTTATTGAAGGATAACAAAGTTCAGGTATTGAAGAAGGACATGCTTAGGTAACAAAACGAAACACTGTATAATAAACTATTTTTGTATAAATAATATAGCATAACGTATTCAAAATAATTTGTCAAAATGACAACAGCTGTCAATGAGTTATGGACGACTACCTACGGTTGCGTTTCGATATAGACCCTTTGGTACAAGAGATGTAGGAAGACGGAGAGTGAGATGGAGAGGTACTATGTAAAGAAGGAACAGGCAAAGTGCCTACTGCGTGAGGTGCCGAAGAAGAAGGAGACAACAGCTGAAGCTTAACAAAATTTTTATTCTTGGATTTGGATAAAATATCTAGCAGAATCAAACGTATACGACAGGACAATAGTCAATAAGCTCCTACACAAAACACAAAACAAACAACAGACAAAGACAGAAAACAACAAATTCATAACACTAACATACATCAACAAACAAACTGAAAAAATAGCCCACAAATTCAAAAAAGCAGGATACAGAATCGCTTACAAAACCACTAAAAAAGCAGAACACACACTATCTAAACACACACACAAAGCACAAAAGAAATTTGATCTACCTGGTGTTTACAAACTAAATTCCTCATATTGCAACAAATTCTACATAGGACAGACAGGACGTAGCTTCAAACAAAGATACATTGAACACACAAAGACACTCCACTCCACTACAGAATCCACCTTTGCAAACCACCTCATAGAAGCAAACCACACATACAAAAACATCGACAATAACAAGGACATTCTACACGTAGGCTACACACAAAAGGCCGAAAACTAGACACTCTAGAACAATTGGAAATATACAAACACACGAAACAAATAAAAACGACATCTTAACGAACAGACACAATTCAAATCACACGCATTATTCGAACATATCACACCCCACACACACAATATCGATATTTCGAAAGTCGATACCATCGCCAACAACAAGACGGACAGTGCTACCAGCGGCAGCCTCTGAAGAAGCTTTTTAAAAGCGAAAACCGGTTCAGGCTGTGAGGTGAAACTTTTACGTTTTTACCCATAAAAAACTTTGTGTTCCGAGTCGATAGTGAAATAATTATATTTAGTTAAACTTTTTAATAAAAAAAGCTAAATGAAAATTATTTAATGTATAATATACTTAATTTATAGTATAAATTAAAATACTTCTCTGACCATTTTTATCGAACTCTAGGAACTAAGAAACGTTTATCGAATGTGGATTTGAACATTAATATTAGACAAACCTTCAGTACCGCTTGAAATTGCTATAGACAGAAAATACAAATAAACACAAATATATACAAATAAATAGATAAGTATATTATATTCAAAACAGATTAGACAAACCCATATAATTATATGTTTATAGAGTTTACCATTCAGTGTTCAGAAATACTCTCTTTTATGTAATAAAAAAAATAAATAAAAAACGTTTTCTAAAAGGCCTTTATTTAAATTAAATTAATTTAAATAATACAGACTACGCAATACAAATAAGAAATAATTACTTACAGTAAATAAAATAAACCAATAAACCCAAAGTAAATCTTTTTAAATACAACAATCACCTCAAATTTAAGATCACTAAGCTGGTAGCTGTTTGTCATTTCCAAGAAGCTATACGATTTTAAATAATTGTATTATACTTCATTTTGAATTTGAGACCTGCATATTCGACTTCAACTGTCTAATCTTTGCAGCGGCGTAACTATGTGCTGGAACAGGAGGATCAATCACCCCAGAGCTAATAACAGTTTCATCGAACATCTATAATCACGTAACCTAGGTTTCTTTCTGAACCAGTTGCATGTGTTACTGTATAAATAGTTATGTAGGAAAAATCTGGAATAGCTCATTTGTCCTGAGGAAAGTGACGTGTATAACCTTCAAGATATTCTCATCCCCCCCCCCCCAGCAACTGCTCATAACTACGCTATTGACTCATTATATACTACTGATTGTACTACAATTATTATAATTGAACTTGGGGAATTCAATTTTCCCTGTACTTCAAAGTTCTACGTCTAGGTAAAAGTCCTAGCTACATATAAGTCTTATCGCGAATTCATTGTACTTTACTTTGAACAACTATTTTTCTGTTCCTTATGAAAACCCTATAAACGCCACAGGTTTCTATTTAATATTTGTGTTATGAGTAACCAGTGAAGTCGGATAAGCAGGTCATAAAAGCAAATGTGAAAGACAACACAGTTGCTTTACACTATTCTGTCTAATATAACAATTGTGTACTACATTTTATGATTAGGAACGCTCACGCTTTTATTATTAGTGACCTTAAATCTGAGATAATTGTTGTATTTAAGAAGGTTTACTTCGTGTTAATTTTATTTAATTTAAATAATTATCTTTGGATTTTTATTATGTATACATTATTTTATTTATTTTAATTAAATAAAAGATTTTTACTAACATTTTTTAAATTTATTTTTATTATTCTGTTTAAACATCATCACTGTTTTAAATAAACTTTATTACCAAATCATTATGTAACGATTAATGTGAACATTTACCATTATAATTCATTTGAGGTTTTGGCTTAACTATTCAATGTGGACGGTGTGGTCGCATTTTTTCCATTTCTGTTAACGCTTCATTTTTATAACATCAATGAAGACTGCGCTTCCTTATTGTTGCTTATTCTCGATTAGTTCTACTAGAGTCAAGAGTTAGCTTAAATGTCTTGCCGTTGTAAAGTGACAAGAATTATTGTATTGCCTTATTACTTTTTGTTACATATTATGGTCAAACATCACGCAATAAATTCTGATATAATGAGACATTTTAAAATATCACCCTAAAATATCATAATGGAAAAGGAATAATATAAATTCTATAGTGTTACGCCGATTGTTGCATTGTTAAATAATAAGCAAAGAAAAAGTTTAGCAATGAAGTAAATATTAACTTCTATTAAAGTATTTTAGTCTAAACATTAATGCTTATTAAAACTAAGGTTTTAAAAACATACAAACATTTGGTAAGCTTTATAGTTTATTATTTACCTCTGACAATTGTTTCAGCCTATTAAGCTATTCATAGATCATAGAAACAACTAGACAATGAAAGTGAGGGTGTGAACATATGTTAACGGTGTGTACAAGGACATGTGTGTGGGGTGTGTATGTTGGAGGAGGTGGAGAGGCTAGTATAGGGAAGGTCAAATGCATGTAAAAAATAAGTATAATAGGAAGGCAAATTCTAAAAATTAACTAAACTGAATAAAAGATTTTAATAAAGGGGATACACAGAATTCAGTTTGTTCGTTTGTTAAATTTTTGTTACTTTTGATTGGTTTTCTAATCTCTAGAATTTCTAATAAATACATTTTTTTACCTTTTTGTATGTTGTGCAGTAGTGTTATGTTTTTTGTTGTATCTATGAAGTAATTGTGTTGTAAGCAATTATCTGTAAAACCTGTATTAGTTAAAATCGCGATGTTTCAGAGCACAGCCACATTGTCCAATATAAATAGCATCGTATTCTGCACAGTGTATTTTACAAACTAAATTTTTCTCTTGTATGTTTGATTTTTCTTTATTCTTTACCAGTAATGAAAAAAATATTACGTTTAATTACTGATATCATGTTAAGACCATGCTTTTTAACCTATTATTAATCCTATCTGTTATAAATGGAATATAATTTGTTAAATGCAATTTTTTCTTACCCTGATCTGGATATATGGAATAAAATTCTTTTAAAATAATTTTCTTTTTTTTTAATTAAAGCTTATTCAAGTTTCTTAATATTTTAAGTCTTAGGTAAATTTCTCAAATCGCAAGGACCATGATGTGAATTTATGTGATTAATAATAAGATAGCTTCTACGGGTTAATTTTATATATATTTTTATAATTAATAATTTATAGCTTCTACCAGAACAATCCTCCAGAGGTTTCTTACAGACCACAAATATCAGTTCCTGATCTACAAGATTTTCTCAAAAAAATAAATGCGATTTTAGTCCACTTCATAGAAGTGGGTGTTAGTAAATGTTTAATTACCATCTATTAACATTTTTGCTTTCCTCGTTACCTAAAATTATTGAATAATCGTGATTTAAAAACTAATGACTTAGGTAAAGCGTACATTAGTTTAGTTTAGTTAAACATTAATTAAGCAATACGCAAACCCTCCCTGTAATGTGTAAGTTATTTTTACTTTAGGTTTCATATAATTTCCGCTATCTATAAATTATGAGTTTAATTTCATGTTTTAAAAAATGGCTTCATATACTCAAATATTTTTTTTGTAATAAGCCTAATAGAGACTGTGAGAAACAAGACGGCTTGCGTCACTTTTATGTCATAATTTTATTATTATAGAAATAAAATATGGTAATAATTTAAGAAAATTGAATTGTTGATATGAAATAATTTAAGAAAATAATTTTATCTAACGAACGTTTTAGAACGTAATTAATAAAAATCCTCTTAATTTTTCTGTATTTGTCCTGTGTCAACTTAATCTTTCCTCGTTGGCAATACTTTTGCTAAACTAACATTTTTTTGTGCAGATTAAGCGCTCTTTATTGAAATGCATTAGATAAAACAGTAACATTTTATTGCAAGGAGAAAATATCGTTATAGAGCTAAAATTACACTTCCGTAAGCGCTTCCCTAAGCCCCTTTTTGGTTATTAATTTCTATTATACTACGTTCTTATTATTAGTTTTATATAAGACTACGTTGCTTATAGAACTCTGTAGTACCATCAGGATAATAGTAATAATATTGTGTTACTTTGCATTGGGGTCCACTATAAGTGTGTGGTATAAAAAAGTTTAAATAAGATTTAAATTTTCAGACTTTAAAAATATCTTTCCAACACAATTTTTAATTATGTAATCAGATTAGTGTAAAACGTATTTGTAACCTTTTGTAATCAATATGATACATTAATATTAGTAAATATATACAAATATTATCAAGACATAATTTTCTTGAATCTGTTTCTCTCCACAAGTAGGCTACAGTGTATCTGTCGTCTAAACCCTATTTTTAGTATTATAAAATGTACAATAGTAATAGATATTCATAAGTGGTTACCTTACATTTGTGTTAAGCAGACAACTCTTCTTTACATGAAATTGAGTAGGAATACAAAAATTATACTTTATGAAACTGTAAGTTGCTCACTGGCAACATATGCATATTGAAACAATGTGGGGATGAAGAGAAGCTGAGAATCTCTGACGGAAAAGTAGAACGTTAAAATTATGGCTGAAGAAGACAGGCGATAAACATAGAACGCTCACAAAACAGAAAATTAAAAAAAAAAATAATTAAATAATCATTGCAACGTACACTAAACCACAAAGGACAAGATGGTGGAGGCGAGCTGAGAGACCTCATTTGAAGAGCATAAAATGGCAGGTACATGGGTAGACGTCGAAATCAAGACCATGAAGATTAGCTACCTCGGGATGTGTAGGTTATAAGTGAGACAAAGTTATAAGGTACGAGACGGGCCACTGATAGCTAGAAAGAAGGCAATAAAGCATGCGGACCTGTGGAGGAAAGGGAATAGTGTGTGAAGAGACTCATCGTTCACGCTTGTCTTCATGTGTCAGAGAAGGTCAAAAGAGGGACTATACATTTGTAACCAGAGTGTAAATCTGTGGTAAGATACTTCATTAAAGTGTATAACTTAATATTTATTCACTGCACCGCCCAGTAAATATATTTGTTTTAACGAACACACAAGCAAACAGTAAATAATGCGAATGACAATAAAATAGATACACAAAATTTAAAACAGCATTAAAATACGAATTATATTTTTATTGTGTTGTGCCTATATATTTCATTAAAATACGTAGGTGTTGAAATTATATTTGTAGTGGGTATATTTTTGTGGTAGCTTCAAGTAATAATTCGTCACTATTACCATCTAAAAAGGTATATACAATCTTGTGGTTGGCAAAAGAGGGTGAAAGTTGTAATATGCTGAAAATATCAAAACATTTGGTGTAATGTACAAGTATTTTAAAATTGCACCTTCATTTTTATGTCTGGTTGTATTCTAACTGCATAAAATACAAGTTATTGTAAAAAGAAGTGTTGAAAATCCAGTCACGTTATATGCAATGTTAAAGAAAAAGATGTAAAAAATAAATGAAACACCCGATTACGTTAATGTAAGGAGTTCAGTGGCTTCTCGCTTCCTGCTTTTCAGAACAATATAAGTCAATTATTGTTCTGTGAAGAAAAAAATTCCGTTCGCCATTTGTATGTTCATTTCTTTTGGTAAATTTAATAAGCGGAATTCTTTTATTCCACCCCACTATATCACGTTTTTACTCAATGAGGCTGCTACTATAACGCTAGAAGTAATAACTCCTCACAAGCAAGACATTTTTATTCACTTTCCTATAAATTGAATTCAATGTCTTGAACGTAAATCTTAAGCAATAGTTAACTGCTTTCAAAAATAAGTCCTTTGATATGCTGCATTTCCAGTTTAAATAAATCCCGAAGTTAAGTATTAGAAACGTAGGCCTTATATGTAATATTACTTCTACGTAATATCATAACACTTGTTATAGCAACTGTTATAGCTTCTTTGCTTGTTAAAACTTACCTATTACTTCATAAACAATATTAGTACGTATTTTACACTAAAGTATAAATCATATTTACAGGCGAATGTTGGTAAGGCGTTGCCAAATTTCCGCCACGTGTCTTGTCCATTCTGTAATGTTGATCAATTGTAAAAGATGTGTACAAATAAACATCAGTATAAAACAGACTTTAAATTAAATATTTATAGATTTACTGAAACATTACGACGAATACACAACGAATCCAAGACTGCACAAATTGTGTTTAGGGCGTTAACAACTAAGGTAAAGAAGGTATAGAAAATGTACAACAGCTTCTTAAAAAGTAAAAATGAAATTTTAAAACTAAGGTAGCTTATTTAAGAATGTTAAATCCCCATTCTATAAAAATTCGTTGGCTCTTCAACTTACGGTTTTCTTCAAACGTGAGCTTGCTTCCCGAACACCAAAAAATTGTTCCTTTTTCTCTTATTAAATAAGTAACAATGTTAATTTATCTTCATTAAATAAATAAAGTATTTATCTTCATTTCTGCAACGTAGACTTACACCACATTTATTTGACGTTTATTGCATTAAAATGCGACGCAGCCAGAATCTTTCATCGTGCTAAGGAGCTGAGGCGCTTCTAAGTGATGAGCTGTCTAATTTCGGCACACGTTTAAATCTCTTGAGAACCCTTCGCTTTTCACTACTTCCACATTCCACAACGGCATTGGTGTCAATGGTACATAAGATCCATTCCACGTGATGTGAATCTCAGCCGCTTTCGTGAAACGACAGGTATTCTGCTCCACATCGCCACCTACTTTGACAGGTCTCAAATCCTCTACAAAGCCTGTTTAGTTTGTACTATTGGTGGACCACGTCCTTGGCACGCGCAGCACTCGCACCCCTTTCTTCGGTACACTGGTAGTGGTAAGCAAAGTAAAGTAATCACTTCCGCGAGGATCAGAAACATCTCTTCACCATAGGTGCGGAGCAATAGTCGGGTTGCATAGAGACAGATCGATAGCCAAGAATGTACCACACCGGGAGTTTAATGTGATCTGTCATAGGTGTTCAAATGACCAATGGACTGGGGAGTAGCAATTCTCCCTAATCTATAAACAAGAGGGACTGTGAGTATTGAAATGTCCAATAAGAATATGGGAGTCAGCAGCTTCTCGATAAGGTGTTGCAGGTTTGCTGTCTGCCGTCGGATGTTGGGTATACACAGAAGACATTGTTATCTTCAGCGACTCAAACAGATTTTGCTTTGAGCTGATCCTTTCCGACCTTCAGGAGCGAAATGACGGTCGCCTCCTTCCATGGTGTTGGGTACTCCACTTGCGTCCATATGGCGTTTTAGAGTGCCAGTAGTGTAGCCAGAGGATCCGGCAGTTAACGTGTAATGAATATCGTCCGGTCCCGCAGCAGTGTCGCCGGCAGCGCCGACTGGGGACTGTAATTCCCTCACGTACAGGACCTGCACCCTTCACATTCAAAGTCTAGGTTGTGTTTCACTCCACATTTTCTTGCGAGTAACTTGAGAGGATAACTTTCTGTACTTCAACATATCTCGCAGCCAAGGTGTCTGCAATTTCATTGGGCTTGCAAATCAATTCACCATCGTACTCTATGCACGAGATAGGGGTAAACACTGATGTAGCAGCGATTGCTCTGATCTTCTTCCTTACGTCTGTCACTAAGTCGACCTTGTTATGGTCGAGACGTAGGTTTCCCAGCTCGATCGTTTTGCAAGGAGTATTGTTCTACGAGCGGCGGCGGCTGGAAGTGGCTTAAAAGCGATGCGATTTTCTTCGATCGGCGCTCGTTTTTTACCTATTTAGGGAACGTCGCTTATCTCTTATCGTGTCTTTCACAGTGCTTGTTCCATCTCGGTAACGGTGGTCTGAATGAACGACCACCGGTCTGTGGGATATGACCCGTAGCTGCTGAGGTGATAGCAGATGTAAAACTGTGTACGTTTTATTCTATATTTCTACAGACGTTAGTAGTTGTACAAGCAGTCTTAAAGCGTGTTCAATCACCACGGTCCACGCGTCATCGTTTCGGCGTGCGTATAAGGCTCTTGGACGTTTGCGTTGTTATCATGACAGGGATGTGGTCGCTGAAGGTCTGGATACACTGTCCACGACAGACGTGAAGGAAGACTCGGACTACAGATAGAATGAGCGATAGCCGAGAAGTTACTACTTCTAAAGTTAAAATGTATTCTCGCGCATGAGTTTAAAAAGGAAAGAGCGTTCTTAATCAGTAGATCCTCAGTTCTTAATCCAGCTCTGTTTGTTCTATGACTACCCAAAATTGCGAATATGGGCGCTGAAGTTCCCAACAAGAAGTAACGGAAGTGGTAGCTGCTCGATCAGATCCTGCGATCTTCTGCTTGGCACTCACAATCTGGTAAGTATCAGAAGGAGATAGTCAATTTCAGTGGCTGTAATAAACTGATAGCTACTGCTTGTAGAGATGTAGTGAGTGGAAAACGTCTGACGGGGTATGTGTTGCTAAGAGATATAGCAACGTCTCCCATAGCCCTGATGTTTGGAATCATTCACAGCGGAAGGACTCATAATCCCTCATACTCACACTCCCTTAAGTAGTTCTTGCGGCCTCAAAGGTTCGCCGTCAGGCACACACACATCGATGTATGCTTGGCTAGTAGCAATTTCAGCTCGCAGTTACACGGATACAATCGTTGATATTCCAGTGAAGGATGTTGAAGTATGACTCGCTACGAACCGTGCTTATTGTCTTGGATTCCCTTCGGCTAACCTGTCTTCTTTCTTTTTCCAGATTGCCGAGTTCCACCAGGTAACCGAAGTCACTGGCACCTGCAATGGAGCTGAATTCAGATCCGGAGTTCCTGGTCATCGGGGACAGGTCTTGTCCCCGATTTCGGTTTTAGAAAAACCTTCGTGGTGTATCTGGGAGGGCGCAGCCACAAAGTTTGGTTCCACTCTTCTTGGTTGGTGGACTGTGGGTCTCATAACAGATTCACTCTTAGTTTCATTAGCTGTTACTGTAGTAGATTTTGCTACCGGCTGCATTTCGGCTAAATAACTCTTGATGAACCTCGTCACTACTAGCATTATATCTTTTGTCGTTATTAGTTATACCGGCTATAGTTGTTGTCATTGCCAGAGTAGACTTGACAGCCTGTGCGCAGCTTTACTTTGCCCTCGTTTGTCGGGCAAAGAACTTTTCTACCTTCGAGGTAGCTGATTTTCTTTAAAATTTTCATTTCTGGAATGGTTACCTCTTGTTTTTACACAGGGGATCTGCATGACCTTGAAGAGTGTTGGTCACTGCAGTTAATGCTCTTCATCGACTCGGCACAAGGTTTATCGCCATGGGACAGCTTCTCACAGTAAGGAGTCTTGACTCGGGCACATCTGCTAGCTGTGTGCCCAAAACGTAGACGCTGGAAACACTGCATGTGCTGACGGGTAAAAGGTCTCACGCTCAGCAGATCGATACCTCCTCTTATTTTCTTAGACAGTGTGGTTTTATTATAGTCAAGACGTGGGAAGCGGAACGAAGTGTTTGTCCTTCCCTGCGCACGTTCATCTTCCGACGTGGTATGGCTCCCTGAGGTGCTAATTCAGTTGTAATCTCCTCCTCAGTACAGTTCAGCAAGTTACGGCACACCACCAATCCCTTCATCGTACTCAGAGTGGCGTGGGAGTCGCATCAACATCTACTTCGCCGATCATTTTCAACATGAGTAGTCTTGCTCCTTGCTGGTCGGTATGGGTCTCGATCAACAGACCACCAGCCGTTTTCCTCATGTCTATAATAGACAATCCAGCACAAGAAGTAACGGATTTTCAATTAAGAAGGGGCTCACTCTCATGAAATTCTCCTTCTTTCTTTTGATGATGGGCACCGTACTTTTCTACTTGGGCACCGTAGGCGTGCTAGCCGACAGTGCCAAAATCTTCTCTGCATCTATAATCGTGTTGTACCTCCTTCTCTTCACCATCGGAGGAAGACTGTTCCGGACGAAGGTGTTTAATAGATCCCTCAACGCAAGAATTATGTTGTTAACTTTAAATTTTGCTCACACGAGTACCGGAGAAGTAACAGACCACCGCGGCAGAGCTTTCGAATACCACGAGCTAGGACTGACTACAATAGCGTGCGTCCTGGTGTGCTGATGCCATCGTTCGCGACTCACTAACATAGATCCATCCACCCATTGGCACGATCGGCTCGATCTTGTGATACGGTGTGTTTACGAGTGGTACATAGACCCTTGTCAAAGTCACCAGAGCCCTGTTAGCCAGCTAAAAGTAACTGCTGTTGCCCCTCCCATCCAAATAGGTCAAGATGTTGTAGGCCTGGTCGTAGAGTTGGATTTCGGGAGGGAGCTGTTTATATATTATAATTCCTATTATTACTATTACTACGGTTATTATTATTATTAATATTAGGAGATGTAGCATTGTATAGCGTGGCCAGTGGCGGCTTCGTATATCTTCAAAACAAGAAACCGCTTCATGTAATTCTGAACTTTAATACAATTACTAATATTATGAGCCTTTCTTAAAACAAAGTAACCATCTTTAAATTTTCAAATAAATTTGAAAGTGTATGCCTTACATTCAACAACAATGCAAAAATCTTTCTTAGAATATTTAAACAGTTTTATGAAATGACCAGTGATATGTGCAAATGACGATTTTGCCTCTACACCTTAGTATACTGGCCATTGACAAAATTCTTCTGTACCAAATAAACCACTGTGAAATTTATTTATTGTAAACATTGCGAAATGGTTTATATAAAATTACGTTTATTATCTGTGTTAGCAAATTTTACTAAATCTAATTTATGTTCTGGCAGTATATGTACTAACTCTACACACAGATGAGAAAACACGCAGATATTTAAAACCAATTAATGCCACGGCACCAAAATTCACAGGACTACCTAAAATCCACAAGGAAAGTACACCAATCAGACCAGTAATAAACTACACCACAGCTCCCGGATACAAAGGTGATAAATTGTTAGTGACTTTAATTAAGAATAATATCAGGATAGCAAATAATTACAGTATAAAGAACAGTTATGAGTTTGTTGAAAAACTTAAAAAGATAGAAATACTACCACAACATAAATTGGTATCGTTAGACGTAAATAATTTGTACACTAATATCCCCGTGAGGGAAACTATAGAAATTGTAAATAACAATTTAAAGGAAGTAGCTCAACTTAGCATGCAAAAAATCAACGAACTTATAAAACTACTTACAGTCGTCTTAGAACAAAATTACTTTACATTTGACAACGGGTTTTTACACAAGATGACGGTCTGGCTATGGGTTCGCCACTGTCAGGACTATTAGCTGATATATATTTAAATTATTATGAGAATATAAACATAATATCGAATAAATTATACAAGAATAAAATCATTTTTTATTGTAGATACGTCGATGATACGTTTATGATATTTAGTGGAACAAAAAGACAAATACAAAACTTAAATAGTCACATAAACAGCGTACACCATAAGATTAAATTCACATCTGAAATAGAAGAAGAAAATCAATTAAATTTCTTAGATTTAACCATTTTAAAAAACGAAGGAAAACTTCAATTTAAAATCTATAGAAAGGCCACAACAACGGACATCACAATTCATGCCGATTCATATCATCCCACCTCGCATAAAATGGCAGCTTACAATAGTTTTGTGCATAGATTGCTAACTATACCGTTAAGTGAAAAAGACTACAATGAAGAGGTTAATACCATCAAGCACATAGCAGCGGCTAACGGATATAAAAGTTCATTAGTGGATAAATTAATAAGTAAACACAAAGAGAAGAAATTAAAAAAGTCGAACAATGATAACACACTTCCGGTTAATAAATACATATCTGCAGATTACACAAATATTTTACCAAATATTCTAGTTAACGAACTCAAGAAACACCATGTAATTGTAACTTTCCGTACAAATAACAACATTCAGAGACTTCTTAGCCGGAAAAACAGTATACCAGAAAGAAAAAGAACCGGCGTATACAAGATGAATTGCAGCTCATGCGATATGTTCTACATAGGCCAAACAGGCAGACCGTTTGAAGAAAGATATAACGAACATCTTCCCAGAAGGGAATTACATAAAACAACATCTAATTTTGCCAGACACCTGATACTATGTAATCATAACTACAGTGATTTTGAGACAAATTTCCAGCCCTTGCATTGCTGCAGGAAAGGAAAATACATGGACGCGCTTGAGGAATATGAAATATATAAAGCCGTCAAAATCAACAGTGATTATGTCTTGAATGATAAACTTACATTTTCACATAACATATTGTACGACACGGTAATACTTGCACACGGGCGCCGGTAAATAGTAAGTCACAGTACATACGGGCTATAATTAGCAAAACAGGTTTATCAGTGGCTATATAAACAGTGAATCAGTCGATCGATATTGTCCACGCGAAAGCAGTCGATCGATATTGTCCACGCGAGAAACATAAACTTTCATGTTCGCGTCTGTGAGTTTCCAATGTCATAAAAGTGCACTTTTACTGTAATGATTTTAGTGTTTTTAATTTTTTAACGATCTCTAATGAGTGATTAAGATTTCTGAAGATGGCAATTCGTTGCTGAAACGCGTCATAAGACAAGAAAAACGAAGTCGCACGACGGATATATGGTAAATATCTATTATATTAATATAAGCGACTTGGAGACAACTAACCTAAAATGTACTACACACAGTGATTAATATTTACTTTTAAAAATTAAAATAAATTAGACAAGCTTTGTTTTTCTTTCGTTTAAGTTATATTGCAATATATAACTTACTAGTAGATAAAGCGTAAGGATATTGACGAGGGTGCCACTCTTCCTATTAAGAAAAAGATAGATGTGATGGAAAATCTGTTACGTGTGAAATGTTCTCCGTTCACTAAAGGTAGTCTTTAGCGTGCCCACTATTCTTTAATGTGTTATATTTAGACTTTAAAGTAATATGACACTGATTATGACACTAATTTTTTTAGTGTAAAATATAACTTGTTAAAATTACTTTAACTTAATAAAATTATTTAAAAATTAAGTTTAGCTATCTACGTTAGGTTCTACAGTTACATGTATGTTATCACTGGTTTGCCATAAACACGCAAATTAGAAACAAATCAAAACATGTCTCATAATATATTTTACATTTACAACAAATGTCTACTTAATTAGCAAACATCTGCCTACATCATTAAAATCCACCATTTATAAGATGTTAATGAACAAGTCACAAGTTATTTGTATGTTACAAGTTAGATTAATATTATAAAAATACAAAAGAAAGGAATGATGGACACAGATACTTTAATAAAGGATTATACAACGGAACGTAATGCTCACACATAAACAGAGGCGTCCTAAATGATTATATCTATGCTATACTGGTCACATTGGTGCAATTCCAGGTCACTGAGGCAAGTCATAAACGGCCTGAAGAAATGTAAGCGCATTCAGGTAACGCAGCTGACGAAAATGCAATGGGAGCTGGGAGAGCGGCACACTCTTCATTTATAAATAAAAACAAACGACTTCAAAAATGGAATTCATTCTGTATCATAACGGAATGATGTGCCTTATTCAAACCATCCATTATATGATTTTTATTTAATGAATTGATGAGTAAATAAAATTTTAAATAAATATATCTGTAGTTTTACTAATAAAACTTAATTTTATTTAAAAAAATGCTTTGTTTTTAAAGTTAGTTTTGACAACTGATGAGCAATTTTGGCTGTGAATAGATTTCGCTTTAAATCTGTACTAGCTGATTATAAAAATTAATTTGTTTTTTAAATTTAATATTTAATTTTTAATATTAACGTGGTTGTAGAATGTGGAATTCAAACGAACATTTAATATTACAAAGCATAGAGATATCCTTTAACGGAAGAAGTATGGTATTGATTATACAGTTTTAAAAAACTAAACTTATAAGAATTTACAGGAAAATTTGCTATGATATTTAGAACATTACTTAACATTTATCGAAATATTATTACTTAAAATTTATATAATATTATATTATATAAACATTTATAGACTTTTAGATATTAGTTTTATGGGATTTTCATCAAGCTCAATTTTTTTAACTTTCACCATTTTGAAAGTCAATAACAAAAACACTTTTCAAAAAACCAATTTTTGAGGTAGTGTTTCTTTTGATAGATAGGTAATTTAGTATCTTTAATTCTTTAAAGGTAAACATCTTTAAGTAGTAGGGTAAAACCTTTAGATAAGTCAGAAGATAACTTTTTTACAGTAGGAGTGTAATAACAGTAGTAATGGAAATGTACCATTGTGTACTGAGATGAAAATGTACTATTTAAACACGCATTTTTGAAAAACTAAAAGTAACAACGAAGAATGGACCAAACGAGTACAAGTGGACATTAAATCCTTATCAGGTCACTAAACAACAACGGTGCAGTTGGATGTTAGAGAAAACTCTTCGAGTAATAATTGTGAGACTACTAGACCTCTTGATTACAAGAGATTGGAATCAAGAGTAGTATTTGAAAGCCATAAAGAGATTTTCCAAATCATATGGATAACTGTAAGAAACCTAAGACGATTTTCTTCGAATGCACGTCCTAAGGGGAGGTAAGATGCAAATTTGAAAAATTATGGTACAATCGAATTGCGATAACGTTAACTAAAAACAGATATTTGAAAAAGGTAAGCATTGTGGTCGAAAAACTTTTTTCTGGATTAATGCATTTCAATAGGTTGTTTGATTAAAAGTATTACATAAGCCTATACGAAAACAGATTTATAAAAGAATCAAATAGTTTCAGTCGTACTTTCACGAAAAAATGAACCATGTAGCCTACTAATAAAACTAATCGGCCATTAAACACACAATAATTACAAAACTTGATAGAATCATAATGACAGAAAATGCAATGGAAGAAATAAAAATGATATACACCTGCGTTGCAGTTGAGTTTAGAAAACCAGTTGAGTTTATTAAAACCAAGTATGAAACAAAATGAACTGTTGGAGATGAAGTTGACAGAAAGATATGTGTAGACTTTACAGACAGAAACGTAGAACGTCTTCACGTTCGTAACAAAATTTCTTAAGATAAGGAAAAGCTTACCGAGAAATTCAACTAAATCGTAATAATAAACTTTCCTTGACAAATAAGAAAAATTTTAAACCGATAATAAAACTATTTGTTTAAACCGATAAATAATAAGTGTATAGAAGAGGGAAAAATTGCTGCAGAGAAAGGAAAATTTTTAAATAATTGAAGTGTCTGAATTCAAAGCGTATAACAGCTGAATAACTTACAAACCGTGCGTAAAAGTCACATGAAAATGATTGGAAAAAGTTTCAGTAAGCGAAGTTGTGTTTTCCGTAAATGGTATTCAGAAAGGTAATACCTAAATTGGATCCAGAACCACATGGATTGAAAGTGGCTTTTAATTCTTTAAATTATGAATACTACACCAAAATAACTATTAGCATTTTTACGATCTCTACTATTTTATGTGAACTGAATCTAAAAATGTATTTCTTAAGAAATTTGTATTCATAAGAAAGCATATCCAATTTGATGGAGAATAATAATGTAATTTTAGAACTGGCGCCTCTGCATGGGTATTACATATTTCACACATAATGGCAACCAATGACAAAATGCAATTTTTGCTTATACGACAGTTATAATATTAGGATTAGAAACGAATTAACATTATGACGTGGCACAATGGTATATACGCACGCGCACGCACGCACACGCGCACACAAATTAGATTTATATTTATTTATTTATTATGCAACATTACGATTTTTATAATGACGTTTCTGTGATTATACCGGACACAACTGTGATTATACAGAATTCTACGTCTAAATTCATCGGCTAGGACGTCATTCATCGACTTTTGTGTTCGTCGTGCTACGTATTATTATTGCTCCACAACAATTTTCTTTTTAATATAGAGGAGTAAGATTTTGATAGCATGAAATAACTAACTAAATATGTGAAAGTAAGAGTCATCGATTTATTATTATTCGATATTTACAAAAAAGAGTTAAATATTAAAAGACAAATATATAAATTTAGAATATTTCCTATTATAAGCAGCTGAAATAAAACCATATTATGTATTGTATACATCATAGAAAAATAATATATAAACACCAATCATATAGAACATATAAAAACAATTATTATAATATTTAAATTGTTTGGGTGTCTGACATAAATATTAATTCTTTAACTTTGCAAGTCCAAGTCATGTGTGATAGTATTCATTTATCAAATTCATTTTATATACATTAAATCAAATTAAAAAAACTTATTATTAATTCTTTAATAAAATAATAATTACTTAAAGTAAAAAGCATTATTATTTATAGTGCACTCATTTTAAACTACATAATTATTTACAACAAACATTAAAATTATACAATTATTTTAATTTGTACATTTACACTTTCTACATTTAGGAATACGTATTTGCTTTTTTTTTGCTTATCTTACATTACATTTCTTTATAGTCTTTACTTAAAAGTCCCTTCATCCTTTACTTAAAGCCTATACTGTTGTGTTACCGCTGATAAGCTATTGTTGCGTATGTGCGGTTCCTGGATGATGAAGTTGGTGGTGATGATGATGATGGTTCGCGTGCTCCTCCTTTGATTGCGGTATGTGTTGGTTTACTAAAGATGATGCTGTTGATGAAGTGTCTATGTTAAAAAGCAGAACGACAAAGTGACCCCGTCGGAAGTTATTAGCGTTTGTCCCCCGTTCGAAATTGTTTGAGACATTTATAGTTTGGTGTAAATCGACAATGTCAGCTATGGAAAAAGTCCGTCTGTAACTTTTAAACTTAGTTTAGGCATGCATAGCGCTACTTGTACACATAACGCTTAATTTTGTAGGCATCATGGTTAAGTTCATCCTCCAATGTCTTTGATTTAGACAATCTAGCCAGTTGTCATTAGTGAAGTCCTACAGTTAACGTATTAACGAGTTTAATAACCGCAAAATAATAATCACTCCCTCTATCTACCCTTGGGAGTGTACAGATTCCCAACAACCGAGCCACCGCGCCGTGTGGTCATCTATCCAACTTTCTGTACTCACGCATGTGACGCCTGACTTTATAAGTGGAGTCATGAAGCTTCATCCACATAATATTACGGCCGGAATAATAAATGTAACACAAAGTTTATAGAAATGTTACCATATCTTGCTGATTTTTACCACGTATCTTCTTCAGTCTCACATAAATCATAAATCACATAACTGTTATACTAACGTTTAACACCTGAAATATATAGAATGAATGAAGTTTTCCTGGATTACCGTATACATTTGAAATAAATTTAAAACAGATAATTTTTAAATATCTCTAAAATTATCTTTTGTAAATATTTCTCTCATATTGAACATAATTTTAAATTTTGTACTTCTTAAATATGAGTTATTAATAAATAAATCTTATCAAATGAATAAGTATTTGAGTTGTACGACAAGCGAACAAGTAGTAAAAAGATCTTTTCAAGTCTTTTATTCCACATTTGGAAAGATATGTATCACATTAAATGCGATATTTGCTTGAGACAAATGGAAAATACTTAAAAAAGAATAAATTAGAACTATAACTGCATAAATGTACATACAATTATTTAATAACAAAAGTAAACTGTTCTACACGTGTGGAAAATTGGATAAGATTATATATAATTTCTCAAACGGTAAATAAAGCAGTTATTAAGTGTTCCTTAGCAACTGAATATATACCAGGTACATACAAATATATGATGATGATGATAATGATGACGTAATAATAATAATAATAATAATAATACATTATAGGAATAAATATTCTCGAAGGAGAAGGATTACACACACACACACACACTTCCTTTGGACCTTATTTGAATGATTAATATGTTTAAAAAACTTACCTGATTTGTTTAAATTAAATTTAAATGGAGCGTCACAAACAAAAGGTTATACTAGTACTTTTTCATTTTTTCATATGCACGTTTCCGCCTTTGATAAAATGTAATTTATCTGTAAAATTGCAATTGCCGCAGTAATTATAAAGATATATAGGTCTATATATATAGTAAGGAATAGTTGATGAGTAGATCTGTAAACAGTCTTGTATGGGAAGAGATAAATGTTTACATAAATGCTTATTTCTTTTCGAATTATTGATTACATCGTAAATTCAAAATAGACTGTTCAGTTTACGGCGAGCAGCCGCGGAGAGTGGTTGCGTATACCGGTTTATAAGTGAATTGTGTTGTGCTGTGAGAAAACGTTTATCCAAGTCAGTATAAACAGAGTACACTGTAGATAGTAGCCACGTGTGCAACAACATTATAAGGACATAAAACTGGTAGTCTTGTGGAGTACACGCACGCGTGTCTCCAAAGTTGACAATGCTTAATTCTATTCAAAGTAATCAATCACAGCCCACTGAACAACTGAAACGTAGTTATGCGAATGCTACACAAAAAGAAGTTTTCCCAACCAAGGATCAAGCCATAGTATTAGAGTCAATCGAAGGTATACCAATCAACGACTGCATATTAGCGTTAGGAAAAATTATAGACCCATCCCATATTAGATTTGCCTCCAAGATCTCAGTGAACAGAGTCTGTATATAGTTTTCAAGCAAAGATATAGTTCAGAAAGTAACCGACCAAAAGACATTTATATCCTTAGGCAACAACATACTTGCAACTAAGCCTCTTCTAACCAAATACAAGTGACTGATTTTATCAAATGTGTGTCCTGTTATTCCCCACAACGTTCTCGAGGACGAACTTAAAAAACGTGATATACGGTTGGGATCGGCAACTTCATTTCTGAGAGCAGGTGTCTATGAACTGGGCTTCTCCCACGTCATAAGCTTTCGAAGGCAAATTTACATTCATCCTGAAGACGTTTCTAAAGTACCTCCATCAATAAGAATTAATTATGAAGACACAGTTTACTGGATTTACCCCTCAACAGATATGATATCATGTTTTCTCTGCAAGCAATTAGGACATTTGGCAAAAAATTTTGACAACAATGTACACAAGACAAACGAATTAGATGCGGAATAGCATACTAAAATAAAATCATTCCGAATTACAATAACATACCGGAACAAGGTTTTCCCGCATTGAAAAATCCTGTAGGAACTGTCAACCCGTCATTAGAAACAAGTAAAAAATTAAAAACGAAGAGAAATTCCCTAGAAATACAACAAAACGTACGCTTTCATTAACAACATCAAGTGCTGAAGAAAATCCCGCCGAAAATTCACCAGGTTGCTCAGAAAATAACACAATAACTAAAACCCGTAACAAGAAACAAAAACAAACAGTACCAGCACCTTCTGATGGTGCAAGTCTTGATCCTCTAGACAATCAGCTTCAACCGCTAAAAAGCTTACTTACAAGTGAAAATAATCCATATATTCTAAACTACAATCAGTTCAAGACATTACTCGAAAGAGCTAAGGGAAAATCTGACTTGCATGAATTAACACTGGAATTCACTGAGAACATCCCAGCATTTCAATAGACATCAATAAGGAATCTGAAAGTGACGCATCGTTTTCAAGTGGTGATGAAACTACTCCCCCCACTTCAATTCTACAAAAAATCAACACTGCTTCCCACAACTCATGAAACAACCTATCTTACAACGAAATATCAACGGGTACTATCCACAAAAATAAAACTTGGAACTGATTATCAAAATATTTTCTCCTGACGTTATTTGCCTACAGGAAACCAATTTCAAAGAGAGTTACTTTACATCAAATATAAATATACCAAATATATAAATATATGTAACATGACCAGGTGTTACATAACCTAGACATGTACCAATAGAATCAACAAATACACGAAAGTAATGTAAGTGAATAATATGATGATGAAAGTAGCGAAGAAGAGAAGGACCAATGAAGAAGAAAGAAGAAGAAGTACCACAAGAAGCAGTAAGGAATACACTGCTTGACACTACAACCAATACTATAACTGACACTAACTGATGGACAAGCCAAGTTCACTATAAGCTGTTAAGCGAGCCAGTGAATGACTTAAATGTAATTTCACATGTTGATAAAAGTAATTAAAGAATGACCCGAATAATATAATAACAGCAACAGTATTTGGGCTGAAAATAAGTAAACAATGACCAGTAAATATCAATGCCTATGACTAAGACTAGCTATGGCCACAATGTAAAATTGAAACTTATATTACAATCACAAGTGTAATCTTAAGAAGTAAGGATAATTGTAAGAGGAAACCTTATATGAATAAGTTACCTCATCAATGTAGCAAATGTAACTAATGACCATTATTAAGGCATAAACCCGATGAGAAAGTTATGCTTAGGCTACGCCTAAAACGAACGATTGTCAGTAATTTGATAGGTAGAAAGGACTACTAGTATAAATAAAATACACTGAACAATCATTATACCAAGTGTAACAGTGAATATTATTAATATATTATAAATGTAACCACTCCATTATTAATGGGTAGCATAGAGTGAAATAGGATAGACAAAATGTAATTAGGAAGTAAGGATTATTCATAGTAATGTATCGCCCTAGTTAGTTAAGATTTGATAATTATATTCACTAAATAGGTATTAAGTATAAAGACGGATGTATTAGTGTTCCGACACAAACGTTTAAATGAAAACGCGATGTGAAACACAATGTAAATAGATAAGGAAAAATCGTGTCTGGCGTCACTAGCAGACGACAGCGCGAAGCCATGTATCTGAACGTTATTTATTTAGAAATGTCAGAGAAAGTGCGAATAAAACCAGTTTCAAACTATATCAAATTAAAGCGCATAAAATATCCTTTAATTTGATAGCGATACAACCCCGATCGCAACTGTAATAAGTGCGTGACATGCGTTAGCATCATTTGTAAATATAAAGTGAGAAATTCGTTAGTCAACACTAACAAAAACGGTAGCTGTCAATCATCTTCACCAAATGACGGTTAATGACGGTTGGAAAACAATGCGTCATTTTCGTAAAGTCTGGTTGAGCCAATCAAAAAATAGCTTACTAAATGAAATGATCACCTAAGCCCCATCAAGACAGTGTGTATATAATCGGAATCCAAGCGGATCCAAGACACTTTATTGTCATTAGCGAGGGCGAAAGGTTGTCGCTCGTCGCCGCAAAATACGTTATTAACTTATAGTATCATGTAACAGTGCATCCACTTAACCATTTCGGCAACACCAAGTAACTACACTACAGTCTATCTATAATCAGTGCATCAATATGAAGTATTTATTTTATTTAGTGCGCGATAAATCGAACAAGAGAAAATAATTAACCAGTATTTAAATTAGTCCAATTTTGTGAGAAGAGGACAAATAGTCTCTGTTCGTAGTGCGTGTGCAGTGTAATAAACCAGGGTCACTATAATCCGACCGCTGGAGTGTTCAATTAAATTTTAATCTATAAGATTAAAATAAAAAGGTAACATCGTGACAATTTATTTCATTAATCTGAGTGTACTGATATTTTTTCAACACAAAATTTGTACTGACGCATAACATCAAAACTCTTTATATACTTACACGGTGATTGAATTTATTTAGTGGATTTGTTAATCCTACATAAGATTTATTTTAGTCTTAAGTGGTATAAAATATTTGTGAATAATTAAGCAAGCGTGACGAACGCATAACCTATAAATAGGTCTGATATTTTTTAAAAACAAAAAGGCCGTATTAGTAAATATTGTTTTATGAAATAATTAACTTCTGTATAGGCATGAACGTTCTTTCATGTGTTTAAAAGAATTTACGCCCGAGATATATAAAATTAATGTTTAAATTAAAAGTTAATCTGGGAATAACCAGAAAAGTTGTTTATGCTCTGAGCTAGTTAGTAGGGTAAGTGAACGAAATAATTTCAATTGTATATTAATGTATTTTTCTTACTTATGTTTGTTTAAATTCAGTCTCAAGGGTACAAATAAAACCCATTTATTAGCAGAATAACTTTGACTCAATTTATTTCAAGAAGTAGATGAATAATTCATTCAGAATAACCAAAGTAACTCTGATTAGAGATTATACGTTGTTAAATTTGAATTGCCATAAGGGCAATACGCATCACTACCAGTATTTTTTTAAGAAAATTAACAATTATTTGATTCTATTAATTGGTTTTACACGGGATTTTCCTGAAATAAACCTGTGTGGCGCCCATTATTAAACAAGGAATAACCTAACCTTGTAAGTAAAGCAAGCTGGTTTTGGAAACCGTCTTGGCAGCTTATTCATTATAAAAGGTGAACTTCCGAACTTCCAGAATCACCACCAGGTACGTGGAAGTGTATTTTTATTAATTTTGTTGTCCAGACGTGACTTGACTTTACGTACTTAGACGACGGTTAACCTGGAGGAGGAGTTTCGCTGCCAGAATCGACGCGACGGCTACCTTCATCAATCGACCCGCTAGTACGCTTTATTCACTAAATTGAGCAACATTACTATTCGAACAATATTACTGCAATAATTTTTAGAAAGGAGTTCTTTAAAATCAGTTATAACTTTTGTTCATCTTAATCGACTTGTAACTTACTTTTAACTACATTATAACATTTTTTTTAAACCTTTGTAACTTGTCACTTATTTTTAACGACATATTAAACACATTTATAAAACTTTTTTAACAGCCATAATCTAGTTTTCTTACAATATACACCAAAAATAAAAAATTACTCGCTACTTTCAAAAACAGAACCAACTCTCAATACGCTAGTGGTGGAGTCGCCATATATGTTAGCAACAAACTCAGCAAAACAAACGTCGCAATAAATACTGACATTGAGGCAGTAGCTGAGTCTGTATTACTCCCTATCGGTTTGTTGACGATTTGTAGTGTTTATTTACCAAACTGGTACAATTTTTCTGATAATGACATAATGGGCATTGTAAATCAACTACCCAAACCTTTTCTGATAGTAGGGGATTTTAATGTCATAGTTTTATCTGGGGTTCTTACAAAACAGATAAGCGAGAAAGGGTCATCGAGAAAATAATACAAAACACAAATCTTGTAATATTGAACAAAAATCATTACACTCACTTAAATATGTCGTACAGCAAATTTAGCTCGATTGACCTCGCACTTTGCACCCCTTCCATAGCCCATCTACTCAGCTGGACAGTCTCTTGTGATCTCTATGGCAGTGATCACTTTCCTATTTTCTTGAAAATGCATCATAGAGGCCCTAACCTAATACCCCAGCGTAAATGGAAATTCAGTAAACCCAATTGGCAAAAATACCAAAAGATAATCACGGAGCACTTAAGCGCTCTTTGTGCACACGAACCAGAAAATTTAACAGTTAACAACAAAGTTGAGATAATTACTAAATTAATACTGACTGCTACTAATGATAGTATTCCAAAAACCGCCAATAAGGGTACCAAGTCACGAGTTATGTGGTGGATTGAAGAATGTAAGGTGGTCCATCGTTTAATGCGTAAATCTTATAATACTTACAGAAGGCATCCAACTTATGATAACCAGACAAAATACAAGCGATATAGAGCGAAGGCTCGTAGAACCTTCAAACAATGCAAGAGGGCGGCGTGGACTGCATACAGAAGGCATCCAACTTATGATAACCAGATAAAATACAAGCGACATAGAGCGAAGGCTCGTAGAACCTTCAAACAATGCAAGAGGGCGGCATGGACTGCATACGTTTCATCCATCACTAATCAGACACCGACCACCGATGTGTGGAAGAAACTTAAGAATATAAAAGGCCTCACAGTATCGAAGGGGACTAAAGTACTAATTGCAGAAGACGGGACGGTAATTTCACAACCGGAAGACATTGCTAATACATTAGCTGCAAAGTTTGTTAAAAACTCTTGTGACACCAAATACAAGAACACAAGAACACCAACTATTCTTGCGACAGTTTTTCAAGAAATCAAAAAACATCTAACATTTCGATAAATAAAATCACGAAAACAAGCGCAGTTACGGATCTCAAAATTAAATCTCACCTTAGATCAATAAGGTGTGGTCACCTTATTTCTCTAAAGGAGCTAAAAAATGTTCTGTCGAAATGTAGAAATTCTAGTCCAGGGCCAGACGATATACATAACATCTTTCTTAAAAATCTTCCTGAAGCAGCACTGACATTCCTTATACGTTTATTCAATGCTATATGGTGTTCCGGAACATTCCCTGATAAATGGAGGGAAGCGATAGTTATCCCACTCCCTAAGCCAAATAAAGATCATTGTAAACCTGAAAACTATCGTCCAATTGCTCTTACCTGTACTTTATGTAAGTTAATGGAAAAAATTAATAATAGAAGATTACAATGGTACTTGTAGAGTATTAAGTTCTTATCAGCGCATCAGAGCGGTTTTCGAAAAGCTCGATCTAGTTTAGATCACATAATAAATATTGAAGCAAATGTCTGCGAGGCCTTTATAAATAACGAACATCTTGTTGCCGTCTCCTTAGATCTGGAAAAAGCTTATGAACTGGTATGAAAGGACCGAATTGTATACATTATGAAAAATGTTGGAGTTACAGGATATCTAATTAACTTTGTAATAAACTTCTTACAGCACAGAGAGATCCGGGTAAAAGTGAATGGCATATTATCAGATAAATATAAAATCTCAAACGGAGTGCCACAGGGTTCTCTCTCCACTTAGTGCCACTCTCTTTTTAATTGCCATTAACGAAATTTCTTCTGTAATATCAAAGCCCATCCAAAAATGTCTTTTCGCTGACGATTTAACGCTTTTGTGCAAAGGAATCAACATGCAGTCCACTACCGACTGCATTCAGGAAACACTCAATAAATTAACTAACTGGGCGCAAAACACGGGTTTTAAATTTTCAGAATCAAAATCTGAATATATAAATTTTTTTCTCCCATCAGAAGACCACATTCAAGAAATATAAAGTTGTCACTTGGAACCAAAGAAATTATGCGATCAAATCAAATCAAAATATTAGGTGTCACGTTCGACCAGCGACTCACATGGGGTACTCACATAAGGACATTAAAAGGTGAATGCCTAAGGAGAGTGAACCTTATTAAATCAATCGCATCATGCAACTGTGACCCCTCTTTAAGTGTTGTATTGATTCATAAAAAAAAAAGTTTTTTTTTTTTTTAATGAGGGGCCACAAGATAATTAAAACTAGGCCAAAGCCTAGAGAAGCCAAAAATGCTCTGGATCCAGTGAGACGGGACTTGCAATTAAAACTCACAAAATTAACAACCAATAAAATCTTTTTTAAAATAAACAAACTCATTATATCTCCTTTAAAAATGTTACTTAAAAAAATCAATAAATATACAATTTATATTATATATTCTCCTTAAAAATGTTACTTGAAAAAATCAATAAATATAAAATTTATATTTTATATTCTCCTTAAAAATGTTACTTGTCCCCACTTAGCCCTATATCTAACCCCCAAAAATACACACGAATATACAATACATACACACGCTCCACAACACAGGACAATTACAACTTCTATCATTCAAATCTTGCCACACCTCTTTCACCCCATGAGGTACATAATTTACAATTTATAAATATGCTTGCACGCAACACCTATTGCAAGGTCTTAATACCTAATAACTCAAGATATATGTGTGTAACACCATGTAACAACCAAAAATTAAAAATTTTTTAGTATGATCGAAAAGACGTTACATACAGCAAGACACCCTACACGAGCCACGAGCAATAAATAAAGAACAGTGTAACGAAGTGTCAAGTGAACGTTTGCTTCGGACAATACGAATACGCTTCACATAACTTTACAATGGGGAATAAGGTTGGCCGTGACAGACTCGACTCAACCGAGATTTACAGCCTGCAACATGCAAGATAAAAAGAAACTATGTCAAGCACCAATTTAGAGAGAAACTGTGACGGACACACTGCCGGGTTAATTTGAAGTGTACCAGTAGTAAGAAAAGGGCGTAAATACACAATGGTATTTACCCTGTATGAGAACTGACATCGATATCTAAAGAAGAGAATCGAACTTGTGCACAGCGGTGGAACGTCTTACTGGCGACAACTGATATTTACGACAGGGAGAAGGAGTGCCGTTTTGGAAACGACGACACGCTGCGTCAGGATAGCTATCGGAAAAAGGGTCAAGGATAGTGAAACAATAACGAAATACGACACATTGTTCGCGTGAGAACTGCAGCAGGGTCCGGAGTACGCTTAGACAAAGACCTGATCGACAACCGAGAAATTGCTCCTGTTCCAGGAAAAGAGTACGGAGGCTTTCGACGCGAACTTGTGGGGAGACAGGATACCCAATCACAACCCAGCGTCTACCCAGAGAACAGGTGGAGAGGACCGTCGTCATCATGGCAACGGGAACGTCGAATGAGAAGTGAAGAACGATAGTCTGGCATAAGGGTAGGAGATCTTCTGTCCTATCATGTTCGACCTGAGGCGTGTCTTCCAGAAGATTGCATTGTGGTAAACGATGCTTGATAAAAACTGTTTGCAGGGCACGCGGGAGGGCAGTCTTCATACATTTTCCGTCAGTCTTAATACATTTTCGACAGTCATCATATATTTCAATCGTATACTTTAACAGTCTTCACGGAACTAAATCTTCTAAGTCTTGATACAGTTCGATTAACATACGGACAGAAGTGGGACTTTGAAACTCTGCTACGCGGTATATAATTAAGTGACTTAGACATTTCGATATTGGCGTGTATCTGGTAATAGTGTACCTACAGCGACTAAATCATGCGACATACGCCAGTGCTTAATAACTCTAGAGTTCTTTATTATACTCAAGTTCAGAACTGAACTAACCAATCGCAGTTTCATCAATAACCGACGCGCAGAACTATTGTTAATGTATTACCGGACAACGAAATCGTAACGTTGTACAGTGCGGCGAAGCGATACAATATAATTTGGAACAATTACACCACGGTATCAAAGACACTATACATTAATGTACACACAAGAAGTTCAACAATAAACAGACAGATATATACACCATAGTTAATGATGAACTTACCCACACGACACATGATTTCATAAACTCGAACAGGAACAGCCGAATCAACAGAAAACACACACAGCGCGAGTGAATCTGTTCCGCGTGTGTTGAGTGTTAGTGACATCACAGCTACGCAGCTTCCCACATATGGACCACCAACGAGAAGGAGTTACGCCGATGGAAATATCGGATAAATCGCTTTACAAGTAATCTTTATGCTATTCTTATCATAAGAACTCTACTGTCCTGTCTCTTTTCAAGAAACACCCCTTGAGTATTTAAATTAATATGATAAATATAACGCTATTCATCTGAGGCAAGCAATGAACGCATTAGTATAAGATTTATTGTTTGACTATTTGTGTTTTTCTATATATCGATTGTATTATATATGTATGTGTATGTTTTCCAGCAAACAACGTATTGGATTCGCATTGTAATTTGATATATATACATGTGTTCTTTTTATGAATGTATTTACAGGGAATCATCCATATTTTATATATTGAAGTCTCTTTATTTAATGATATAATGTTAATAAATAAGTGTTTATTTTATCCAGAATATATGCGTTCATTATTGTCAAAGTTACCTCAGAACAAGAAAGTAATGGCACTTGAATGATTTATAGTAGTTTTATTAATTTATACAATAATTAGAGTCTCCGTGCAGTAATTATGCTAACATAAAAGAACTAACGTGTCACTTAGCTTCAATCAGTTGATATGAGTAACCTAATTGAGTGATTACACGATCTCATTTTGCAAATTAGTACAAATAAATAATTAATTATTGTTGGCATAATTAATCCCCAAGCATAAGTCTTTGTATTTGGCTGCCCAACGCGTGGCATATCTTCGTAACCAGTGCCCCCAGGGCATACTAAAATTCAGGAGTTGGCATAATGCCCGATACTATTATAAAGTGCGGCCACATTGAGCACTTAGACTTGGAGTAAATATAATTAGAATTCAGTAAACACACAAGTGATCATAATCAATTAAAAAATAATTTAAACATGATAAATTTTGTTAAATATTGAAAACAGTAATGTGTCATAATGCCTTATAACCTTTTAAAATTAATTTGGCCCAAAGGCCGACATGTTCCTAGGCAAGATCGTGCATAATTAAACCTGTCCCAGAAGCATGTTCAAGACTGCATGAAAATCCACCTATACAGGATTAAACTAGGGACCCGACTGAACTACCAAAGAAACTCCTATCCATTATAAAACCCAAACTGAATATAAATATATGAAATTAATGCATAAAATGAAAACTAAATTAAACCTGTGAAATTACATGATGAATGATAGAATTACTAGTACTAAGGTAACCCTTCTACTGAAAACAAGAAAGAAATTTACATGTCTGAATGGTAATCAGCCACAGATACATGCCAACCCCTGGGCTCACATTTAATACAAACAGAGTTACAAAATGAACAAAATATTCCCCCCCCCCAAGTCCACGCACTATTCTGTCCCGTTAACCGGGGACCCAATTAAAATGTTTAAAGCTTAAAGTCATTGAATGTTGTGTAGCTATATGTCCACGAGTTCTAGTGGGTTACATTCCCTTGTATAAAAGTAATATGGTTTGGTGTCACCTGATTTATTCCGTGGTGTGAAGTTGGTATTCTGGTTTACATTTTAGTGTGTGGGTGGGCTGTCCTCGCTATTCTCCTCCGGCAGATGAAGTTGAGAGAGTCTAGATGGTCATGTTCAGGATGGGGCTGTTCCTCGACTTGCAGCGAGGGACCCTATGCATACAAAATATTATCAGCGAGAATTTCCAAAACTAATTCCCCCAGAAACCTCACACGCACCAAAATCCATTTATAATATTAAACACAGCTTTAGGCCTACTTAAAATGAAAGTTTGACACACTCTGCAACAGGTTATACGGCCATATGGCCCTATCTTGGAAAACATTTAGTTTAGTTAAATTTCATATTATTCTGACTTTACATTATTCTCAATTCTATTAAAACTTTATATTTTTATTATGACTCTCTTTCTCTAATATTCTCAATAAATTTGGGGTGACTTAATTATTCATACTAACTTGATTCACCACTTGGCATGTATACATTTATAAACTTTACCCCTCTGGGTTAACATTATTCAATTACGGTGCCTTAATTAAGACTTCTGAAATTAACATAGTATTACTATAATTACCAATAAAATTTACATTTAAATTACTCAAAATTACACATTTCACAACTTGCCACGTGGCGTGATAGGTTAACTGATTTCATTCATATCTGTATTTATTAAACAAATTCCTTTTGCATAACTACAGATTTATATATATAAGTACATTGCAGTGACTTACCGCAGATCTGTTTTAATTTAGCCTGCCATAGATGGAAGATGGTGCAATTAGAAACTTCTTTCTTTCGGAGAAGAAATGCCACGAGGCGTTTGGTTGAAAGACCAGCAAAAGACAGACTTTGAAACGCAATTCCGGACTTTCTCAACTCGCAATCAGCAGCGAACGCCAGAGCGCAGCACCAATCGGGCGCAGCGCATTTACCGCATGTAGATTGTGTGCGTATTTCTGTTAAACACAGTACGGCAAAACGCCACCGCTAAATACCGTTCCTATATTTCTTTTAGCGTGTTCGTTAAATACCGTACACGATTTTTGTTTATTCGCGCCGATCTTACTCGACTCGGCACACAACTGAGGTGCCAGCAAAGACGTAATCATGAACACCTACAAAGCCTTTATAAGGTAAAAAATGGATTACGGTGCAATAATATATGACTCAGCTAAACTAACCATTTTAAAATCTCTGGAGACTAATACATACATTCGCCCTACGCCTGGCACTAGGAGTGTTTAGAACTAGCCCGATTAACAGCATTCTAGCCGAGTCTCATGAATATCCGCTTAGAATAAGAAGAATAAAACTCTGTCTGTCATATGCCACAAAAGCAGCTTCAAATCCTGATAACCCTGTAAGTCTTAATGTGCTCTCAAATAGAAACAGCGACAAATTTGCTAAACGCCCAACCCTACCCAAACCATTTTATGAACGTATTAATATCTACCTACGCAAATTAAACACTCATTTTCCTTCTGTTTTCACCCAGCAACATCCACTAGAGCCTCCTTGGTGTCGTAAACCTCTCAAATATGATTACATAATCTCAGAATCTCCAAAAGCTACTACAACTCCGTACATTTTCTTGTCTAAGTTCTACAAAAAACTTGATAAATACACACAGTACACTCATGTGTTCACGGATTGTTCTCGCACAGACGGAAACAATGGATGTGCAGTAATATTATCTGGACATGAATACTTATTCAGGTTGGACGGGGTCTGCTAGGTTTTTTTCTATATAGCATATGCAATTCGTTCAGCACTAGAAATAATGAAAGATTCCATGGGCTCCAAGTATATTATCTTCTCAATTCTCGAAGTGTTTTAGATAGTCTGCAGCAGGAGGACACCAAATAACCCATTATCCAACACATAAGAAACATAACCCTTGATATCTCAACTAGGCAGTGCAAGGAAATTATTTTCAGTTGGATACCATCGCACATCGGAATTAACGGCAACGAGATGGCTGATAGGGCTGCGAAAACTGCTACGTCGAGTCAATATCATCCTCACAAACTATCCCACAATGACCTTAAGAAATATTTGCATTTAAAACTTCTGGAGCACTGGAATGATGAATGGCTTAAGTCACCACCCGCCAAGCTATTCCGAGTGAAGAAAAATATTTACAAGCAGCACTCACATGCTACAGACTCCAGGAGAAATCAAGTGGTCATAACAAGACTCTGCATCGGCCACACGCTACTGACTCACAAGGACATTTTCACAAGAGAGCCTCCTGCGAGATGTAATCGCTGTGGCACGGTTTTGTGAGCTTTCCATCTCGTTTCAGAGTGTCCTGCTCTTCAACATCTACGAAGCAAATTTAATATCCCTGCAGATGTGCGAAAAAGTTTAAATGACAAGACTGCAGCCGCCAACATACTTCTCCTCTTAAAGGAGATTCAGTTGTTAACAGCAATATAGGTACGAACTAAGAAAATTATAAAAACATTAAAAATTGTGTAATGAAGTTAATGGATTTATATGTTATTAAGACTTATTGTTATATAGTTGTTATATTTTGTTACTTAGTGTTATATTTATTATATGTATATTTAGTTATATTTATTTATGTGCATGATGTGTATTTATATATTGTTTATGTTGTGGGAGGTTAATATTTCTCATTTTATTTTGCATCAGTTAAACTAATACTGTTATTTGTTAAATATTTTTATCTATCTCATTTGTTTACACTATTTGGTATTTAAACAAATATTTACTATATGTTAATACACCTGTTTAAGAATCTGTACAAATTCATTTTTGTGGTCACTAATGACCACAAACACAAACAGGTGTTGTTGCAGCGAACTTATAAATAAAAAATATAAAATAAATAAATAATAAAAAAATAGACTGTTTTTTTTTGTTTACTGGATATATCCAAATAAAGAAGCGTTAACTCTAGTCGTATAACATTGACAAGCTTGTTTTCTTGTGTTATATTTTGTTCTGACACAAAACTCGCATTTTGTTAATATTAACGTTAATATAGAAATCTACTTTAGAATATTACCTTATTACCTACTCAATTCATCTGATTAGAGAAAGAGTTATATCAATAGAACGTTATCATAAAGCTCTACTGTTAATAGAGCCATAAGGATATAAAAATACTTTTTTATATAAACAAGCAATTAAAAAATATTCTTATTATTTCAATAAATATATTTATGATATTTTATAAATGCTTGTATATATTATAAAGATTACTTATTATAAACATAAAAATATGATAATTTAATGCTTATTATATTATACTATATGCTGATTAACTAGCGGCTGGAAACGCTTTGTAGTAGCCATGGAAACGTCCACTAAATAAAAAGCCGCGCGCTATGCCTTGGTCTTTTACGGACTGTTGAGCAGAGGTTTATTTTATATCCTTATTAAATTATAAAAATTTGCTTATCAAACAAAATTTAGTAAGCACGCTAATGTTGTATTACTAATATAAATTTATTAGACCTATTTGTACTTGAAAAACCTTACAGTGAAAATTAAGTTGCCTATGAACAAAGCAAAAGTTAGTTAATTATGTAAACCTTTTCTAGTCAGTTAGTTTCTGTATTAATACAGCGTCATCATAAACAGAAGAGAGAAATTTCAAGTCATTAAATATAACTGTTTAGAGAGTAAGTTACACACACTTTTATCGCCAATGCCAAAAACTGTCATAAAGTATGGTTAACTGTAACATGTTATGATTGTTCCCTTTATATGCGAAATGTACGTATATTTCTTACTAACACGAACTCTACTGATATTGAAATCTGTTAAAATTATTGTTATACGATTGAGTTGTCCACTATGTCTTGCTAAATTTCATTATCTTCAAATACTGTTATATGGGATTTTGTGATGGGTGATTACATTAAACCAGATTTTATTTTACACCGAGTAAAAACGACCCACTTGTTTATGTGTCTGCCGGGTCCCATTTCCCTTAACAACTTCACCACTCAGCATCTGATAACCGCTCTGCAAAAAACGGACACGCCTCACATTTGTTAAGGCCGCTGGGGATCTATGTACTGTCAGCAGTCTAAACGTATACAATATGTAAAAATTCAATCTTATTTTTGTTTTAGGATCTTTCTATACTATACGTATATACTTTCTAATCAGTTCCGTGTGTAAAAGAACTAATGAATGTTAAAAATTGGTGTACAAAATATTGTTAGATACACAGTTAATTTTGACTTACATATTGTTACAACGGTCTTACTGATCGTCGTATGGTAACGTGGAAACGAAATACAGACACCGATGAAAACAAAAATTACCAGCTTTAATTAATAACAATTTGTAATCAACTCGTACAGTAATTCAAGTTAAATTTGTACAAATCCAATAATCATGTCAACTATTAAAGGTTCTGCAATAATTATAACACTCGATCTGCACTAAAGAAATCGCTCACTGTAACTAAACTGACAAGGTGACAAGGCCAGCCGCTCTTGTTTTATAGATCGCGGAGAGGTTTTATAATAACTTTCTCTCCTTTCGGTGGCGTGAGCACAATTTGCATATTACAAGTGCTCTCCAGAACAATCTGGAAAGTACCTAGTGCGCCTTGACTGAAACGCTACACCTGCTCGACTAGTGAAGAAACGGATATAAAGACGCTTTAGACTCTTCTAGACAGTTCAGAACAGTCGTTACAATATTTTATATTTCACCCTCACTGAAAAGAGAGGACTGTCTAGTCATTCGTATTGTAACTTTATTTGGAAATTTTAAATAAACTTTTTAAACTAATTAAAAATTAAATTTGTAACTATAAGTGCCGTCTGCAGTCTGTAACAAAATAGTACGTTATATTGACACGTAGGCAACCATATAAACTTGCGCGCGCGCAGACACACACACACACACACAAGTGCAATTTAATCATTTTACTTCGGCAGTATATATCCTGAGACTTAGCAACTCGTGTGTGGTCGCCTTTCTAAGACTGTACAGCACTTCCTATCATTGTGTATCATTTTTCTCTTCTTTAATACATCTTGACAAATTTGAATTGACTTTTATTTACTTCAGTTCTAACTAACAAATCTCAAGGATGTAGTATTAGAACTCTACCATATCTGTGAATTCATATGCACTTAGCAAAATCTTGGAATGAATAGAAAGTGAAAAGAAATTTGTGATACGTAGTTTTGGTCTGACTACGGCACCCACCGGAGAGGTAAACACGTAATCTCTGTGTAATCTTATGTATTAGGCCTATGTTCAGAAAAGTAGATGTACCAAATTTAACTGGATAAAAAGTAGTGTATCCATCAAAACTCACATATTTCCCTCCCACAGACTCAGTGCTTATGAATTATTTTGTAAGTGAAAGAGGAGGAGCACCCCTGATACAGGGTGTTTACGTGTTACTGATGATGGTACAAATTGACCCTATGCAGGGAACTTGTACGCGGTGGTTACAAATATGTCTATGTAAAATTATCTAAATCAGGATATTTTTAATGAACGTGGCTGGTTATATCCATAGTTGCTATACTTGACCAACACGCCCACTGAAGAAGTTATCTTGACAATTTCGTCAGCGATATTGAGGTGTTGTACTATGTGGCGGTCTAGGGATACTTTCAAACTAGACCATTCAATAGCAATGCAACGACAGCTATGTTAGAAGTGTTTATGTATCTATTGTTATTCTAGTATTTAGTGAAAATTATGAATCTTTTGGAAAAGCTTTTCAGCAGGGAAACTTTCTTTTCCAATCTATTTTTAATGTAGTATGAAATGTTATTAGGAAGAACTAGGTTTTATTTTGAAATGAAGAGTACTTCGCACAGAGACACCAACATAAACCCTGTAAAATATTTTATACTTTCTATTAAAAATATTTATATATTGCTTTTTACTGATATGAAACACACCAATAAAATAAAAATTATCTGTTGATTGTATTAGTGGACTTTAGAATGTTCTGCCACTGATCACCAAACCCTCCATAGTAGCTTGGTGATACCATTTACTATTAAATGCCCTGATTAGGCCACAGCGTGTCAGACACAAAACTTACAACTCTGACCATTGTAATCAGCTCATTGATGAACTCTTGAATCAATCCGTTGCAGCAAGAAAATCGTAAAACATATGGTTAGAAAATTTTGGTAGCCGCGCTGCTGAAAACAGTAAATAGATAACTTCTAATTTTAGGTAAATGTACGAACCACTTACTTAAATCTTTTGTTTGTAAAATAGAATTATTTTTTAATTGTATGTAAATCTCTACGTAAACTAAAATACTGTTAGTCTCCTAATTTACTTTCTCCTACTAGATAAAAACCTGTTACCAGGAATATGAAAGTTTAATTTTAACAGAGTAATGCGAAAGCCAGATGGTTTTAAGTTGCATGTAAAATGTAATTATTATAAAACGCTTGTAATTTATAATTCAAGATTTGTTATTTCTTACAACGACAGATAAAATTATAGTAATAACACAATTTCTGGGAGGGCACCTCATTTTTATTATTGATTTTAGTTTTAAATTTAAAAAGATAATTATTTCAACACAGAACACTGGAAAAGTACTGCGTAAGTACTGCTGAGTACTATACCATTTAAGCAAGTGAACTTTCTATTACGTTTTTTTTATTTTATGATATAATTTTCTGAATTATATTAATTTTGATATTGATTTCAGTTTTTAGTACATATCTTCTTTTTTGTTTTTATGAAATTATGATCTGAATTTAAAATTACGAGATAATATGTGATTACTGATTTATTACTTTTGTATTCAATAAAGTTAATACAGTTTTTATTTATCTTAAGATCACCAGATATCATGCCCAACTAATGTAAACAGCTGTTTTCCTAAATTTTAAAATGTTTGGACTTAATAAAATGTAATTAAATAATACTATGTTCACCTGCCTTCATGTCACAATTTAAGGTATTGTCAAAAAGTAAAGATTTACATAAAAAAATGTTTATCAGTTGATAAACTTACATAGGCTATATAGTCTATATTCCATTAACAAGGGGTAGAAATACTGTAACGTTCTATACCGATTGAGAGGACGTGAAATAGTAGAATTTTACGCCAAAGTTTTCACAGCATCGTGCACAAGATAGTGCTACATGCGAACCCAACACGTTTTCTTTTCTCCCTATTACGCAGTGTACGTTAGATTTCCCCAAAGGCCATGAACGAAATTAATTCTAGCGAAGGCTGTCATGATGCCTCCAAAGGTGCACTCTGATATAAATGCATATTGGAGAAACTAACAGAATATGCACTTTAAGTAAAAACGTACTAAAACTATTATTATCATACCGTTTGTACAAAAATCTTACAAACTAATTTTATTATTTGTATCTTTTTTATTTTTGTTTGTATATTTACAGTATTATTTTTTTATTTTTTGTTTCGTTTTACCTATTTTTTGTGTGTTTTCTAATGTTTAATATTTTATAACTCTAATGTAAACATTTATGCCAAAACTATCATCAATATATAATACACGATACCACTTACCACCAAATACTGCCTACCAAACTACCAGTGTTCTACCTGCCTAGGCAAGTACTATGTCTGATAATCAAAATAATCAAAATGAGATTTGAGTAACATGATTTCAGCAAAGAGAAACAACCAAGCGTCTGCAGAAAATGTTAAGCATAGTACGTGTTGAAAGTCAATAAAGAGTCATGTCGGTAGAAACTAAGCACGGAATCGAGTGTATTGTTATTCTAAACACAAGATAGTTACTCAGTAATGACGAAAAAGGCGTGCGCCTGAACGTTCAGAACACTCTTCTCGTCACATGTGGACAAATTCTATGAAGGCATGTACACCTTTGTTTACGTCACAGGTGAATTTCACTATTTTTATGTAGCAAAGAGAGGATAGAGACAAGTAGGCCTACTTATCTCACCGACTTGTAAGCGTTAAACGTTGTTATACAATTTTTGTAACTGTGATATTGAAAATTTATGGGTCTCTGTGAGTAGTTTCACTGGTTGGGAAAAAGTTGTTACGGGCAGTCCAGAATTATTGCAATGTGACTGTGATTATATTACATAGGGATAGATGTCAATCGAAATTGAGATTGTCCACCCCTCAGGTACGTACAGTTCTTCTAAAATCATCACCAACAATAGTAGACAATCACAAAACGACATTACGTATTATTGTTGCTCATAAGTATTATAATTAGGCCTAATACTTATCGCTCTGATTCAATCCCTCCACTTATGAGAGTGTGTGCGTTAAGGATTTTGCAGAAGTGCAGAAATGACTATTATTTGTACAATGTGTAAACTTGCATTCATGTTACCAGCTCGTCAGGTGTACCGTTATATATTTCTATCGTTATATACAGCGAGGCTTGGCTCAATGCCCATTCGTATGTATCCTAAAATTATTTACAACACTAACTACGAAAAGAATCAATATCGCTTCAAATGGTTATTATTAATAAGACGTGTAAAAACGTCTGCTTTTGTTTGCTTATAAATACCATACAATTAATGCTGTAAATGAAACTACGCTAAATTTATACCCCTAATGACGATTTATGAAATATCGAATATATTTTAATATATTAAAGTGACAGGAACAACACCGTATAAAAGTATGACGCTAATAATAGGCCTACATTTAAATAATTATTACTGAACGAAAGAAGTTACTGAACACATTTTAGAAACCAATATCTCGTACACACAGACAGACAGAAACACACACACACACACATACACACAAACACATGTGTGTATGTACATTTTTTCTCACAATTATTCTTGTTGTTTCATTATTATTTATAATACTTGATATTTGTGTTCTCTCAAAAAATCTAAACTGGATAGTCGTTAGCAAACTTCTAGCAAGTAATAAATAATTTAAATGCAAATAAAAGATAATATGATGAGAAATAAATTAATAATAATTATTTTCACATAAATAAAATAATGATATGATAGAGACTGAACGAAGACTTGGTGTCTTGTGAAGATTCGAGTTACTCACCAAATAGTTATTATGCCACTAGACACGGGCATAAAAGGTTCCTTTTTTTTAACGATCTGTACAGCGCAAATTAAAACTATTCTCTAAAGTTTTACAGGTTTCTAATACAAGATTTTACAAACTACTTCAAATTCAAAGTCATTTAATTTTTCATTGTGATTATTTTATTGTTTTAATTTCACCGCATGGTAAACATAGTAGAATATTATAAATATACATAGAACTAAAGTCATAAGAGAAAAAAAGAACTTTTCGCGTATTCAAACAATTGATGATATTCAGTATTTTTATAACGTGCAGCGATTGTTTCTTGCAGATCAAGTAACAAAGTAATCTCTGTCATTTAAAGAACCAAGTTAGGTACATGTAAGAACAAAATTAAAGTTTTGGTTCTCATAACGTTATTTTGTATTTATAGTAATGTTATTTATTAGCTATATACAAAATACTATGTGTATAATACCAATGCAAAGCATGTTCGGTACACAGGAGAATTCTATGTAATCTGTAATTGGGCCTCCTGCAGTACAATCGCGACGTTTTGATGTTGATGTAGTAAACGTCTAAAGCGACATGGACCCTGAAGAACCGCAGAATTACGAATTAATTTTAAACTAGAGTTTGACAGTCAACTTAGAAATAATATAGCATGGGAACAGTTAAGGATTTGTCAAGCAACTAATTACTCGTATGTAAATTGTGGTTGTTAATGATGTTCATTAAATATAGAAATAATTCTATATTGCAGTTTTACCAACTGCAAAGAGTAATAATGTAATATTGTAATTGCAGAGTCCAGACTACTGTTTTAGAAGAAATTGTAATATAAGTATTGAGAGTGTATTATCTTGCGCCTAATATATAAAGACGGCAAAGGTCTTGGTAACATCATGAATTTATTAATCCATATTTTTTAAATTTAAGAGATTTTAGTATTGAACACCATCATTTTTGCAGAATTTTAAGGAATATGTTAGAACTGTCATAGAAACGGCTAATAACTGAAAATCTCTAAAATATAATTGAAATTCGGAGAAAAAGGCAGAAAACATTCAATTTTTACTTACGCTATAAATTATATTTTGTGAGTTTCTGGTACAGTAGATGAAGTACGGTATCTATACTTCAAATTTCCAAAGCAATAATAATAAAACTGTCTCATTTGGTTACAAGCTTTATACAACACATTATTCCGCCTATGCGTATTGTAAATTGCTTTGGTAGTATTCGTTAAGTTTTATGTGTCTCATATTTCTACACGATACACTCTAGTAAGGCAATATACGTATTATTTATACGTTCATTTTTCGGTACGTAGTGTGTAGTCGCTAATCTTGTATAGTTACCGTGAGATATAATTTGACTGAACAAACATTGTTTTCCCATTGTTATAAGACTTAGACAGGCGAGTTTCATAATTTTACCCTTAGTGTGACAAATAAATATCAAGTGTTTACTAATTATCAAATTTGTACGTGTCAAATTTACAGAAAGTATTTGCAGTTGAACATTTTTGCTTTGTCTAATTGACACATATCAAACAAAACATAACAACTAAAAATACTTTAAGTGTGGTATTTGCAATTGGAATAAATACGAAAAAGAATTTAATCTGTACGAAACCCAGTATTCAAAAACTAGAAACTCTCCATCTATTACGTAGGCTATCACGGCCGGAGTCAACATTATTAAAAATATTATTTACCGCGCACTAGGGTTGTGGTTGATTGGTTAATTTTATGTCTCTAAATGTTTCGGCCACACCTGCGGAATATGCTCTTGCCAACGTCGATCATCGGGTTCTCTTCGAAGCGACCTAGATCCTATCCTAAGTGAGTGATCATTTCGCTCGCCTGCATATAGAATCCGTTGAGATCCAGAAGCATGCCCCCCCCCCAATCAACTCGTGTAGACAAAATGAGTCATTAAATAGGATTGGCAACCTATCCTATTTTATAGGATTCCGCGCTGGGACCCAATCAGAATTTAACTGGTTTCAGATTTGTTCGCTTAGGACAGCTGAAGGGCGCATATAGTTATATAGGGAACCTCGTTTACCGTTAGCCGTCACAACTAACTTTGTGCAGTGAATCTTTTCTTGCTGCTGCTCAGGCTCTGTAGGTAGCACTGCTCCGGACGACCCTTGCGAGTCCCCACCAGTGGTAACCGAGCTTGTGGTATCGCCGGAGTAAAGAGGCCGTGCGGACATCTTTCTAGGTAAGGAAGGCTATTCACGAAGCCGCTCTCGAGCGGGAGGTCATTAAGTCCCGCTCTTCCCCCGGTTCGTGGTTCTGAGAGTTGGGGGTTCAATGTCTGAATGTTTCTACTAAGATAAGAAAAATTATCCCATTCCAAATTACACATGAGGTGGGTCTCAGCATGAAGACATAACTATTGACGACATTTAGTAGGTCTAACATTAAGTTGTGTTTATGCTGTTTGTAAATTATTCTAAAAATGTATAGTTAAAATAAAAGAATAGTTAAATATTTCTGTTTAATATTTAAAACGGGAAGCGGCCTACTGAGTTCCTTAATTTTGCATTTATCTTTAATAGAGAGAGAGTGAGAGAGCGAGAGAGCGAGTGAGAGAGAGAGAGAGAGAGAGAGAGAGAGAGAGAGAGAGAGAGAGAGAGAGAGAGAGAGAGAGAGAGAGAGAGAGAGAGAGAGAGAGAGAGAGAGAGACTGAGAGAAAAAATATTTTTTTTTTTTAAATAGATTGAACACTATTCATTTTACCAAATCAATAAACTGAACATAAAAAAAGAAATACCTGAACATTTAACAAACAGAAATACCAACAAACAATTTAAAGGTTCTACACGCTTCGATCAGTTTAACGTTAATACAATTATTTAATGATTACATTAAACACACTTTATTTTTGGAATACAATTACTTCACTATTTTATTTGATTTTAAGAGTTTACTGCACAAATTTTCTTTGAATTCTAAATGAAATAGAGAAACCTGACACAAACGTGACGGTAAATTGACGAATCATGTGGTAAAAATCATAATAATGGCGAATGACGGTCTTATGAAAATGTTAAAATTGCCGGTCAGTGCGGTTTGGCCCTCGTCGGAACGTCCCTATCGCTAACATTCGGGTTTAGCGACTGTTGAATGTAATTTTGAGTGTACTGATTTTCCCGTCCAAAGCTGTCTACACATAGCCCAGTGATTTAAGGAAAAAATTGCCCTAGAATCCTAATGATCTCGATTTTTGCATACAGCTTTGTTTTGAAGTCCTGGATAACGTGTGAAAAGTCACAATGCCAATCGTGTACGTGTCGTGAGTTAGTCAAGGTCAAAGGTCACAAAAAATGTTTTTTTGAAAATGTCTCGCTTCCTATTGGTCGGACGACAATAGAGGTCAATATAAAAATTGTTGATCTCACTATTCTCTATAAAGAAGGTCCTATGCTGTTTTTACGTAAACTAGCCGTTTCCGCGAAATGACGCAGAGAAAATATCAAAGCTGCTGAATGCATTCATTTCCGCACCACCTTCGAGGTAGAATACAAGGCGCTTTTTTTTACATAGTTTCCCCAGTAGGCCTAATCCATGTTATGCAGGGTTATGACATTAATAATTACACACAAATTTTAGTTGATTAATAATATAATTAATTAATTAGTTAATATTATTAATTAATTTTCGCTTTCGTCTTCATCGTCCATATCCTGAAAGTCATCAATGTTCGGCTCAAGTTCGTCGTCATTTTCTTCTAATTCTGTCAAGTTTGCGGATAAAATATCTATTGGTTTAACATTATTGTCCGTGTCCAAAGCAGATACGTCAGTATCAAATGTTTCACGTGATGCGGCATTAAAACAAGACTGACCATGACAGTGGCCACAGACTGCGGAACATTTTAAGCCAATTTTTCTGCAACCGCAGTTAGCACCGCAACCTTTCGCATAGTTGCAAAAAATTGTATTTGGAAATACGTCTGGCGCTGCTTGTAATAAAGTTGTAATGGGCTCTAAAAAGTTGTTCCTGACAACCCATCCACATTTTTGAGGGTCTAAGTTATTCCCTAACCTAGTTTGTACCTGGTAATAGACGCGGAGATGTTGTTGAGCGGTTGCAGCAGTAGGAGGAAGAGAGTACAATTTAACAGGAACATTAAGCCTTGTTGACTTGGCAGATTGTAAGTACCTATAATTTATCAATGGACTTTTCGATTTTTGGAGCACCATATAAACGGCCAAAAGAATAAGTATGCCGTTATTGTATATGGTTTCTGGAGGGCAATTTTCTTGTTGAAATACTTGTGCCGCTTGGTGCAAATCAGGACGTTTTTCAAATGATTTCATCACTCCATTTTTTCCCTTACCATCGCAGAAGTTGCGTCACATCCGGTGATCGCGTGTAAAAATAATATGTGTTTTTACAATGAATAAAATTGTTGATGATTGCAGAAGAATATACTTTCGTTTCTTCTTATATTTACGTTTCAATATTTCCTTTACCAGGTTTCATAAAGAAAATATTCTGATGCGGAAGAGTACGCCCTATTAGAATAATCACAAGGTCGACAATAATGTTTAAACACACTATATAATACTACACATAATATATAATGTATAGAGTGGAGTATACTACTGTATTCGCTCCGAGCCGATGCGTGGTAAGGATTCGTGAATCGACGTACCTTCTCATGTTGGGAGAACGTATCGTTTTTGCAGGACGCTTATGCACGTGTTTATATGAAAAATTTGCAAAAATTGTGTCATTTAGTTGTTGTGTGGTAATTTTACTTACCAAAGTTATAATATGTGAGTAAATTTAATAATGAACATAAATATGTAATTCATTTTGTTACTTACATTTATATATTTGGTGTATTTTTCAATAATTGTCTATTCTTTATGTTTTTCAATGATGAAACGTCATAGGTAAACGGGGAAGGCAGAGAATGTAGTCACGTGACGTCACATGATACGCATCGGTTCGGAGCTTATAGCGTCTAAATTGTATTTTTTTATGTTCTTTATATAAAAATTATTCATATTTTTACTTACCAAAGTTGTAATATATCAAGTAAATTTAATAAAGAAATAAATAAGTAATTCATTTTATCATTTACATTTATATATTTGATATATTTTTCAATTATTGTCTTTTCTCCATGCTTTTAAATGACGAAACGTCCTAGGAAAACAAGGAGGGTAGAGAATGTAGTCACGTGATACGCATCGGATCGGAGCGAATAGAATATAAAGAGTGGAGTTTATGCTTTGCTCCATAATTAAGATGTGAGTTATTCGATAAACTGTTGGTTTTATGTAAAAATTGTATAGCACCTTTTTTATAGAGAATAGTGAGGTCTACAATTTTGAAATTTGCCTCTATTGTCATCCGTCTAATAGGAAGTGAGATATTTGCGAAAACGATTTTTTGTGACCTTTGACCTTGAATAATTCAAGACGCGTACACGATTGGAATTGTGACTTTTCACATGTTATTCAGGACGTCGAAATATAGCTGTATACAAGAGCTGTTTTGCACTTCCAAGCAATAGTAGCGAGCAATTCGCCTACTACGCGAATCCATTACTGTTCAGTCAACAAGATTAATACCGCAAATCTTGTAACTTAAACATATTTAAATTATTTAGGGGTTCACTGACTGACCCATTGAAACTTATGGACGAGCCGCCACTGACAGAAAGCTTTTTTCGCCTTTATAACGACCAAATATTTTTTTTAAAAAACTTTTTCGTATTAACCTATGTTGTACCTATACCTACGTGTTTAGCTATATTTTGTATAGGGGTAAACCTACTAGGATTTTATTTAGGGGGGGGGTTAATCAAAAAACATCAACAGATAAAATGAAAATTACAATTATTTCTGCATAGTGAGATTAAAACAAAAAAATTTATTAACAAATGAAAACAAAATTTGTTATTCGTTAGGTGAAGAAACACCAATAAAGCTCTAAATGCGCATTAACACTTAAAGTGCAAAATGTACACCAAATGTGTACTGTTTGTTACCTGTTAAACACGATTTCTTTTTCTCGTTCACTTCTTTAAGAACAAAGACAATCGAATACAATTACGTTACCATGGTAACCATACGAACGAATTCTGTAGCAAGCTTTAACAAAATAATGCACTATGCTTTTCAAAGAAACGTTACAAACCAAATATAATTTTACAGTGGATATATATTTGATATTAGGCTTATGCCTAAAGATAATATTATTCGCACATACAATTTCTACCTCTTGCATTAGTTAGATTTTTACATACCGGTTTCTCAAAATCTAATCTGCATAAGTTTTTGAATTATAAGTTCTTAAATAATTTATACAACTCGTGAATAGAAGTCTACCTACTGATTTAAATTAACCAGCTACGATTTCTGATATGAGAGTTTACGTCAGGAAGTCAAGTAGTATTGACACCAAAAATAACGTCCTTTAAAACACGATGGATAGAACTTGTAACCAAAAATACGATAAATGAAAATGAAGGTCGAAATTTTACAATCAGTAAACTCTTTATTACATAAATAAAGTCAAAGAGCACAATAAGAAATTTGAAATTTAAACTACACTTTATTTTCATCTGTTACATAATCTCGTAACCAAATATTGTAGGTTTACACATTGTAGAATCTCGTTACACCCTCTTCCATTAGCTACTCTCTGTGCGCACAGAGAGCATTGCCCGGGAGTCACGAACTTGGACGTTGGAAGTAGGATTTGCTGGCAGAGCTGACTCGAGCTGGCTAGCTCGAGCTCTGACTCATTCGTCAGTACCAGTGGGCATTAACCGAACCTTCAGTTCGGTACCCGTTACCAGCCTTTGACTCCCAAAAACAGACGTACGTGTACCTGCACACATAGGTATATATCTCATTTTTTCAATTTTAAGCATATATATATTTGTGTGCTTTATTTTTTTAAGTGTATATATATACCGTACATATGCAGTACGTCATACGTAAAAACTGATGAATACAAATCATAAATACATTACATAATACAATATTCAAATACAATACATAAATACTAATCTACAATGTAGCGTCGGTCGGTTCTTCTTCGCAGCGTCGGCCGGTCCTGTTCCGTGCAGTCAGTCGGCTTCCATCTGTACGGCGTCGGTCGACTCCCCTTCCTCGTAGCGTCGGTCGGCTCCCTTCCCGTGCAGTCAGTCGGTTACCCTTCTTCGCAGCTCTGCCCGGTTCTTCTTCCGTGCAGTCAGTCGCTTCCCCTCCATACGGCGGTCGGTTGACTCCCCTTCCTTGTAGCATCGGTCGGCTCCCTTCTCGTGCAGCCAGTCGGTTACCCTTCTTCGCAGCGTCGGCCGGTTCTTCTTCCATGTAGTCAGTCGGTTTTCCTTCCGTGTAGCGTCGGTTGATTCTCCCTCCGAGCACGTCGATTCCACAACTCTTCGTAGCAACGAGTTCAGAAATAGCAGCGATGTTCCTAACTCCAACAACTAGCCTATATAAGGACAGAAACTTAGTAGTCTATAGAAAAATACGACTGAAGTGGGGAACAACTGGAAAGAAAGAACAATCGTCGAATGCGAGAAAGGTTGAATAAAAGACAATTTATATGTGGTAGATGTAGAGGGAGATCTAGAACTCTCTGGCGAGATAACATACGCGGGACTAGTGATAACAAACGTGATGGCTAGTAATTGGTCTTGGTAGAAGAAATAAAGATCATAACACACAAGGACGGTAAAACCGCGTGAAGATGATGAAGATGAAGAGGAAGAAAGAAGAAGAAGAAGCAGAAAAAGAAAAAAAGAAGACTCTACATTCCAATATGCCTACAGAAATCTTCCATGACACACCGTCGTTCTTATGGTGCAGCGCAAGTGTTACTCTTTGGTCGTCCAGTTGATTACGTCATAGGTTTACTGTGATATAAAATTAATCAGGTAATAAAATATAAATATATAAAAAATGCAACGTAAAAATGTTTACAAATAAAACGAAGATTATAGCTTTCAAAACAGAGAAACTCTCGGATTAAAAACATTTATTAAGAACTAGACACTAGGTCAAGTAACATACATAAACAATAAAACATAAGAAACAAATGCTATGTAAAAGCAAACCCTTAAGAATATAGTGCGACCAGATACTACAATTAAATGTTATGATAGCTGCCCTTCTTATATTATATAGTAGTGAGACAGGTTTATGATCACGATACTGAAACAAAGTACAGTCTTCCAAGATGAAACTCGTACGAGACCTGAAATAGTGAACAAGAGATGACAGAATTAGAAATGAAGACATAACATCAATGCAAAAAATAAAACATCTTAGGCAAAAATATAAATAGCAATTAGAAATTATGAGTAACGAGAACTGCCTAAACAAGCCGTCAAAGACAAAGAAGCAAAAAGAGGGAAGTACTTCAGGACGACCAAAGAAAAGTGAAAAAATCAGATACTCACTTGAAAACGGAACACAAATGTATAAGCCAGAGAGCGAAGATGACTGTCAACTGACCAGTGCCAATTTCAAAAATAAAGTGAAAAAATTTCAGTTTGTATCCATAGTTACGTAACAGAATTAAACGTATTGTTTCTTAACAGTAAATCAAATAATCAAAAATAAATTATTGAAGAATGTAGAGTCGTAATAAAATTGAAACACATCTCTTGTTTGAGATCACAAATGAATTGTCAGTTTTATAATGAAACGTTGTTATTCAGTTGCGTTTTGAGACGGGATTGGGAAAGACCATACGATAGTATTTCTCTGATGATTTACAATGTTCAGTTATGCTGCAGTAAATTAATGCAGAATCACGAATCCGTTTGAAATTACTATGTCCGTTCAAGTCCAGACGTAGGCCTAAATCCTAAATCCACGATACTTTCTTTGCCTTTTTGGTATCGTTTTGCGAAGACTTCTTTCAATTCGCTACAATTGCTGTGCACTTTGTTTTTCTGTTTTTTAATTAAACATATATGCGCGAACTGATGAATACAAAAGTGTGGCAAATAGGTCTACTGCGAACAGCTTTACTGCAGGAAATCATTTGAATTTCACTTTTCATTTATTTAAAACAAGAAGTCGGTCGATTTTGTAAAAAAAAAAGATTTTATTCGTTTTTACAAAAATTTCAGTTCTATAAAGTCTAAGGCGCTAATGAAATATTTAATTTCAAACAGACGTGAAATTTATCACGCACTCAAGTAAAATCAATTTTTTATTTTCTCTTCACCACTTAAAAACAGGTCATTAACAAAACGGTAAATCGGTTTTGACGCACATCTGTTATAATTTTGAATTAATAATCTCTATACTGGTAACACACAAAAAAAACTACAAAAGGGTCGTTGCGTTTTATAGATTACTAGCATATTATACTAAGTTATCGTATTATGTAAGAATTAAAGAATTTTTGTGCTCTGACTATGTTATTATATACTATATTTAAAATATAAAACGAAAAAGACAAACAAGTTAGATAACTGTATTTTTGATTGTGTGCATTGCTGCATATACCTACTACTGAATGTAACCAAATAATGAAATCATAAGCCATGTTTTCGATACTAACGCCAGTGTTGTAATTAAACATGTTTGAGTATTGTCCCAATAACCAACTGGCGGCTCGTGGTTCTGACAGTTGGGGGTTCAATGTCTGAATGTTTCTACTAAGATAAGAGCATTTATCCCATTCCAAATAACACACGGGGTGGGTCTCAACTGAAGACATAACTATTGACAACTTTTAGTAGGCCTAATATTATGATGTGTTAAATATTTCTGTTTAATATTTAAAACGGGAAGCGGCCTCCGAGAGAGAGAGAGAGGGAGAGGGAGAGAGAGAGAGAGAGAGAGAGAGAGAGAGAGAGAGAGAGAGAGAGAGAGAGAGAGAGAGAGAGAGAGTCAGAGAGAGAGAGAGAGAGAGTCAGAGACAGAGAGGGAGTGACAGGGAGAGAGAGAGACGGAGAGAGAGAGAGCGAGAGAGTCAGAGACAGAGAGGGAGAGACAGGGAGAGAGAGAGAAAGAGAGAGAGAGCGAGAGAGAGAGAGAGAGGGGGAGAGAACAAATTTTTTTAATAGATTGAAATTGATTTAATTTATTTTACCAAATCAATGAACTGAACACAAAAATAAGAAATACCTAAACACTGAACACACAAAAATACCAACAAACATTTTGAAGGTTCTACACGCTTCGATCAATTTAACGTTAATACAATTATTTAATGATTACATTAAACACACTTTATTTTTGGAATACAATAACTTCACTATTTTATTTGATTTTAAGAGTTTACTGCACAGATTTCCATTGCATTGTAAATGAAATAGAGAAATCTGACACAACACTGATGGTAAACGGACAAATCATGTAGTAAAATCATAATAATAGCGAATGGCAGTATTAGGAAAATGTTAAAATTCCCGGTCAGTGCGGTTCGGCCCTCGTCAAAACTATTCGTCTCTATCTCTATCGAACAGTCGCTAACATTCGGGTTTAGCGACTGTTGAGTGTAATTTTGCGTATACTGATTTCCCCCTCCAAAGATGTCTACACAGTCCAGGAGGTGCTGAGAGCTATTTTGCACCTCCAAGCAATAGTAGCGAGCAATTCGTCTATTACGCGAATCCGTTACTGTTCAGTCAACTAGATTAATCCCGCAAATCTTGTTATTTAAATATGAAACCATTATCTCAACAAATCCTCAAATATACTTAAATTATTTAGAGGGTTCACTGAACCATTGAACCTTATGGACGAACCACCACCGATATTAAGTGTATTTGACTTTAAACAATACATATAAAAGAATATTTTTAAGTACACGACATTGTTTTCAGAAATGATTTGACGTAGTAATCAAACGTTGAGGTTTTTATGGTAACAAAAATGTTACTGTAATTTGTATATTTCTTTGCCTATTCAGTTTTTTCAGGTCCTACCCCACACTGATAGTTTACAGTAATTGCAAGTTCGAGTATTTTTATGTGAGAAGGGGAACAACTTAAGTACTTACTATGTTGAGGCATATTACTGGGCTGTATATATTTGGTTTAAAAGTAGTTCAAGGGTCTTGGCTGATGTGAGTTATTTTTAGGATAGGATGTAATAAGGATCTGAACTTGCATTTTTGTTTACTTAGTAAACAACTAAAGATCCTTAATTACCTTTTCAGAATATTCAAGAATTTGTTATACTCAATGTTTGTCTCTTGCGGTTCTATTTCACCTGTACGACGTAGCATGTAAATATGAGCATAACTGCGTCTTTTAGTTTAAACATTTTAACTTTAAAATTTGTGTGCATGTCACTGTGGATTGCAAATTCCACGTAGACATGCAATTGTTTAAATCGAGGAAGTACGCTCGATATCATATTAAAACCTAGTAAATGAAATTCTACAATGAACTGTTTATGTTTCAAGTTTGTATCATAATAGAGCTAGTTTCAAACAGTAAAGCATACACGCCACCTACCTAACTAATAGTTTACAACTGTATTGTTAATGTCGCCATATGTGGTCCGTAGTAGTATAGTAGCTTGACAAACGATACGGTTGAATAAACACAGTGCTAGCAAACATAATTCTATTACTTGCTGTTGGTGTTCTACAACTATGGAAATGAACACGTGTTCAGTTGACTTACTCCCGCGGCCTACAGTATTTAATTCTGTTTCATATTAGAGGTTTCAAATATTTTTTTGCATTTCCAAGTCTCTGTAGTAATAGCATAAGCAACTTTTCTTTTCACGATAGTAGCATTTTATACCTTCGAGTTATAGTAACAAATATTAGTTATTAAATATTTGTTTAGGATTTAGCAAAAAATGTGTAAAAAGTTTTACATTTTCAACACGAGCTCTTTAATGTAATCTCAGCAAGTCGCAATAAAGTCTTTTTGATTTTGTCTAAATGAGAATTATTTTTTTAATTCTATTTTGACAAAATGAGACAACATTATTATTTACATTAGAATATCTTACACATAAAACATTATAAATAACAAATAAAATCGTGTTCTTACACGCTCTGAAACTTCTTTATTCTAAGAAAACCACGTAACTTTGTTTTTGTGGTAAGTTATAATTATTTAATTGTAGAGTTAACATATATTCTGGCAACTATTATTTACAATTTTACTAAAATTTGTTAAAAGTCTTATTTTATGGGAACATGATAGTTACAAAAAATACATACCACTTCAATTTTCATTAACAAACATTTTTTCTAGAGTTTGAATTAAAAGTTAAAAATTGCTTTTAAGTAATTAATAAGTATTATAAATTTTTAGCATCTACGAGCACTGTAAAAAAATTACAATTTGAGTGTTAATATTTTTTAATAGGTTACATTAATATTGATGTACGTGTTTCAACAGAAGTTTTAATTAAGAAACATATTTTTTCAAGTAAATGTAGCATTAAAATTTTATAGTGTGGTATACTATATTTCTCATTTTTAACGTATAATCATTTTTGATACTAGTTTAATTTATCTTTGCCATTTAATAGTAGCGTATGGTTGGAATACGCGTGATAGGCCTATGCTCAGAGTTTCCAGTTTTCAACATATATTTTCAGCTTTTTTTCAAACTGTCAATTTGAAATTATTAGAAGTATTATATAAATTATATATAATTTTTAAGATGTGTTAGTGAAAGAAACTTGTGTAATCTCCTAAGAAGGTCGTTTTAAGCAACTGACCGTACCACTAGCCCAAACACTCAGCTGAGCCGGAGAGTCGTGTTGTCTATGGGTGTATGTTATTATAGTTGTAGGGACATTAGTACAGGCGTATGCTGCTTGTTGAAGGCGACTTTGATAAGTTGACGAATATGCTAGGTCAGTACAGTATGGTAGCCGTGTCAGATGGTACTATGTCTTTTGTAATTTGGGCTACATGTTGGTGGGTATTTGCCGTGATTTTAATGCTTACTTATGTATAATTATTTTTCTTATGCTTATGGTGCAATAATTATTTCTTTAACAGAGTTTTGTTAAGAAAAAAAGATCTAATCTATCGCAAATCAGCTTAAGTGTTTACCGACTTCCCTTTGTCAACTAACTTATGAAGAAATATGTAAAATACAAAGAAATAGAGCTACTTGAATTTAAATATTAGACAAAAAAATTCAGTCTTTAATGAACGAGATTTAAAATGTGTCATTACGTATGCTTTACGTTCAGCGGTGAACATTCGAACAAGTGGAAGACAGAATATTCCAAATAATTTCAGAGAAAAACCGTTAAAAGTGTCATTTGTGATCCAGATCCAGATCCAGATCCAGCGTTCATAATACGAGTGATAAATTTACTCCCCGAAGTGTCGCTGCATTGAGTTAATATATATGAAACAATTTAAGATACATATGTTATTAATTTATTATTTGCTTACATAGGTTGATACCAATTTAACATACGGAAAAATGGTGACCAAAATTTTTGATAATACATGTCATACTGTTGCGTAACCTAAGTGCGGTCAACATTAGTAATATTTATTTCTGTGTAAAGTTTATTACTGCTAAGTATTTTACTGATGTTCTTTATTTTACTTCCATGTTCCATAAGGAAATGGAAGTATGGTGATGTCGAAAAAATCGTGTTCGAGATAAGGGCTGATTCTGATTGTACTACCCTCAAAACACGAAGAAAGTCATTTTTCGAAAAGTGTCTGTGTGTAGAATTGTTTCTATGGCAAACGATGACTGCCGCATATTCAAACAGAATCAAATTATGTTTTGCATACCTGCCTGAGTTGCAGAGGACTCAAGGTCTGTTGATTTTGGTGAAGATTGGTTAAGGGCAAGGGGTAGTTTACCTGCAACATTTTACGTTTTAACAAGAGTAAAGTACTTGGAAATTCTTTTAAACTTTCTCAAACAATGGTAATTGTTAAAAATAAAATAATTTGTTGCCAGGCAATAAAATTATAATTTTTTCATTTTAATTTAAATCATGTAAGAGTGAAAATATATCGTTGCTGGCAGGCAAGCATATCTCAATTATGTAATGTTTCGTTTCCAAAGTTTTATTATTGTGATTACCGCAATAAAAAGGTAGGCAGCACACACACACACACACACACACACACACACACACACACACACACACACACACACACACACACACACACACAATTCGCGTTATTTCTGACCTCACTCATGTTTATTTTCTTACGTTTGCACGGTTTTTAAATGGAAAGTGCCGAAACCCACACCAACACAACGCGTGCAAGCCGTAAAGTGTCTAGCGTGGACAGCAATTTGGTTCCTGTGGATCGCTGGCCAGTGTAACTGCACGTGTTTACAGAGGAACAGTTCATAGACAGACTTTTCGTCTTTAGGGAATGAGCCCTCTACAAGATTCTCAGGGTCCATGAGAGACTTCGGAGCGCTCCTTCTTTTCCGCGTGTTTGTCCTGTGAAACGTACACTGTAGATTCGCAGCTTTACTCTGAGCAACGCTCCATAGAGAATGTTGAAAAGTTTTGTCCACGGTGTACTCTCGTACACACTAAAACTCGCTCTGATGTTTTGATTACGGACATCATAATATTAAAACTTTGGAAACTTGAGCACTACTTAATAGAGATCAAACATTAAATTTTACAAGCCATTACTTTTATGCATATATTGAAGCAATAAATGTTTTAATAAATTAATACAATCTGTGTACTTATTTCTATTATGATATAAGAATTACAAACCAATATGTGCATGTGTGCATGTATGAAAAATATATAAATATTTTTCTTCTCTGGAAAATTGTTTTGCCCCTTCTGAAAAATACGTATTTTGACCTCTCTGATGGCTAGATATTTATTAGCCTGTGTAGAATATAGCGTTGTGACATGGATCAGAATGGTGGGTGTTAAATAGAAGACATACGTATTGAAATATTTTGCTGAGAAATTTATAATTATACGGGTGAACAGAATTGTGGTTCAGGAAATCATAAGATGAATCGAAAGAAACAAAGACTCGATTTAAAAAAAGAAAAATGACTAGTATAGTAATGACAGGGAAGACTTTGCTATCACTATAGACCCTTTCACCCTCGGCCGATAAAACGCAGCGACAGTCCGATTTCATTACAGGAATCAGATTATAGCTCCCTTTGTCCAGCTCTTCGTTCGACCTACAAACATTTTATCCAAAAGTGCAGTCCTTCCTCACGAAGGTTGAGGATAGTCTTCTCCCACCTGACATGGGGTACCATTTTAGCTGATACGTCATTTCTTCAGAACCCAAGAATCCACTTATTTGTCACCATATCTAGCTCTGCTTCTTGTCAAATATATTTTATAGACACAAACGTAAAATTCTGCTCCTGTCATGTCTTGTTTTCTATGGCGAACAATAACTGTTGCAAATTCAAACAGAATCAAATATTTTTTGGGTATGTGCCTGCGTTGTAGAGAATGCAAGGTCTTTAGATTTTTGTGAAGATCGGTTAAGGGGGGGGTATTTTTTATTGAATATATTTCATTTCAATTTGTCAAACATAAAACTCGAATTACAAGGAACACACCTAACTTCACAGAAATGATCGAACCGAATTCAAGTAAACGATTTTAAATATAAAGCTTATAACATGGAAGTCATGTATGGTTTTCCATACCGATATTTTTCAAAATACCGTTACAAAAACTGACAGCAAAATTACAGAGTTAAGTTTGTATGACGTTTGTAAAGACCCGGCATCTCCAGTTTTGCGCTATGCCGCTGCCAATTAACAGATTTTAATCATGAAGACCGTTTGACTGCATCTAAGCGGCTGCAGATTAGATTTCTAAGATTAATTAAAGACTTCATGAAATTCGTAAGTCCGTTGAAATAAGCACTGTATGAAATAGGTGATGTTATTGTTGTTAGACACAAGAGGTCGGAAGAGAAGGCATTCTCTAAACTGTATTCTCTGGAATGATTAGGAGGTTTCATGTTTGTTTTGCCTATTTTACGTTGATTGCCATCAGGCTGCATGGTCACATAATATGCACTCGTAGTTGAAGTGATTTATTCTTACGTTTTGTTGAAAATTATACAAAACTTAATACAAAAAGAAAAGATGGTACGCATAAAGGAATAGGCAAGCTTTATATTCGATTCAATAGGGATATCAAGATATTTAATTCCATCGAGAGGGTAAATGTAGGCCTATATAGTAATAAGTAAGCAACAGGAAAAATTATGTAGCACTACAGAAACAAAGAAGTGTAGTTTTACTTAACCTGATAAACTTAAATAATTATTGTGTCAATGTTGGATCAGTAAAGGTTACAATATATTCTATGAATAAGGAGAAAATACTGTTAGTCGTATCACTAATTAATTTTACAGTATTCAGTGTAGCTGGAATTTAAAACGGTTTAAACAAATTTTTAACTAATATGGTTCGTCGTTTAGCTTAATTTACTTCTTACGTCCATATTGTCAAAATATCATCACTAGCCCATCCTGTAACAAATGGGAGGAAGTGTGGAATAACAGTTCTGTAAGGAAAGAAAGTTTGGTAATGAGAAAGTAACGATACTACGACTGAGCAATTTGCCAAAGTGAACAATTCCCAACTGTGCCATTCTGTACCATGTGCTGACTCTGCCTTTCTAAAATCTGAACTAACATTTGTTGTCACATACTGGTTTCCTATAGGTGCATTATTAGAAACATTTCTGGTAGACGGGAATTATTTACATGGTGTACTTAATTATCATGCTTTACAATTATTTCTATCGTAATCATTAAGTAAGTTTCCTCTGGTTATTATAATAATTTTAGTACTCAGTATAGTGTATTATAGTACTAAAATATAAGTATAGTATATTATAGTAATTACAGTACTGAAATAAAATTATTTCAATAATATGTTTTTAATCTTTAGAAAAATATATTTTCAAATGAATCAGATAAAGGTATTATCAGGACATTAATAAAGTTTGAAATAGGTATTGCATATTCTTTTAGAGAGGACTTTAAATTATTCCACTAGTACAAAACTCATCTTTATGTACAAGAATGCATGTTTTAATAAACATCATTAATTAAATTGTAAATTGCATTTAATAATGCTATTCGTTACAATTGTTTGACGATAAAGTAAGAATTAAAATTTGATTCTGCAAACTGTTACAAAATTGCCAAACTATACCCTTTATTGCCAACACTTGTTCGACATACCGACATACAACTAATGTTGTCTCTCTTCGTATCAGTTATCTGAGTGCATTGGTATGTAGTTATTTTAATTTATTACGTTAGGTAATGTTTCCTTTGTTAGTTAGTAACTAGAGTTACTAGAGTTACTTAGTTTGTTAGAGTTTCACAAACTTATATGATGCAAATACGTGATATTATATTTTTATATTGTGCGAATTGGGAACAAATATCAGTAATAGGAGAAATAAGTTCATTAAGTTACTTAAACCTTTCCTGATTAGCAGATAGTTGCCTAATGATTTTTACTTTTTAATTTGCCCTTTTGCTTTTTACGAGACGATTATTCGCTTACAAACTAATTTAAAGTAATTAATAAAAAAACGCATTTTACAGGGCAACATAATTCGTTTTAACTTTAAATAGCGCCTTTCTTTACTATTTTATTTATATAAATATTTTACTTTATGTTATGTTACTTTATCTTATGTTATATATATATATCTCTTATTTTTTAATAATTAAACCATTTTAATGAATAATTCCGAACTCAAGAATGTAAAATATTTTAATGTACGTCTGCTAAAACACTTTTATACGTCTTTTCGATCACTTTTTAATCTCTACAATTAATTTCCTACCCGTTATGAACGGTATAATGCTCATAATTCATCCAACACGTGCACGCATATGTTCAATTAGAGTACATCCATTATTAAATTTTACAAATACCTATCATACATAGGTAAGTAAGTAGTCTTTGAAAAGTGGAAACAAGCGAATTCATATGGAGTAACACAATAAAATCTTTACAGCTGTCAAATGCCTAAATTGAATAAAGATTTATGTGTGTCTGAGGGATCGTATAATTTAAAATTTTATAAGGGAAATGTCATGATTATATTGTTTACTCGAATCAAATTACACACGATGTAATTCAAATTACGTGAATCAAATTAAACACAATTACACATCCTACTTTGGAATAAAAAGAATAATTTAGAGATTTATTTCAGAAATTCCTACGTAAAGTAAGAAAACTTTAGGAAAAATAAGGAAAGTATATAAACACGTATATAGCACGTAATAGATTTTATCTGTAGAAAAATTTGTCTATTACTTTCAGTTTTACTTCCATATTCCTTAAGGAAATGGAAGTATGGTGATGGCAAAAAAAATCGTGTTCGAGATTATTGCAGATTCTGATTGTACTACACTCAAAACATGAAAAAAAGTCGTTTTTCAAAAAGTGTCTGTGTGTGCGTCTGTCTGTCTGTCTGTCTGTGTGTCTGTAGATTTTTTTTTCTATGGCAAACGATAACAGCCGCAAATTCAAACAGAATCAAATAATTTTTTGCAAACAGCCCTGATAGTACTCACGACCTACTGTTTTTGGTGAAGATCGGTTGAGGGAAAGGGGTAGTTTACCTGCAACGTTTTATGTTTTAACAAGGGTTGTGACGATTTCTTTGATTAAGAAATAAAATAATTAATAAATAGGGAATGTAAAAGCTGAGAAATTTTAAATTTTAATAAATCGCACATTTAAACTAATTTTATCGCTATCATAAAATTATAATAATATTTAATAAAGAGTTTTAATAAAAAATAAAAAAATAGTAATACGAGTGTACAGATAGGGAAAATCTTGTTAATTAACCCTGCATAGACATGCGCTAACCGGAATTAACTTGAATACCGACCCCTAAACAAACTAATAATACTTGTACATTTGATATTAATTAAATAAATAGACAAGACCACAGTAGTGTACTATAATAACGTCTGTAATTAAGAATAGCTTTGGATAATTAAAAGGTCAAACTTTAACCCTTTAAATAGAGGATAAATGTGGAACTATGTTATGGCGGATTATTCACTCCGCGTCGTTACAATTTTCCTGTTCTAACAATAGAGACTTGAGATGTGTCGTTCGGCCAGTAAGCAGCTCAGAACGGAGCGCTACAACAAAATATGTTTTATTATTTTGTTATTAAGTTAAATAACCGTGTGAAGAGTTATGTAACGAGTATGTACTGTGTATCAGTAAAGAAGAATGTAGAAGATTAAGTGCGAAAGGTGACATCTCACATCTAGAAAGATAGTTAAAGTTATTTTAGGGTTGTATATGTAAAGTGAAATACAACCGTTCTATTACCAAATGTAAAATGTGAATAACTGTAAAATGTGAAGACGAAGACCTCAACTGTATTTGCCAAACCACCAAGGAACAGGACAACTTCATGGCATCGTAACTCTCTATCATTAGTTGACTCCAAGGACCTTCACCAGGAAGACGACCACGATGACAACCCTCTACCTGGAGTGTGCGGAAGAATCACGCGTGGACGACATGGACTAAAACACTTAACTAAGAGGTAGCACGGAAGCTGGTCTTCCGTGGATATGTATTTTTTTTTTAAATAGAAGTAATTGTAAACTAAAAGACTTTAAAATGACAATCTCTAAAGTTTAAGAATAAATGTTGTAACAAGTAATTTCAGTAACCATAAGTTGTAAAATAACTCGTGTGATGTAGCGTTGGAACATCGCACTACTAAATGAAACCATTCCTCAAATGGTATAAAGAGTAATAAAGTAATTCAGTAATGGAGTAGAGTAAACTTGAAATTCCTAAGTAATATATAGAAACTCGGATCCGAGGTAAAATGCGCTAACTGTATTATAAATCTTAATGTACAAAACCCCTTACGATTTCACTGTAAGTTAAAATTTGATATGTTATGTATAATCTAACAGTTATAAATAAAGAGATGTCATCTTTAGTACATACTAAATTGAGTGTATAAATCAGCAGTCTCCCCTCCCCAGTTTCCTTTTATATTAATTGTTTTGGTGATCTGATTAATTTTCAGCTTGTTACAACGAAGGCAACCTGTATAATTGGCCAGAGTCAATTAATACGGGTTCCCTAAGTTATAGCGTATGTGACACGCTATAGGGTATTTTTTATGGCAAACGATAACAGCCGCAAATTCAAACAGAATCAAAAGATTATTTGCATACAGCCCTAAATTGCAGAGTTATCAAGACCTATTGTTTTTGGTGAAGATCGGTTAAGGGAAAGGGGTAGTTTACCTGCATCGTTTTTTTATCAAGGTTATTTTCTATGGCAAACGATAACAGCCGCAAATTCAAACAGAATCACATAATTTTTTGAATACGGCTCTGATTTGTAGAGTACTCAAGACCTATTGTTTTTGGTGAAGATCGGTTAAGGGGAAGGGGTAGTTTACAGGCAACGTTTTTTATCAAGGGTAATTTTCTATGACGAACGATAACTGCCGCATATTCAAACAGAATCAAATAATTTTTTGCATACATCACTGAATTGTAGAGAATTCAAGGCGTTTTGATTTTGGTGAAGATTGGTTAAGGGTAAGGGGTAGTTTACCTGCAACCTTTTACGTTTTAACAAGAGTAAAGTACTTGAAAATTCATTTAAACTTTTTCAAACAATGGTAATTGTTAAAAATAAAATAATTTTGTTGCCAGGCAAAAAATTATAATTTTTTCATTTTAATGTAAATCATGTATAAGAGAAAATATATCGTGCGTGGCAGGCAAGTATATCTCAGTTATGTACTGTTTACGTTTCCATTTTATTATTATGACTACCGCAATAAAAAGGCAGGGAAGACACACACACACACACACACACACACACACACACACACACACACACACACACACACACACACACACACACACACACACACACACACACACACACACACACACACACACACACACACACACACACACACACACACACACACACACACACACACACACACACACACACACACACACACACACACACACACACACACACACACACACACACCCACACACACACACACACACACACACACACACACGCACACGCACACGAAATTCGCGTTATTTATGGCCTCATTCATGTTTATTTTCTTACATTTGCACCCTTTTTAAATAGAAAGTGCCGAAACCCATACCAACATAACGCGTGCAACCCAAAAAAGTGTCCAGCGTGGATAGCGATTTGCTTCCTGTGGATCGCTGGGCAGTGTAACTGCACGTGTTTACAGAGGAACGATTCATAGACAGACTTTTCGTCTTTAGGGAATGAACCCTCTGCAAGATGCTGAGGGTCCATGAGTGACTTCGGAGCGCTCCTTCTTTTCCGCGTGTTTGTTCTGTGAAACGTACACTGTAGATTCGCAGCTTTACTCTAAGCAACGCTCAATAGGAAATGTTGAAAATTTTTGTCCACGGTGTACCCTCATACACACTAAACCTGCTCTGATGTTTTAATTACGGACATCATAATATTAAAACTTTGGAAACTTGAGCACTACTTAATGGAGATCAATCATTAGCTTATACAAGCCATTAATTTTATGCATATTTTTTATATATATGTGTACAACGTTATCGGCAACAAAGAAGTAGTTTTTGTTAAAATTCCTTCCCGGGATATTTGGCCGTAGTCCAATGTTTTCTACAAAACCAGACGTTTCGGCAATGCCATCGACTTCCATCGTCAGTGAAAATCGAGTGCGATAACGTGAGGTGGTATACGTTAGTGACCACACTACTGTTGGTTAAGGCTGAAGCAGTAAGTAGAAAGAAGTAGTTTCTATGGTAATATTTCATTTCGAAAATGATTTTAAATATAAATCTTAGAATATGGAAGTCATGTATGGTTCTCCATACCGATATTTTTAAATATAAATAAATATAACGTTTACGATGAAGGTAATAGTTGATTTTCTAATATTGTCGTTCATATTTTAAAAGCGTTGGGAAGTTAGTTTTGTTCTTCTGCTGATTCAGTCACTATCACGTTCACTCAAATATAAGTTAATATATACACAACTTAAATGTTCACCAGGCGTCTACACAGAGGATAATTATATTGCTATGAAAGAAAACTACGTAACGCTCTAGGTAATTGGAGACTGCCGTCCCACATGTTTCTCGAGTAGCCTACTACTGGCAGTCGTCACATCTAGTCTCCAGATCGTTCTACCTCCTGTAACTATGCAAATTGTTCTCGGTACGCCGTCCGGAAAATGGAAGATAATTCTGGAATCCCAGTAGGGTATAAATATAAACATCCACTGCCGGGTCAGTCAGTTACATCTGGCGATTTACAAGTGCGGTTCGCAGTGATTGTTGCCGTTTACTGAGATGTGATTATTGTGTTAATGCCCGCCAAACTCCGAAAAAATCATCATCCTTAGAACTGAAGTAGATACTAGAGGAAACTAATGCTCTGTATTCAAACCCCAGGTAGTCAGCACACAGGGCATACTTCAGAAGATTTCATTAAAATAATTTACTATGTACAGAATTGAACAAGCAACAAAATTTGTTTTTAAATTTGTGAATGCTGAATGCATAGTGAATGCTAATCGTACTGAGGAAAGAGCTAAATAACTAACTTTAAGTGGAGAAAGTAGTTGAACGTAAGACAAACTCTACATTAGTAAATATGGGAGTCCTGTGTAATCGGCAGCTATGTTAGACGTACACCTTATGAAAAACAATATTACAGAATTACTTATTACTGATATTACTGACTATCTAAAGAGGTATTTGTGGTCTCTATTATTCATCCCGTGTAAATATATAATTTTATTGATTTTATATAAGTCCTGTTAATGATTATAATATTATGAAGGTTGATATTAAATTGACCTACCAATGTAACGTGGATGCCTGTAACTAAATGGCTCCCTGTAACATTAAATCTTATATAATCTATTATACAATCTTAATTACACCGTCTAGATCAAAGATTATGCTGTTATAGGCCTAATATAAAATATGATATACAGATTACTGTGTCTAAGAAATCAAAATTGGATAATTTATCACAATTTTTTTCACTATGCGTTAATTAGTTGACTTTTATAATATTCATTATAGTATACTAAAATTTTTGTAAAACTAAAAGGTAAAGCTAAAGACAGAACATTCTGCGTTCTGCCTTTTAATCTATAAGCCTTATCAAGTTATCAGATGTAATATGCCTCAACAACATATAAACTCAAAATCTTTGTAGATACATTAGAATTAGTCTGAAAACAATCTAGTAGTATTATTTACAGCGCCGAGTGCTGTTCTCGATTAAGCAAACACGTGACGTTTGTGCGCTTCAAACATTTACAAACCCTCAGAACAAATCCAATTTTTGTAATCTGTATGAACTTCTTTCTGTCGTAACAACGACAAATTATAGTCATGTCTAAAACTTTTCTTTTCTCTAAAGTCATATGTTGCTGATACCACTTAGTGCTGTAAAAAATGTTAATAAAACATTCATTCTTATTTATTAAATTAATTACACTTTAAATTTATTTGGCTTCTCTTTAACTAAAATTTGTAAACGTTTTATTGGCATAAGTACCTATGTTTTATAATATTACTGCGTGCGTTTTTGCGATGTTGTCATTAGAGGTAATAAATGACAATGTAAAAATTTAACAAGCTAGTCAATGAGGTAAATTGCAGTAGCTGTAATGAAGACGATAAGGCAAGAAATCACTTTGCAAAGTAGAAAACTAAGTTATTGAAAAAGGGGTTTTTAAGCTTAAGTTTTTAAAATACGAGTAGAATAATTTGTGTAAGTTTTGAAAATATTTGTGCAAGGTGTAATATTCTATGTATAAATTATTGATTGAGAAGACAGAACGCAGAATGTCTAACACAGTCATTGTGCTCTTAGCAGCACAAGAACCTCAGTATACTATAATAAATATTATAAAAGTCAGCAGTATAAAGTGGACCAGTGGCGTGGCGTGAGTACATGACACTTGTTGCCAGTTGTGATAGGCCTAAATCTTGACCTAAAAATTAATTCGAATTTTTTCTTGTACCAAGTGTTCTTTTTAGAGCATTTTCTATCACTCGCTGGGAGAAGAAGAGGGTCCCGGTCCAATGGGATCTGACTCTCATTATATTTACGCAGAACAAATCAGAACACAAATAATCGAATTAAAAAACATAAAGACAAACAGAGAAACATATGACTAACCGAACAAAATCACAAATAGGTAGGTAGTAAGTGCTGCACGTCAGTTCCGAAAACGAACATAGCTGTTAACTGAGGGTTTTGGCGGTTTATACAGCGGCAACTCATTGTGTGGACGAATGTGCCCCCCTCGGTAGTTTGTACAGTGACAACTACTACTACGAGGTCAATGTCGGATCGCAGTAAAACATTGCGGTTGTCTGAGCCCGCAACACAAGACGGTGCAAGTGCCCAGCAGTTAGAAAGCAAAGCTACGCTTTCTTCAAGTTTCCGTACTAATATTGTTCGCATTTCAAATTGTTCAATAACTAAAGTATTTATTCTGAGAAATAATTAATTTTATTTTCTCTTATTTCCAGTGTTGTTGACGCCACGCTACTGAAGTGCACAGTTAAATAAATTTTGTGGCAAACTAAACCAGTTTTACAGATCTTTGTGCAAGCTCGAAGGGCACAAACTTCACGTGTGTTTAATCGAGAACAATATTTGTCGGTAGCGTAAATCCCGTCTACGAGATTGGTTTCAATGTATCTGCAAAGCAATCTCATATTTACGGGAGTAGTGTTCTCGATTAAGCACACGTGAAGTTTGTACGCTCCGAACCCTTACAAAGGTTTTAGAACAATAAGATCCCAGCTCTGTGAAATGCACGAAATTAATTCTATTGTTAAAACAATGACAAATTAAACTCATGTCTAAAACTTTCCTTTTCATTAAAGTCATATGCTTCCGATGTCACTTTGTGTTGTATAAAGTTCTGATAATCCTTTCATTCCGATTTACGTCTGCATCACATCCACATTGTCTTCCTTTGCTTAGAATGACAGGTTACGTAATGCACTATGTTACTAAATATTCTACAATCTGAATACGTTTACGAAATAATTAGTTATTGCTTAACAATTTATATCTTTTTATAAAAGGTACTGTAATGATTATTTCGAGAAATTCTGACGTTACAAACAATAATTTTACTTCCATATTCCTTAAGGAATGGAAGTATGGTGATGGCAAAAAAAATCGTGTTCGAGATTATTGCAGATTCTGATTCTACTACACTCAAAACATGAAAAAAAGTCGTTTTCCGAAAAGTGTCTGTGTGTGTGTCTGTCTGTCTGTCTGTCTGTGTGTCTGTGTGTCTGTCTGTCTGTCTGTCTGTAGATTTTTTTTCTATGGCAAACGATAACTGCCGCAAATTCAAACAGAATCAAATAATTTTTTGCATACAGCCCTGATTTGCAGAGTACTCGCGACCTATTGTTTTTGGTGAAGATCGGTTGAGGGAAAGGGGTAGTTTACCGGCAACGGTTTTTTTTTAGCAAGGGTAATTTTGTTTGTTTGGCAAACGATAACAGCCGCAAATTCAAACAGAATCAAATAATGTTTCGCATACAGCCCTGAATTATAGAGTTCTCAAGATCTGCTGATTTTGGTGAAGATCGGTTAAGGGAAAGGGGTAGTTTACCTGTAACATTTTATGTTTTAACAAGGGTATTTCCTATGGCAAACGATAACAGCCGCAAATTCAAACAGAATCAAAAGATTATTTGCATACAGCCCTAAATTGTAGAGTTCTCAAGACCTATTGTTTTTGGTGAAGTTCGTTTGAGGGAAAGGGGTAGTTTACCTGCAACGTTTTTTGTTTTATCAAGGGTATTTTCTATGGCAAACGATAACAGCCGCAAATTCAAACAGAATCAAATACTGTTTTGTATAGAGCCCTGATTTGTAGAGTACTCAAGACCTATTGTTTTTGGTGAAGATCGGTTAAGGGAAAGGGGTAGTTTACCTGTAACGTTTTATGTTTTAACAAGGGTATTTCATATGGCAAACGATAACAGCCGCAAATTCAAACAGAATCAAAAGATTATTTGCATACAGCCCTGATTTGTAGAGTACTCAAGATCTATTGTTTTTGGTGAAGATCGGTTAAGGGGAAGGGGTAGTTTACCAGCAACGTTTTTTTATCAAGCGTATTTTCTATGGCAAACGATAACAGCCGCAAATTCAAACAGAATCAAATAATTTTTTGCATACGTCCCTGAATTGTAGAGGTCTCAATGACCTTCGATTTTGGTGAAGATCGGTTAAGGGGAAGGGGTAGTTTACCTGAAACCTTTTACGTTTTAACAAAAGTACTTGAAAATTTATTTAAACTTTTTGAAACAATGGTAATTGTTAAAAATAAAATAATTTTGTTGCCAGGCAATAAAATTATAATTTTTTCATTTTAATGTAATATAATATTTTTCATTTAATACAGCAATAAAAAGGCAGGTAAGACACAGCCTGGCTGTTTGGCTGAAAATGATTTTAAATATAAATCTTAGAATATGGAAGTCATGTATGGTTCTCCATACCGATATTATTGTGTTGGTTATGTAATTTGTGGGGGGCGCTCTTAGTAAAAAAAGTAGTGTCTTCTGCTTTGGTCCATCATGTATAAATGAAAAACCACTTCACTTGTAAAAATTGTGTAACACGCATTATGCGTGGAAAAAAATAATTACCATTTATATTATTGCGTATGTTCATAGTTGAAAATTATTTCTAACAAAAAAACTGAGTCGTGGTAGAAAGGAATATTGGCTCATATTCGACAGTGGTCGTCCTTGATTTCGGGCGTGGTTAACCATAGCATCTCTGTCGCCTTTGTGTGTAGCTGTTTTTTTTTGTCATCAGGTGTGCATTATCTGATACCTTCACTTTCGCGTGCATCCATGTGTGGGCTTTTCGGTATAAAAGCCGGACTATTTGCTCAGTTAGAGTACAAAACATCGCAGGAATCTGCCAGCACATCATTTGTTGAAAGAAGATCTCGTACAGGGTGAATTTGTTTTAAATTATTCTTTAATTTCTGTAGTCTGTTATCATCAAGCAATTATTTTAAATAAAATTGAATTTTTTTTTAATTGATTGAATAACACATGAACAGTCGGCACGCAACGCTCGTTCTAGCAGTTTGTTTTTAAATTATTCTTTAGTTTCTGTAATGTATTATCATGAAGTAATTATTTTAAATTAAAATTGAATTTTTTTAAAATTGAATAACACATGAACGGACGGCGCATAACGCTCGTTCTAGCAGTTTGTTTTAATATTTATTCTTTAGTTTCTGTAGTGTATTATCATAAAGCAATTTTACTTCCATATTCCTTAAGCAATGGAAGTATGGTGATGGCAAAACAAATCGTGTTCGAGATTATTGCAGATTCTGATTCTACTACACTCAAAACATGAAAAAAAGTCGTTTTCCGAAAAGTGTCTGTGTGTGTGTCTGTAGATTTTTTTCTATGGCAAACGATAACTGCCGCAAATTCAAACAGAATCAAATAATTTTTTGCATACAGCTCTGATTTGCAGAGTACTCGCGACCTATTGTTTTTGGTGAAGATCGGTTGAGGGAAAGGGGTAGTTTACCTGCAACGGTTTTTTTTTATCAAGGGAAATTTTTTTTTTGGCAAACGATAACAGCCGCAAATTCAAACAGAATTAAATAATGTTTTGTATACAGCCCTGAATTGTAGAGTTCTCAAGACCTATTGTTTTGGTGAAGATCGGTTAAGGGAAAGGGGTAGTTTACCTGTAACGTTTTATGTCTTAACAAGGGTATTTCCTATGGCAAACGATAACATCCGCAAATTCAAACGGAATCAAATAATTTATTGCATACCGCCCTGATTTGTAGAGTACTCAAGACGTATTGTTTTTGGTGAAGATCGGTTAAGGGGAAGGGGTAGTTTACCTGCAACATTTTTTTATCAAGCGTATTTTCTATGGCAAACGATAACTGCCGCAAATTCAAACAGAATCAAATAATGTTTTGCATACTTCCCTGAATTGTAGAGGTCTCAAGGACTTTCGATTTTGGTGAAGATCGGTTAAGGGGAAGGGGTAGTTTACCTGAAACCTTTTACGTTTTAACAAGAGTAAAGTACTTGAAAATTTATTTAAACTTTTTCAAACAATGGTAATTGTTAAAAATAAAATAATTTTGTTGCCAGGCAATAAAATTAAAATTTTTTCATTTTAATGTAAATCATGTATAAGAGAAAATATATCGCGCTTGGCAGGCGATATTAAGATTTAAATATAAATCTTAGAATATGGAAGTCATGTAAGGTTCTCCATACCGATATTTTAAGTTTCAAACAGAAAACGGCATAGTGTCAGTTTTTACTGTTACGTAAGAAAGACGTTGGAAAGGACGAGGTTGTAAGGTTGTACAGGCAGTGTGGAAAATCACGGATAAGTAAATGTCCGTCTGCGTACTATGAGTAAAATTAAAATATGTTTAAAATTTACCTGTAATATAATTTAATGTATTCCGTAGCTCTTTAGTATAAATGGAAACGTCATTATTTTGTTACGCCTGACAAAGCTTTTAATTAAGTGCTGATGGGACAGTGAATACACATCAGAGCTTTCATAAAAATTATTAAGGAACATGATCCACTTGATTGGCAGCAGCCTTGTAAAAACACTCAAGCCTATTCTAACTGGCTCAACATTGGTTGTGAATTTAATTGATATTCTGCAAAGGAAATAAAACTAACGTAACAAGCATTACCCTTTGTAACAAACGATTCATATTTCGATTTACTTAAATTATAATTTTTATCTATATATCTGAGAACGTACTTACATATTATGTACACACACTTTGTGACAGTTTTAATTTAATTATATTATTTTATTAAATTTTAAAACTTTTTTCATTATTTACTCACTATTATCAAGTACAGATTTGACTTATAATATGATTTAATTAACTATTGTATATTAAATAAGGTATGTAGCTTTGTATACAGGGCCTTATTGTTTGTGTTCTACATTTATGTAGAACATTTATTTAGTGCGCACTGCTACGAGATATTATGTCAACGTTAATCGTATTGACTAGTACATTTGTGTTATGTTCTTCACTTATTTAATGTTCTTTACTTTCACTGACGAGCCCTAGAAAATAGGAGGAAGTTTACAATATACCTGATGATGAAAGTTTATTTTCGAAACATGTAGTGATAAATATTGAAAAACTGCAAGACCGCAAGACGGACTATAAGGTATTTATACTTATATAAATTTACTATATATACTATATGAAGCCCTGATTGTATATTAAATCAGACATCAATATTATGATAAGCATATTATATGTGCATCAAGAAATAGACTGTAGAAAAAAGTGACTGAAGTTATATACACCCCCCCCCCCCCACACACACACACATACATATATATATATATATTGCAACGTTACAAGTATTTCAAAAATTACACAAATACATTACCATGTACTCAACGCAACTATAAAGTGTACTACCAGTCGCAGGATTTTTTTTATTCTCGTTGCGTCAAGTATTATGTATATATTGTAACGGTACATAACCCAGTCCCAATAAATGATAACTCTTGTAATACCATAAAGGTCAGAAATGGGTAAACTATAACTAGCTAAAAATTAAGTTGTATCACTAAACATTATAAACAATATTAAAGTGATATACAGTGACAAGTGAGTTATAGTGTACCCAATGAGGTAATAAGTGAAGGAAGGGAACTTCTTACAGAATTGTGCCGTAGATGTGAGAATTATAGACTATAATAGTAGACTATGATACTACTAACTAATTATGTATTTTGTTTAGTTATTGTAGTATTTATATTGTGTAGGCAACAAAATTTAATACCTATGTTAATTTTATATTTTTATAAAATAATTGTGTTATTGTATAAGATAACCCAGGGTTTTTTAAAAAACATAAAAGATTTAAATATCAGATGATAATGAAAATTAAAATAATACTGTATGAGGAAAATGGCAGAAGGAAATAGTGCAGTGTAAGAATACTATAAGAGATTAATAAATAATATATAAATTCATGTAAAGTTAATAATAATATTAAAGACTTATATCCAAAGTTATAAGAAAATAAACAGAAAACTATTATGTAAATCAAATTGGGAAAGAAACCAAAATTAAAAAGAATTATTTTTCTGTAAATTAAAAATAAATTTATAATAATGACAAACCGCCTATATACTAAAAAGTAAATAGCAGCACCAATAAAAAGGTATATAAAAATTATGGGTTACTAAGAGTAACGAAATAACAAGCATTGTTTAATCGAATTTGAAATTGAAAACCGTCCGGTTGACAAAATAATGAGACAAAAATTGTATTAAAATATCCTTTAGAAATCTTTTGAACAGCACAAAATTGTTACAAAATTTAAATAACAGTATAAACATTATGTACCACTACCTTAATTATCAAAGTTAACTTGCTATACTCCATAATAAAAGTGAAAAAAACCATTTTGGACGATCAGGCCTAGCCTAGCCGCGTTTTGAGTTTTGACGAGATAGTATTTGACAGACGGTTATGAAATTACAAACAACTAAGAACACCACCTGAGAAACAGCTTCACACAAGTAAGAACTTCGAGAAGAGAGGTAATATAAACAGTTCTTTTAATATTTAACAAAGAAAACTCAAATCAAATTGTCGTTCAGTACAAAACTTTCCAAGTGTAATCACATGTTTTAATAAAAATAAAACAATCTGCTCTCTTACTGACAAATCCGGAACTACGTAATCAGAGAATAAACAAATTTTCGAAGTTTTTCTATATTTGTAAAGCGTAGTATAATTATCCATTTCTGACCATCTCATAACAAAAAGAACTTACCCTTAACCCTGGGGAAATAAATAAAAGAATTATATGTTGATTGATGTTTAAATAAAAGATAAAATTGGTCAAAAACCCGATTTTATGACGATTCCATGTTTACTCAATGAAGTCGATATCATGTACTAGTTAATGAAAATACCGATTGTAATATTTGTATTTTGGCGGAAGAGAAAAAACCAATAATATTATAAATAAATATTATTGAGAAATGATATTGAATAATAAAATGTGTTTCCTTTATTGTAGTGGGTAGTTGTAGTAGATTTAAGAAAAAATAAGAAGAGGACGATCCACCAGGTCGTATTCAGCAACAGTGTCGTTTGGTTAACCTATATTTGGAGACTAATGTCAAAATCAGCTGATTCGGTTCACGGCAAATATTTGAAAAATTTTAGAAATCGTCTAAACCGAGGGTAAACAAACGGTACTTGCTCTCTCTTCAAAAGAAGGCTAAACAACTTCCCTACTTGACCCAAATCACACACACTCAATTTCTGCTTTGTTTGAGTAACATTACCAACAACTTTATTTAAACTTCAGTCTTTATAATTCATAAGTGGCGATTGCTAAGAGGTGTTCTGACCGATCCGAGACTGTAAAAAAGACGGACGTCACACCCTCACTCTAAAGGCGGTACGTTACAAAAATAGGCGCTTACTACAGTGGGGCTGAATTAACTACAAACCCGTAATTACAATACACTCTTGGAGAGGCGGAAACCTTTGATGTAAGCGATAACGTTACAGAATTGGCGAACTCAACATTGGGACTTGCATAAGACGGACGTTTCGCTAACACCTCTTAAGCGTTACGTTACAGAATCGGCGCTCAACGTAAAAGGGCTGTAATTAGAAAAGAATTTTGATATATTTAATAAATTAATATACGAAAAAACCTAATTATCGTTGGCAGTTATGAGAAAACAAGAAATGCATAATACCAGAGGCAGATCGAAGAAGAGGGCAGAAGAAAAGGAGAAGGAAGAAGGTGGACAGGAACGAGAGATAGAATTATTTACAGACAGTGAAATGGAACAACCAATGGGTGATAAAGAAGAAACTGAAGCAATTATGAGCACGGAAAAGGAAATAGTGGAAGAGGATGCCCAAGGGGACCAACCAGACAAAGCGGAAGCCAGGAGAGAACCAAATTGGCAAGACATGATGAGATTTATAGCCGAGAAGTTTGATAAAATAGATGAGCACTCAAGGAAACAAAATGAAACCTTGAGCGAAAAATTTGATAAAATAGATGAGAACTCAAAGAAACAAAATGAAACCTTGAGCGAAAAATTTGACAAAATAGATGAGAATTTTAAGAAACAGGAAGAGAACTCAAGGAAGCAAAATGAAACTTTGAGGGATAGTTTAAAACAAATTGAGAAAATAAACGAAGAAAGTTTAAAGCGGATTGAGGGTAAGATGGAGAAGTTCAATAAGGAGATATGGAAAACTTTCGGAGAGAAGTTTGAAAATGTTAATACGCTTATCCAAAAAGCAGATACATACAAGGAGGAGACGAATAAGCAAATGGACAGTGGTTTTAATAATTTGGATGAAACGTTAGACAGCACTTCCGAAGGTTTTAAAGTAAGTACGAACATGGAAGAGAATATCAAGAAAATAAGGAAAATATGGAGAAAGAAAATATTCAATACAAAAGAAGAAATGTAGATGAGGAAGGGTGGATTAATTAATATATTTAACCCTCCCATTAATAAACAAAGGGAGTTAAATAAAGTTAGAAATTGTAGACAAAACTCAATAAAAATATCAAAGGTATACTACCATAGAATAATAACAAAAAACTTAATTAAATTTAAATATCAGTTAAAAATATCGACGATCAAAGAGTATCTGACCACATCAATTATCTTTTCAAGACGGAGTATACCAACAGAACATTGTGTAAATAATACAGAGCTCAAAGAGAATGGAATAGTGGCATATATGAGTGATTACATTAAAATAGAGGAGATACAATACCTATTAATTAAGAAGGATCTAAATATGACCGAAAACCGTGACTTAAATGAAGACTTTGTATCAGCCGAATTACAGTACCAGATACACGAGAGATATTTAACAAGGAAAAAATCATTATGGACACTGCAGTAATCCGAGAACATGGAGTACCTAAGTTAATGGACCATGGTTAACCTAAATAATAACAAACCAGAAAAAAAGAGACTGAATTTTTGAAAGTCGACCAAGCAACCCATTGAATAGCGGAAGAAAACCCCAAAATTCCAAAAGACGTAAGGACAACTTACTTAATTTATTTAGAAACAATATGATTTAAGATAAAACCCCAAAATTCCAAAAGTACGTAAGGACAACTTATTTAATTTATTCAGAAATAATACGATTTAAGATATTTTGAAACCATTTGATTTAACAAAAAATAATAACAGATTAGTAAATAAGAGTTATAAAGAATTTATTTAAAATGAAATAATAGGAAAAAGTAATATTTTTAATGGCAACAAACAGAAGAAAAATTAAATGAACAAAAACAATTGATGGTAATGTGCTCAGATAAGAAGAATAAAGAATAATTTAATGACTCCAATGAAACTGAAGGAGGATGATAATTAATACAATAATTAGAATTTCTCGGAATTGAAGATTATATAAGAAGAAATGATACGGAGAAATATGTCACAAGGAGTAAAGTCAAAAGAATTTTAACATAAGGCCTATCAATAATGTTATATGCTATTAGTTAATGGAAAAAAAGAAGGAATCAAGGAGAAGAAGAAATATATAAATAAATGCAAACAGCTACAGTATGAAGAATCCCAAAAGTGTTTAGTACTAGTCGCTAATTGACTACTACTTATAATTTTTTTTATTTTAATGTATTGACCGTAGAAATGTTCCGGCAATAATTTTTATGAGCAGGGATGATGTTTCCCTGGTCTCAGAAGGTGTAAGGATGGACAGAGGAGTATGGACCCAAAAGTGGCCACCCGACTGGTACCACCGCACAAGATAGGGAAAAATGTTAGGGAAATTGAATATTTAGGGGATAAAAATTATAAAATAGCTGAAAAGAGTGATATTAGATTCCAGAAGTATAGATGAAGAAAATAGAAGGAAGATAGCAGACCGAAGCTTAATTGATAAAGCTAATTTATAGAAGTAAATAGAAATGAGTGTTAAAACAAGTTTAATAGTTAGTGTGACCAGTCCTTATCAAATAAAATGTGGAAGTACCACTACCCAGAGAAATAAATAATTGATGAATTTGCCTCCAAGAGAGAGAGAGTAGAGTAAGAAAACAGCAATTACCACCAGTCTGAATTACCAGTCAGTTTACAACCAGTTTGAAATAAAGGAAGATATTATGAAGAATAAAACCAGGAATATTCTGAAAATTGAAACAATCAACAATTTATTTTAGTAAACGAGTAAAACCAAAATAAATTTGTTCTAGTGGGGGGGCTTTATGTAACGGTACATAACCCAGTCCCAATAAATGATAACTCTTGTAATACCATAAAGGTCAGAAATGGGTAAACTATAACTAGCTAAAAATTAAGTTGTATCACTAAACATTATAAACAATATTAAAGTGATATACAGTGACAAGTGAGTTATAGTGTACCCAATGAGGTAATAAGTGAAGGAAGGGAACTTCTTACAGAATTGTGCCGTAGATGTGAGAATTATAGACTATAATAGTAGACTATGATACTACTAACTAATTATGTATTTTGTTTAGTTATTGTAGTATTTATATTGTGTAGGCAACAAAATTTAATACCTATGTTAATTTTATATTTTTATAAAATAATTGTGTTATTGTATAAGATAACCCAGGGTTTTTTAAAAAACATAAAAGATTTAAATATCAGATGATAATGAAAATTAAAATAATACTGTATGAGGAAAATGGCAGAAGGAAATAGTGCAGTGTAAGAATACTATAAGAGATTAATAAATAATATATAAATTCATGTAAAGTTAATAATAATATTAAAGACTTATATCCAAAGTTATAAGAAAATAAACAGAAAACTATTATGTAAATCAAATTGGGAAAGAAACCAAAATTAAAAAGAATTATTTTTCTGTAAATTAAAAATAAATTTATAATAATGACAAACCGCCTATATACTAAAAAGTAAATAGCAGCACCAATAAAAAGGTATATAAAAATTATGGGTTACTAAGAGTAACGAAATAACAAGCATTGTTTAATCGAATTTGAAATTGAAAACCGTCCGGTTGACAAAATAATGAGACAAAAATTGTATTAAAATATCCTTTAGAAATCTTTTGAACAGCACAAAATTGTTACAAAATTTAAATAACAGTATAAACATTATGTACCACTACCTTAATTATCAAAGTTAACTTGCTATACTCCATAATAAAAGTGAAAAAACCATTTTGGACGATCAGGCCTAGCCTAGCCGCGTTTTGAGTTTTGACGAGATAGTATTTGACAGACGGTTATGAAATTACAAACAACTAAGAACACCACCTGAGAAACAGCTTCACACAAGTAAGAACTTCGAGAAGAGAGGTAATATAAACAGTTCTTTTAATATTTAACAAAGAAAACTCAAATCAAATTGTCGTTCAGTACAAAACTTTCCAAGTGTAATCACATGTTTTAATAAAAATAAAACAATCTGCTCTCTTACTGACACATCCGGAACTACGTAATCAGAGAATAAACAAATTTTCGAAGTTTTTCTATATTTGTAAAGCGTAGTATAATTATCCATTTCTGACCATCTCATAACAAAAAGAACTTACCCTTAACCCTGGGGAAATAAATAAAAGAATTATATGTTGATTGATGTTTAAATAAAAGATAAAATTGGTCAAAAACCCGATTTTATGACGATTCCATGTTTATTCAATGAAGTCGATATCATGTACTAGTTAATGAAAATATCGATTGTAATATTTGTATTTTGGCGGAAGAGAAAAAACCAATAATATTATACGGAAGAGAAAAAACCAATAATATTATAAATAAATATTATTGAGAAATGATATTGAATAATAAAATGTGTTTCCTTTATTGTAGTGGGTAGTTGTAGTAGATTTAAGAAAAAATAAGAAGAGGACGATCCACCAGGTCGTATTCAGCAACAGTGTCGTTTGGTTAACCTATATTTGGAGACTAATGTCAAAATCAGCTGATTCGGTTCACGGCAAATATTTGAAAAATTTTAGAAATCGTCTAAACCGAGGGTAAACAAACGGTACTGGCTCTCTCTTCAAAAGAAGGCTAAACAACTTCCCTACTTGACCCAAATCACACACACTCAATTTCTGCTTTGTTTGAGTAACATTACCAACAACTTTATTTAAACTTCAGTCTTTATAATTCATAAGTGGCGATTGCTAAGAGGTGTTCTGACCGATCCGAGACTGTAAAAAAGACGGACGTCACACCCTCACTCTGAAGGCGGTACGTTACAAAAATAGGCGCTTACTACAGTGGGGCTGAATTAACTACAAACCCGTAATTACAATACACTCTTGGAGAGGCGGAAACTTTGATATAAGCGATAACGTTACAGAATTGGCGAACTCAACATTGGGACTTGCATAAGACGGACGTTTCGCTAACACCTCTTAAGCGTTACGTTACAATATGTAGTTGCACAATAATCAAATAATTTTCAAAGAGGAGTGAGATGTTGTTGACATGAAATAATTAATTAAAACTGTTTAAAAAAATCATATTAAGATTTACTAATGTTAATTGAAAATATTCGAATATTAAAATTTCAAATCTTTGTTGAATAAAATATTCTCTTTTATAAGCTTACATAAAGTACCATATAACTCTCTCTGCTATTCAAGACATATTAAAATAAATAACCATATAATCTTACTAACTAAACAGACATGTTAAATAAATTATCTAAACCCTTTTAATTTTCCTGATCACTCACATATAACACACTTATTAATTACTATTTAATTACACTAGTAATTAACATTAAATTACCCAGCCTCTTTATTAAAGCACATTTTGCAACAATTCACCATATTCATTAAATAATGAATAATCACCATATTCATTAAAAATTCCTTAATGTAATGGTGTCTTTATAATTTGGGTAAGTCTTCGTTCACAGGTTTAAAACGTATTAATTAGTTTATTTTTATTACAGCCGTAGCATCACCCCATATTTTCCTGTCGTAGCTTGCGTTACACACACAAACACACAAGCGCTGTATTCACGCAGGGGCAGGTGTACGTTTCTGACAATCCTTAGCCTGCATAATATTGTTAAAAACTCTTCATCATATACTTTCTATGCTAAATATTTACAACATACCGCCCTGGGCAAATATTCAAATATATGTATTGTTGCAATATATATAATTTAGCCACACATTGTCTAAATAATAACCAGTAATTTCAGGGATGAAAATATAACGTTAATTAAAAACATACAAAAAGGTCATAAAATGAATATTTTTTTGAAAATCGTAATATTTACAAACACAATAACGATAATTTATTATTTAAAGAACAAACTCAAATAAAAAGAAAATAAGATGATCTATTTAAAATTATAAATTTTTAAAATAAATAAAAATAAATAAAATATAAACATTAAATATTTCTAATATAACCGTCAAACCAGCTGCTTAAGTATACTTAACATTAAAAATATAATAATGTAATGTAATGTAATGTTTGTAATGTATATTTATGCATTAAAAACAATCGTTAAATAATCGAATTAAATTGATTATCCGTTATTTCACATTAAAATCGAAACAAATTCAATTATTAGTTAGTTTCTATATTAACATATAGATTTAATTACAAATCTCTGATGATGCTGATATATTTCAGTGAAACGTGCGTCAGGTATTGGAACGTTGGAAACGTAATACGCTACTTGGATAAGAAACTACTATGTGGAATATTATTACAAACATATGGAATAATATTACAAACATATGTATACAGGACAATAATAGTATGGTCTGTGTGGTACAAAGCTCTGTTGCTATTTTGATCAAAGTACATTTTTAATAATTTAATTACCTTGTATCCGTCAGTGACTTCGTACTAGCGTTTTTTATATAGACGCGTTTCGTGACATGTGTCACATCATCAGTAATCCTCGTCAAATGTGAAAATTCACATAAAACACATAAAAACACATTTGCACATATTTACTAAATCAAAATAACGACACACACATAACACGATGTAACTTCGGCTTCGTTGTACCGGTCCGACCGCGCCGAATTAGTGTAATTAGTTTAATTAGTGGCTCGGCAACTACAAAAAGTATAGTCGAAAATACACTTATACGAATGTGGCATAATTTGGTAAAATCGAATGGGTTTGTATATGTAGTGTCTCTAATCGTATATACCTAAACAGGTTGAAGCTGAGCTTGATTTCGTTACCATTAAAACAATAATTATGTTTTAAAGGATTCGCATACCATTTAATGTAATAGATCATTACAGACTAAAATTTTGAAAGTATGCATATCAAAACTTTAAAACTGAAACCATAGCAAAACATTAAAATTATGACTTGAAATTTTATCTAATTCCTCTATAGACGACTCTATAAATCTGAAGCTGTCTACTGAAGAAAGTTTTATAAATATTCTCGCTTTCCTATTTTTATCAAAGTCGATAAATTAACCATAATAGCAGATTATTTATGCACTTTTTATAAGTAATCCGGAAGATCAACCCTCCGGCACTTCTTCGCTAACTCTTTTAATTTATGAGTGTAATAGCCGCTCATGTTAAGGCAGGATACTGGAATATTCTGAGGGCGTCTAAAAATTTATGTTACATGTCTTATGACCAGCTCCTCTATATATTCCGCTAAGATATCTGTAATCTCCTACTTTACAGTTTTCATTAGTAAACTCTTCATCGCAATTATCACAGACGTTAGCTTTCTGACACCTCATCACTTCGTTCTCTGTTAAGTTAATTAATATCTGACTGTTTGAATTAAATTTTTGAGCGACGGACTCTTAAATTTTGGATAATTTATAAAATAAATTTTCAGGAACCTTTTTCAATTTTTTTTTTGGACTTAGGTCTCTGACACATTGGTTTGGAACTTTATTGCTTACTTTTGACACTGGGAAAATAGTAAACTTATAATGTTTATGCAAGTGCGTTTTGTTGATAGCAAGCGAATGAAATAAATGGGAGAGTGCTGTAGCTAAATATGTTGAAATTTTATGGGATAGAATATTTCTCTTCTCTATTTAACTGTATTTATCAGTGATTTCTGCAAATGTCAAAAACCTGTCATTAATTTTCATAACGGTATTTGAAATAATTGAAAATAGCCAACACCAGTTGTTTCAAACTTGTTGTGTAGATTCCGAGTTTCCTAAAATAAATATTGTTCCACACTTGTTTCAAAGTGTTTAGTTTTTATTTAAAATATTAAATAAACAGAGAACATACATTTTTATCAGTTTAAAAATAATTCAGTATGCGAAATTTAATAAAATTACCACAAAAGCTTATAATATTAGGCGAACATTCGAAGTAGTGAAATGTAAAACTTATTTTTTGAAAAACAACTTTCATTATAGGCAAATATTGTACACACAATAGTGCTGTTGTGCTATCACTTTTTGCATTCCTTATTTGAAATTAGCAATAATATTGGTTAAAAATTTAATGTATCTTCTTTTATAATATAATACGTATAACCATGGCTAAGCAGAAAACAATATGAAACAGGGGACTTAACTAGGAAGAAATTTCACTTGCAAGATATGTATTTGAAAATTGTAGAAATCATGTAGATTAGTTAGATGTACGAATGTGTAGATTAGTTTTCCAAGTAAAAATCTATTGGGAAAATTAGTAAATTCGTGTAGCTGTACAGTAATGTTGATATCTAAAATCAAGTTCTTGTCTATGGAGATCCAATAACCTGCTTATACAGACGTAAAATATTTTGGCAGCCATCATACTATTCAAGAAGTAGTATACATTTACTTCTTTAAATTAAGAGTCAGCAAACCTAAGCCGGTTCTTTTACCGGTGAAGATGAGTTGCAGCAGTTCGGGTATTGATTCCGTATAAAATACTTTGAAGTATTAACTTGTTAATAATTTGATTTAATGATTAGTGATTAGTATTGTGCTCTACTTTCTCTAGATTTTATTCCTTTTAAAATTACGTCAACCACGCAGTCGTTTTTCTACGGAACGATATAAAATGGTTGTGAGTAACTTAAAAACAAAGATTTTTATAATCCGAAGTCTTCCTGTAGTTTACTTTATCTAAGAATTGGTTTTCATGACGACATATTTTGCGTTCTTTATCAGTTTGCTTTCTAGTTTATTTCATCGGTAAATAAGATTGTCCATTAAATATAAATTACTGTCAGCCCTTTTTTAAAGGATGGTTTCTATATAGAATTTATAATTTTTAAATAATAAAGTACAAAGAAAAATAATTTTCAAAATTACGAGTAAAAACCGGGTTGTTAGGCCGGGTTACGATTAAACGTCATTACCTCGGCAACGTTTCGATTCCCCTCGGGAATCTTCTTCAGGCCGCTAAGAAGTGACACAACAGCGGCAGATGTACGCCGAACACTACCAGATACCTGTATCAGGTACAAGCAATCCTGTATCAGCAGGTTTTTAGTCGTAATTTTGGAATTTATTGACACCGGCCGTGCGAGCTTCAGACAAAAGTTAAAAATAATTTTATTTGTGATTCATAACTGTACATTACAACTCATAGTATTTTTAGTCTTATGTTTTGTTTGATAGGTGTCAATCATGCAAAGAACAATGCGAGAGCTCAATAATTTCTATAGTTTTGACATGTAGAAAAAAATGTACATTTTACTACTAAATTATTCCCTTTGGATATCGTAATTTCAAATTTTTTTTCGGTGTTGGTAAAAATTGCACAAACACGTGCTATACATTTGTCTACCTGTACAGTTACTTCTGGCACACACTATTAAGAACTATGATGTAGTGTTTGTTATAATAGTCCTGTAAACATAATTCCGACTGTTTTCATAATCGCTATTATTTTACATATCGAATAAGGATAGCTACTATGGCTGTTTTAGCGTTACTACATTAAAGTGCTTTATTTTATTTATGTTATTATTTTTCCCAGAGCATGGTATTTTCTAATTTTTCAATTCATTTATCAGCGATGTAGCCTACGCTTATGTTGGGTTACATCACTGAAATATCTGACAAAAACATATTTATCACGTATACTGGAGTGTTTAATAATACAATGTTAACTGTAATAAATATTTATTGAAAAGAGACAGTTTTCTTCAATAAAATAATAATTTATCAAATTTTTGTACGTACGAACCATAAACATCAAGAAAGACATTATTGTAACATACTGTACGATAATTTGTTAATAACCCAGCTGGGACAAGTAAACATTGTGATCCTTATTTGTACTTTTAGTTCAGAATTAACCTTCCAGAATACAGAATTCATAAACATATGAACAGTATTTAAGTACATTTTTTATAACTATGTATAATGGTGGTAGCGATGGTGTGATGTTGGTGGTGGTAATGATAATAATAATAATAGTAATAATAACGACTCCTATGAAAACAATAATTACAGGTACACCTTCCTGAATATTAGCTTTATTAACAATATATATCATAAATTTAAAAAAGAAAATTTATTGGCTAATAAATTAAGACATAATTAGTCACACTGTGAACAGAATATGCACACCTCATGTAGCAGGTACAGTTTCTGAGTGTTTGTTGTTTTATTTCCTGGTATCAAACATTGTCACGATTGTTTTTTTAACATTGTCAAAAAATATTAATTATCAAAGAGTGGATGTATACTTGGTATACTTTGTTTAATGGTTTGAAGCTCAATCTATCATGACGATAATAACAGTGTCATAGGTAAATATTTTTCCTCAGAAAGTTAAGGAAAATATTAGTTACCGTAACGTAATAATTAAGGTTAACGGGTGTACCAAAAAATGAATATGTAAATTACTTTAGAATTCTCTTGAAACTTGTTGTAGAAATATGAAGCGTATAAAACACACTACCAAGCCAATTTACAATATCAATGGCGGAATAATGCGTTCTATAAAGCTTGCAAACGTTGTAACCAAATGGGACACTTTTATTATTATTGCTCTGGAAAGCTGAAATATAGGTACTGCCTTGCCTCTACGTTACCGGAAACAGACAAAATTGAGTTTCCAGCAAAAATGATTTTAAAGTTTTCTAAACTCAAAAATATTAAGGTGATAATATAATAATAATTTTATTAACGTTATCGCGTGCATGAATGGTATGTTATTAAATGTAATACTTGTATACATGTAATATATACATGTAATAAATGTATACTTATAGTATGGAAATCTGACTATAAATTCAAATTTATAAATATTATCGTGTGTATGTCAACATGTACAACAGCTGTTTGCTGGTTAGCACAACTGCTCTAACAGATTTTGTACAAGTTTTGACTAGTAGTATTACACGATCTCCAGCGGGCTTAACAAATATGAGTGGCCGTTTTTTTGAACAGCGATTAAGAGATGCTGAGTAGTGAAGCTGTTAAGAGTAATGGAACCCGGCAGTCACATAATCAAGTGAATCGATTTTACTCAGTGTACAATAAAATCTGATTTACTGTAACCTGTGGACCAGCCAACCGTCATACAACAATATTCGGAAATAATGAATAATATTATGCGTTGTACTACCCAATCCTATAATATTAATAATTTTAATATATAGTATAATGTGAACAGATTTGTATTAGGAAGAATTTTAAGTATGTTACGCGTAAACATAGCACACTAGTAACCTGTTATAATTAATTACAGTATATAAGCTTATTTTTTATAAGCTATTTACATTGATAAACGCGAGTGTAAGTACTCTCTAAACAATCATACTTAGTGACTTCAAATTTATTGTCTCTTGTTCAGAATAAAATTCTATTGACATGAAGAACCAAGTTATTGTAAATCAATTGTTTCTTAATTGGTTTATTTTTTTTTTACTTCTGTACAGTATATGCCAATGCTGATTTAATATTCTTAATTGCCTACTTACATTCAAAAATAATCTCAGCATTCCTTATTGCTTTATAAACAAATAGCAGAACCCTTGTAAATAATTCACTTAATCATTGTCATAATAACTCGTCCAAAATTTGGAAGCGATTGGCGATTATAAATAAAAGTTAAAGTTCAACCAAATACCATGCTGTATTAAAAAATGTTTAAAGCCTTGGAGAGTCATAAAGTTTGATAAAAGTCCCGACTTTGTCATGTTTACTTGCTGAACTGCTAATTGTCATGTTCCGAACGAGGTCTTTTAGTGTTCCCACGATTTTCAAGCCCTAAACCTGCTAACTCAAATAAGATGAATTTGATGAAAGCATTAAATTTATTTACAAAACTGAAATAACAATTTACTTTCTGAAAATGTTTTGTAGGAATTTTACTTAATAAGCACAGTTTTGTAACAGTATTAAATTGATTTAAGCATATGAGACCAATTCTCTTCCGTGATCATCGGAACAATAATTTTCAAAAATTATGTTCAACCGGACTAAATTAATAAGAATAGTGGCTCAACTTTGTTCCACTGAATTAGGTTAGAAGATCGGCAGGGTAGGCTGTCTTATGTAAACCGTTCGACATTAAAGAAAGGTAGTGTGGCCATCACTATGCCTCAGCCGCTTTTTATTATCCCAGGCACTCATTTCCATAGTCTGGGTCCATATCGGGGTTGAAAAACGTACCTTGATTGTATCGTGCGCCTGGAAAACGGAGTCTGGTCTTGTGGATTAGTAGAAAAGTGCCCTAGCTACACCGGCCTAATAAGCCCCTAAAATGATCAGAACTTGAAGATAAATTACAGTACATACTGGTAAGTTGCCGCTAAGATGTTTTTCAACAGACTGATTTCAATTATTACATTTTGTGTTTTGAAACTTCCGAGGTCGTGATAATGATGATTTAAACTGTTTAATTTTACTTATACCATGTTAACCATTAATGTACAATAAATGAAGTGTGTGGCGTGTATGCAGCGGATCTGTGTGTGTGTGTGTGTTCATGCGCGAGCGTTTAGAATATCTATATCGATATCTAGACATTATATTCAAGAACATTTATGTATGTGAAATATAAATATTATTTTTAGTTCTTTGTAATAAACACTTAACATTTGTATTTAACTTAACATTTTTCTGTGTAACTAAAAATTCTTTAAGTACAGATACTCGTAAGTTACGGATAAGTACATGTCCATCTGCGTACTATGACTGAAATTCCAATATGTTTAAACCTACAATATAATTTAATATATTCCGTAGTATAAATAGAAACGTCATTATTTTGTTACGCCTGTCAAAGGTTTTAATTAAGTGCTGATGGAAAATTGAATACAGTTCATAGCATTTTATAAAAATTATTAACGAATATGATCCACTTAATTGGCAGCAGCCTTGTAAAAACACTCAAGTCTATTCTGTCTAGCTCAAAATTGGTTGTGAATTTAATTGATATTCTGCAAAGTAAACAAAATTGACGTAACAAGCTATCTAGTTTTAACAACATTCCCCTTCGTAACAAACCATTCATATTTCGATTTACTTTAATTACAATTTTCAACTATATTTTTGAGTACACATTAAAAGACGTACACTAACGAATATGTACACATATGCAAGAACATTTATGGATATGAAATATAAATATTACTTTTAGTTCTTTGTAATAAACACTTAATTAGATCTATATTTAGCACTTCTGAATTTTCCTATTTTAAAAGAAATTAGTCATAAATTCGCATAAACGTTTTCACATAAGAATAAATATTTAATTTTTATCATTATTTAATTATCCATGTTTATACAACTACAATTTATGTACTATTTATGTTTACATCTATTTATGTATTATTCAGTTAACACAAACACTTTCAAATTAATATTATTACTTTATATATTTTTACACAAACCTAAGTATAAAAACATTGTCCTAACACAGCGAAAAGAGTATCATTTTATTGATTTGTATTCTTAGCCTTTAACCAAACAACATGTATTTATTTAAATTTCTTATGAATAACTCATTTTGTGAAAGTGCAGACAGAAAAGTCAGAATCATTAGAAAAATGGGACAAATGTTTCACATATGATCATTCATAAATATTTAAAAAGACGAATGTATTAGATTTTGTTTTAGGAAAAAACGTTTTCTGCATCTTCTAGCTCTCAAACTTTAGTGTAAGATTCATGAATTGAGAAAGAATAAGATAGTAGATCAGCAACCTAAGGAAAAGTTCCTGTTAAATTTCATTTTACATTCTTTTTTCCTAGCTCAGGGCAAAGCTGTAAGCAGTAATGCATTTATCACATTCAAATAACTAATTAGTGCCATTTGTTTAATGTATAGGCGTACTAAAATTAGAATGTCATTAACACAACGTTTGATTATAGTGGCGTGTGAGCATTGCACACGTTTTTATGCATGCCAGGTTTTAATTATTCATATTTTATGTTCAAGTAAACCTGATAGTTAGTCAATTAATGTCTAACATATTTTGTCTATAATATTCTCAAAAACTAAAATATAATTTTTTTTATTGCATTTCGAGACCAAATATTTTCATGTATGTTTGAAAATAATGTTTTTTTAGACTATAAATTTTCTTCCCATGTATTTTATGAAGGATGTTTAATATTATAAGGATATAAGGATTCTTAAAACTTGTTTGATAAATAGTCTATCTCTACGATTGAGACTTTCTAAGCTAATGTACTGAATACAATGCAAAACTACATTATTTATGAAATATTGCCTCCAACTTCTCTGCAGTATAGAGAAATGTATTATAATAACTTGATACAAGTAACCATAATACATGATTATAACAATTCAAGTCATAATGTTTGAGAGAGTAGTTATGTAAGCGGGGTTTATTATATAACTTATTGCAACTCCTCTTTATGGCAGGGAATAACTTTGTGTGGTAAAAACAGTTTCAAGTAATATTAAAGTAAATATTTTCTTTCTTTCTGTCATATACATAAGATATAATAATAATATAATGATATATACTAGGCTATAATAGACTTCACATGCGTATCCATTTATGCAAATGCATAAAACTTTACAGGATATGCGCCTTTCTCAAAAACTGTAACACAATGTTTCTTATACGATTACAAAAGGTTCCTTTCAGAATTTTAGATTAAATATTAAGAATCGTAATCATAATAATCTTGATACTATTTATAATCTTAATGGCTTGAATACTATTTCCAATATTTGTAATCCTAATAATAATTTTATCTTAAAGTCTTTGGCACGTCGATCAGTTTTGTGCTGTGACCCCCGTGGTATTGCCCTTATTTCGTTGTCTAAAACATATCTCTCGTCACCCTAAGAAAATGGTATCTTTTTTTTGTTCACTAAGAGAAAAAGGTGATGGAATGTTTTACTTCTTCCTACTTTATTCAGTTTCATCATCAGAAACGGGTATTGTTCTTTTCAAACAGATACTTCGTATTAATATTGTTTGTTAGTAATTTTAACATGTTTTTATCTTTCTTATGTATTCTACATATCTTTGACAAGAAGTCCGTCATCTCACGCATCATCTCATCCCAAAATTGTTTGATTGGGTATCACTGCGCAATGGATTATTGAACATCTACAGCAATGATGATAAAATCCTTCCGTGTGGTAAACTGCTAGAATATATCGTGGAGAATCAACTCGATAATGTGTATGAACAAACATTAAGGTTGCTAAAATTAGTAATAAACATTCCAGTTACATCGGTCTCGACTAAGCGTTCAACGAGTACACGGAAGAGAATCAAATGGTACCTTCGTAATGCTATGAAAAATAAAAGAGTATCACAATCGCTACTTTGTCCATTGTAAAAGAATTGACATTTATGTGCACAAAGCACCCAGTTTTAAGGAACGGAGTACTAGACATTTTTGTAAACTTCAAGGCGCGGCGTGCAGAACTCATTACAAAAAACATGAAAAAATTGTGTAATGCCTATAGTAATCCGGATTTGTCATCATTAAAAATGTGAGAAAAAGTTATATTTTTCTAGCAATATTTTCGAATTAAGATTCATAAATGACACCAATAACAATAAGAAGTTCTTGATATTTTGGCCAAATTATATAGCGAAATTGTGTGTTTCAGGCAATCACTTAGCTTTTATATGATAGAGGTAGCGATAACTCTATTTACTGTAGTTTTAATGGTTCATTAAGAACGCCAACAAACTTAGTAAGAAGTTGATTTTTGCTGGTATTTTTATGTCAACCCAAATTATTTCGTCACGTTTCGTCACTGAGTATAAGTAAACCTGCACATAAATTTCCAGTGTTTCAACACTTATGAAAAATAAATTAGATTAATGATACTCTGTCATAAAATGTGGTCAATCGTTTGTATTTGGACGCTCTGTGAAAAAACTGAAGTTAAATGAGTTTTGATAGAATTATCAGGTTCGAGCCTGATCTACGATTTGCAGATTAGAGAGTTGGAGTAAGGTAGACGATTAGGGCATCAAATGATTGTTTAGCTTGTTACTGCCAACACAATTCTGTGACAAGAATATTATCTTACTATACATACGTTTTGCAAAAAATGTTGGATACTTTGTGAATACAAAGCAATATTGTGTTGGGATTTTGTTAGTCGGCAGCTGCTTTCAGGCATTTCAATTCTCTATCTTTCGTTTGCTGCAGTCTTCTTGTGCTTCTCCACTACATTCCACATTACTTGCATCTGCCTTTCGTTAAGTTTTTTCCGGTGTTACTTGCACTCATTTTACGAATTCCGCTCCATTGTCAAAAATGTTCATCCCCACACATTAGACCAGTTCCTAAATAATGTGGTTTAAAACATTGTGATATGTTTTAATTAGATGATTAAAACATACATAATTGAATGATACTGTCTTCAGCTTTAAATCGGTAGTACAGTAAAATATGCAGTACCGTTTTGTCCACATGATTCACCAGATAAACAACAATGTTTTTAAAATTTTCACCAGTTTAAAATGGTTAGTCCATGATATTACAAAAATGTTCTTTGTGTCTTTGAATAGATTTTCTACAATTTCAAAACAGCACCGCGTACAGCTGTGATGCAGTCACAGTTGCCGAGACAAACCGAGTCAAATGTGGCGGAACACCAGGAATATTATTAGCCTATATCATTTACGCATAGGAGAGCGTCGCAAGCGAACGTGTTGCGCGATGCCCTAATTGGGCTCTGCGCTGCACGCATTACGAATATGCAAAACGATTAATGTGTGACGCATGGTTCTAAAGGTGTAACGATTTCAACTGGAAAATATTTTTGTTTAAAGCAAGTACCCCATACAACCCTCAGAGATGCACGTAGTTGCGCGTCAATGTCTACGTCTTCCAAACAATTATATACATATTTATGTACAGGTTTAACACTTCACCTTTTCGTAAGGTTTTTTATGGTACTTTATACTTCCTTCCACATTTCTGTGTTGCTTGGCTGTGAAGATTCTTCTTTACTGTACTCTGCCATATTTTGTTAGATTGTACTTTATCATCTATTCTGCTATAGAACTTTTCCAGTCCCCAGAGTATCACATTTTCTACAAACGTTGCTACAGAAACTTGTTGATACAGTTATATCTTGTACCATTATAAAGGGTGTGATTATACACAGTATGTTACACAACACTGCTCCATTGATTGGACTCTGATAAAACCAACAGAACACCGACAAAGTATAATGAACACTTTCTAGATCATGTTTAACATAACTCAATAATTCACATCTGTTGTAGTACAGTGGTAGTTCAGCATTGTTACTAGCATAAATTAAATACTGTGGCATATTTGTTTGTGTGTTAACAAAGGATTAACATAGATCGGCCTGATTAGTAGAACGTAGGTATGTCTTCTCACATAAATTTTTACGACGTATTAATATTTATATAACTATTATCATATAATTTATACAATAGCTTTCCAAGGTATTATGTTTACAGCCAGTCCACTAAGTCTCTCGCCTTTTTTATTATTTCTACAACGATTCTTTCCATTCTTGTTCTTTTTTAATGGGCAGTTTGTATGTCATTGTGATTCTGACTATTTATTTATTCAAACGTCATTGCTGGAAGCTAGAAGTTATTAAACACTTTCCTTCGAAAACATTAGCTCTGTTTTATAGAAGTGATCCTTCGAATCTTTTCTCTGTTTAATATTTGTCAACATTTTAAATACAATCAAATTTATCTTCTTTGATAAGTAGGCCTAGTTATATAGATGGCACCGCATATTTTTTGACCTTTCTCAGTGTATCCGAATACTTCACTTTATTCACAGCATTTGGTCTTTTGTCTACTGTCAGAATTATGATTACCCATTCTTCAGTAAACTTATTAATTTTTTGTATTCAGACATTTAAACACTCAAACTAAGTTCATATCTTATAAAATATGTGTAGAAAAACGTTTAATAGTTCGTACATCTGTAATTAGCAGATATACACACAACCAAAATGTGGATGTTTAACTTCTTACTTTTTAACTATATTGTTCTATACTTGTGAAACATTAAATCCGATTTGAAAATGAGACAGTATATTTCAATATCCTACAGTTTCTAAGCTTACGTGTTTCTCTATATTTTTGAACGTTTACATACATACGTACGAGCAATAAGAAAATGTTGATCATTTAAAACTTTTAGTCAAGACTTAATATCTGTTGTAATAAAATAATAAAAGATGTAAGTTGATGTGTGTTGATGATATAAGAGATTGTGATTGTGAAGTTCGACTCCGATGTAATCAAGTCCAATGTAATATGTTTAATTGGTGTGTAATTGGTGTGGCTCTCGACGTCTTACTGGCCTGAAACACTTCCTTAAGTTTCCCCGCTGGTCGAGTCCCAATGGTAGCAAGACCGGTCGAGTAGCGTAAAGTTGATGAAGAAATAGATATGCTCAGCTTCACCGAAAGTTTCAAAACAAAAATTATTGTTTTGAAGAAAATAAAAAAAAAAATTATGTTTATAAAAAAAAATAATAAAAAAAAATTTTAATTTTATTAATTAATTAATTAGGATCAATTAATTAATATAGGGCTGTGAAGTTTTAAACAGTGTAATGCTCTTCTGAAAATTTTTATTAAAGTTTTAGTATAATTTAAATAATCTATCACCACTCATAAGACTGTCTGTAAACCAATCAATATTTGTTTACCTTTCTATTTTTTTTAGGTTATCTTCACTTACGGGTGGTAAAGTCCTTGTAGATTATCAATTAGAATTATATTATTGGTAATTAGTATTATTGAAGAAATAAAGAACTATTAAGTATTGAAAAGTATTAATGTTTTATTAAGTAACAGCAATATTGACTCTTATCGATTAGTATCGATTCTCAGGATATCGAAAAAAGTTACAAGTATATGTTATAAAAATTATATAGGGTTCTTTAAACAGCCAGTTATTACCAAAGTCAGAGAAATCGGGCTTATATTTAAAAGTATAACGTTACAATCAAATTAATAGTTATTAATAAACACAGACATTGAATAATAAATTGTAAATATAATAATTGTTTTCACCAAACAGCTGTGATGAACCAAGAAGAGGCACTGGGTTTGTCAAAGCAAATGGCCACCGTCAAGTTGATCAAAATGTGACTTCGTCCCTGCTGCGTTCCAAATAATGTATTTTGACGCAATATTTCTGTTCTCGTGTCCGCAAATCTCTTGTTATATGTTGTGTAGTGACTGGTGTAGTGATTCTGGGTTGTATTTAGTGTATCTGTATAATTATTAGTTCAAACACTTTCTCCGATTCCGTCACTAATTTAGTTTAATGTATTATACAGTTTTCTAGTGTTTTATGGTGTTTTTCGGAGTAGATTTATATTGTTCTGTGTTATGGAGTGTTACTTGATCGTTTCTGTTATAATATGATAGTTTCAGAAGTATTTTACAAGTCACTCGCGATTTCACAATAACTCACTATACACTCGCTTTGTATGACGATTATAGGTTAGGTTATTCACGTTATCAAAGGTATGTCATGTTAACCGTTCAACTACCAATAATTAACTAACTGTTTCCTTCAGTTTCAATTAAACTCTTAGCCCATATAATATTATCCTTAACATTGTTCAAAAATATTTTCACATCCTGTGTACATTTTACTATTTCACTATATGAATGCCTAAACTTTGGTTATTTGTCAATTTTATTCACTAGATTTGATTTAAATTAATCTTTCAGTTCATTCTGGTTATTTTCAGATTAAATAATGCCATTTTATAGTGTTTTCTGTCCAAAAAATAGTAATTTCACTTTCAGTTTGGTATACTCTGTTTGGAAGTCAAAACATTAAAATTTACTTCCTGTCATTATATAAATTCAGCCATTTTATCAGTTATATTTAATATTAATAATCCTATATTGTATTAAAAGGTTCCTATTCCCTTATTTTCTGGTAATTCATTGAATTAGTTGTATTCTGAAACATTATTCTGGAATATATGACTCCCATGTCTAAATTTCTGAGTTTAGTCATTTTATTTTTATTTATAATTCTGAATATAATTTATTAAAATCTCTCTAAATGGTATGTGCAATTATATGGCATGATCTCAAGTTTATTTTGTCTAAACCCCTTTTGTTTATTTGCTTTTAAATGAGTAATTTCTCTGTTTTGATGAAGTTTGGTTTCCATTCTTTTGGCCTATGATTTTTTAACAATTTTTCTTACAAAATAATTTACAAACAATATATGATGTGTGATACCCTCTCTGACTTTTTACAAATAGTATTATAAATTAAACATGTTTTCAAATTACACAAAAACAATTAGTATTGGTTACAATACAAATAATAGTTGAACAGAATAAAGAACATTTTTTTTAAATAAATGGTTGTCTTCAAATCAGACATTTTGCAACAAAATTCCCATTTCCAACATGGAAACATGGTTTATAAAAAAGGTTTTGTACTAACTAACATCTTAATTACTCTCTACTATTTACAAGTGGTAATTATTTTTATAGTTCTGATGTTAGTTGTTTCAGACCCAAACAAATGGCCTTATATCTAATACATTTTTAAACATTTTTGTACTATATACATAAAAAACCTTATATTTATATTCTTATTTCTAACTATTATTATAAGTAGGATTCTACAGTTTTTATACCGTCTTTTACATTGTCTTTGGGGAATTGTACCCTGTCATTAACAAATAAATAGTATTAATTGTTCAAAAGGTATTATGAACTCTGTTTTTCTTTTTTCATGTAAAACAAAATGTTATTTTAAACAGATTCATGTCTTATGAACAACATATTGTCACAGTACATATTTTAAGTCATTGAAAAATGCATATTTCATTGCATCCAATGTTTGTGATTGCCAAGAATGAAACACAAGGTTCATTTTTTATAATACCCAAAACTATCACTGGTTCACTTTGCACTTATATATTATGTTAATGCTAAATGGTCGTATAGTCTTATTAACATAATAAATTGGTTAGCGTTTTTTCAATGGAGATTTGTTCCATGGGTACTATATTATTGTTTCATCTTAGTTCACAGGAAACTTTTACTTTATACACTCCTCTCTCTTAAATTTGTATACATGTGGTTTTTATTTCGTTATACTTTTATTTTTAGATATTTATTTTGGGGATATAGGGATTTGGGTGTCTTTTATAAGAGCATGACATCTTCTTCAGGATGCTGGCCTCTTCTTCTTTCTTCAGTCTTCTTTTCTCCTGCCTTCTGGGACTGGTATCTTCTCCATCTTCTTCTTGATGCCATCAGGTTTCTTGGGATCTTCTCCATCTTCTTCTTTAATTCAGAAATACACAACCTGTATTGGTTGATCTTGGCTTATTTTAGGGTTTCTCTTCTATTTATTCTTCCTCGTTGTGGGTTTGGTCATATTCAGTACTGCTTTATTATTTACTTTTTTACCTTCCTGGGTTATACCTTGAAAACCTTTGGTTATGAGACTGGTCTTGGATGACTCATCACTAGTAACTCCTTTTATTTGAACTTGTATTCTCTTTATAATAATGATTTCTTTCCACAGTTGCTATGAATTAATTAATTTATATTAAACTTAATGCTTTCTTCCAAATTTAAATATTATAACTTCATTATTCTAATGATCAATTGGCATTCAATATTATGCATACATCTGTCACGCTACAGATTGCTCTCCTCCAGAAGTAATTATTTCAGACATGTTTATGGATGAAATAATTTCTTATGATAATTTCATCATTTCTTATAATTCATTTTCTTCTCCATTTTTATATCGACTTTTTTATATTAGAGTTTTATTATTTTTATATATATGGTTACTTGTCTTACTACTGATCCTTTTTGGATAGTTAGTGTCTTCTGAGATATATTATAATTGTAATACATTTTCTTTCTATATCAACTTCGTGTTGTATCCTTGGGATATTAATTCCCTAACATTCCCTATCGCGTGGGCTGGGGCAGATCAGAGGGGCACTGTACGCTACTTCTCTGCTGGCCATACACCACTTCTATAAATTGAGTACAGGGGCATATCCATCCCTGCTCAAAAAAAACATAATGCTGCTGGAATTATCTTCAGTCAGTCATCCAATAAATAAATAAAAAGTAGTCCCATCTTCGACTAATAAAAATATCTTTGGATTCTCCACTTCGTAGTCTCTCAGATTATCTCACGTTTTCTATCTTAATAAATCTTCATAATCATTATTATACTCATTACATATATATTTTTTCAAAACTCTTAACTTGTCTGATATATTTTATTTTTATTATGGTTGAAAACCTTTCTTTTAATAATTTTGGTTACTGTTTACAGTGTAACTCTCTTTCTTCTTCATCTGAATTCTCTTTATACTTTCTTCTGGTTATTCATAGTATTAGCATGGTCTCTATATATAGTCTTTCTTATTCATTATTTGAATGGTCTTATTATATTATATTTAATTTTTTGACATTGTATCTATACATTAGATATACAGGTTGTTATATTGATCATTTTATTTAAACATTTTGGTTCTTTCCTTTCTCTTAGAAAGTTATTAATCCGCCTTCGCATTCATTAACATTAATTCATTTATATTATATTTCATGTGGTATTTCTTCTCTTTGCATTTCATATAGGTCTTATTATTATCATTTGTTCAAAATCATCTTCTCCATCTGTTTGGTATGAGTTGTTCTTCTTCGCTCTTAATTAACTGTTTTTATTATCGTTTCATAAGTAATTAGTCTCTTTGCTTCCAAATTTTTTCCTTCTCTGGCATATTACACTCTTTTTTGTTATTCTTCTCTACTCCTTCAAATGCTATTGTGAATGTCTAGCATTTATTCTGGATTAACGTTAATTCTCTTTTCTGAATTAATCACTTTATTTTCTTCTCAATTCAATCATAATTGACACATAAATATTTTTTGGAACTTGGTTAGTTTTAATGTAAAATTCAAACTATTCCTTTTATTTAATTGAAAAATATTTCTCATAAATCCTTGTAATATGTTGATCTTATCTTGTTTCAAAGTACTGACGTTCTATCAACATTCAAATTCTGTTTAATTCATTTATTCCCAGAATTGTTTCATTCAGAATTGTTTATAGTATTGTGATTTTACTATTATTTCCGAATGTTTTGGTATTTCTCCAAATTCAAATTCTTCTTAATTATTTACCATAAAGTTTTCTCATAAACTTAGTTTTAGTAAGTTGGTCTTACTTCATTTTTAAATTTTTTGTATATTAACTTCAAAATTCCTTTCTTCTTAATTCTTCAAAAATGTTTTTCTCATAATTCAGTGGTAGTAAGATGTACTTACTCAGTTTTAAATTTTCATAATTATATTTCAATTCAAAAGTCTTTCTTTTTCTTTCTTCCATAAAGTTTGTTCCAAAATTATTAGGTTGTAAGTTGTACTTACATTATTTTAGGATTTTTTCAAATTAAATTAAAAAAATTCTTCTTCTTATAATTCTCCAGAATGTTCTTCTCAAAATATTAGGTTGTAAGATGTACTCACATTATTTTAAAATTTTTTAAAATATAAATTCTAAATTCTATAACTCACAACTCATTCTTCATAATATTTCTTCATAGAAGCTTGATTGTACACTCCTTTGATCTTTCCTGAAACGATTTCCTTCAACTCATATGTATTGTTATGTTTATCATTTACCACAACATATGGTCCGGTGTATAGTAATAGTAGTTTTTTGGTTATGCCTTCTAAGGTGCTAGGCAGCTCTCTATTTTTTAGGAGGACTTTTTCACCCTCTTTATATGTTACAATTCGCCCTATTGCCTTCTGGTATTTGGCTTGCCGTCTTTCCTGATCTTCTGCTACCTTATTGTAAAACTTCAACTGGTTGAATTTCCTATTGTTGTTCGTTGGAAATTCAATGATTTGTTCAATGTCTCGGGGAGTCGGCTTCTCATACATGGCTGAGTACGGTGGAATTCCTATAGCTGGATGGTGGGCGTAATTTAGGAATGTTTCTGTCGCTGCTAGGTACTCTTGCCACTTTTTCTGTTGGTTGTGACAGTACGTGCGCAATATCCTACCCACTTCTCTTAGTACTCTCTCAGCCGGATTGCTACTTGGGTGGTAGACTGATGTCTTATATGTTTTGACCCCAAGTGCTAATAAAGTGTCTCGCCATCTCCTCCCCTTAAACTGTGTACCATGGTCGGTAATAATAGAAAATGGTCTACCGATCTCTGGGATATACAAATCAATAATCACCGCCAAAACCTTTGCTGTCGTTGCCCGATTAACCGGATATAGCTTTATATACTTGGTGTAGTGATCCATTATGATTACCAAGTATTTATATCTGTGTCGACCACCGCTACGGGGAAATGGCCCGCATATATCCAAAAACACTTTTTCCAGTTTTGCGTTGGAAGTTATCGGTATCATGATACCCTCTGTCTTTTCATTGTTTACTTTTGCACATTGGCAGATCTTACAGGACTTGATATATGTTCTCACCTTGCGGTTGATATTCTTGATCTTACAATTTTCCTCTAGAGCTTGTATCACTTTTAACGCTCCCATGTGACCATACCTGACATGGTAATCGATGATGACCTCCTTTTCTATTTGGTGCGGGATTATCACCTTCCATGTCTCATCGTCCAATGCGGTTTTTATGAATAAAATTCCCTTGTTAAGGTGGTAATATTTAGAAATGGTTTCATCATTGGCTTCTAAACGACTCACAATGTTTTTCAGCTTAGGATCAGACTGCTGATGGATTCGGATATTTATTAACAAAGCTTGTAAATCGGCTCTGGTCGTGAATATGTTATAAATTTTTACTAAGCTCTCCTTCTCTCCCTCGAAAGTCTGATCTTCCAGATTTATACGTGACAACACATCCGCTACCACGTTCTTCTTTCCTGGAATGTATTCCCATTTCAGGTCATATTCTTGTAGGGCGAGTACCCACCTAGCCAATCGGCCGTGACTCAATTTGCACCTACGAAGGAACGAGATGGATTTATGATCAGTTCGTACCGTGACTTGATATCCGAGAATGTACGTCCGGAACTTGCTGCATGCGAACACCACGCTCAACAATTCCTTTTCTGTCACACTGTAGTTCTTTTCGCACTGGTTCAGTGTGCGACTAGCGAAGCTTATTACCAGATGTTGTCCCTCCTCATCTTCCTGGTATAAGGTCGTTCCTAAGCTTAGATCGCTAGCGTCACAGTTTAGAAAGAACGGTTTCTTAAAATCTGGGTGACGAAGTATCACACTCTCCAGAAACTTCTCTTTTATCAATCGGAAAGTAATATCTTGATCTTCACCCCAAATCCATTTGTTTTTGGCAGATAACTGTGGTTGAAACTTGGCGGTCAACTCGGAATATCGGCTCTGAAACTTCCTGTAATAGTTACAGAGTCCGAGGAAAGATTGCAATTGTTTCCTGTTTCTTGGTTGCGGGAACCTCTGAATTGCCTCCACTTTCTCTGCTGATGGGGTAATACCTCTGTCGTCTAGGTTGAAGCCTAAGAATTGTACCTCGCGCGCTATGAATTTGGATTTCTCCAACTTCAGTGTTATGTTGTTCTGCGCTAGTTTGTTTAGTACAAATTCCACTCTGTAACAATGCTCCTCCCAGGTTCCGGATGTGATTAGTAAATCGTCAACATAGACGGTGGTAAATTGGAGCGCTTCTGGTCCCAAAATCTGGTCCATGCATGCCACAAATATGGCAACAGAATTGACAAGTCCGAAGGGCAGTCTCTTGAACTGGTAATTGCGCCCTTCGAAAATGAACGCTACATACTGGCGGCTTTGTGGATGCAGCTCTACCTGCCAATAACCACAGACCGTATCCCAGGTGCTAATAAAGTTAGTACCATGAAAACGCTTTAAGATTTCTTCTATTTCACCGGGAGATGTTCTGTCATTCACAATTGTCTTGTTCAACTCACGCGCATCTAAACAGAGCCGGACTTGTCCGTCTTCTTTCTTCGGAACAGCAATAATTGGACTAGTGTAAGGTGATTGACTAATCTCAATTATGTCGTTTTCAATCATCTTGTTTATCTCTGTTCTCACGGCTTCTTTGAGCGACTGCGCTATTGGATATGGCCTCCGGTTAAACTCTACGTTTTCTTTAAAACGAAGTTGGCACTGGTAGTTTTTTACCTTCCCTGGTTCATCAGAAAACACCGCCTTGTATTTCTCATATATTGCAATTAGACGATCAGCCATGTGCGTTGGTATTTTCTTGTTATCGCTTCCGCACTGGAAATTACGTATTTCTTGGATCTTAACTGACCATAAATCCTCTCCTCCATTATTGTATATTATGGGTTTAGACAGAGGGCTGTTTCTTATAATATTAATTTTTCGAAGTTGTTGATGTATTGGGCTGGGAAGTATAGTTGTGCTTCCTACCAGATCTGCGGTCCATGTTACTCCGTCTGGGAAAAGTGATACTTTATTTAAATTAAGATCGATTACTGCCGAATATCTACGAAGAATATCGCAACCGACTAAGATGTCAAATGGTAATCCGGTGGCGATTAAAAATTCCATGTCTAAAGCTATATCACGGCTAACGACACTTAAGGAAACTTGCTTCCTGATGGTTTTATTTTGGCGACCAGTTGCACCTACCAATACAATGTTGTTGACTGGTAACATTGGCAAAGTTTTACCACATGTACTCTGTATTCTCTCCAACTCATTGGAGTTTATTATTGAAATATTAGCTCCTGTGTCTATCATTATTCTAGCGGGAACTCCTTCCACCTCCGCTGTTATATAAATTATCTCATTATTACTGTTGCTGAGACTCTTCTCGTTCTCTTCCAAAAGTTCAGTTCGTATGTCTTTCAAATAATGGTTACAGATAATAGTGATGTTTTTATCATTGTTTGCTTGTTGCAAATCATCCTTTTCTAACCCAGGAAGTATAAGCAGTAACGGGTCATCGTTGTTGATTACTGCCTCCTCTCGTTTAAAGCATTTTGGTCATTGTTTAAGTTATTGTTGACCGAGGCATCGTTCGGGAAACTCTGGTTTGTTTCCTGACGTTCTGTACCCTGGTTGATGTTTAACGCCCTGTTCGGTTGTCTGCCAAGATCTTCCAGGCTGGTACTTCGTCTTTCCTGTTCGTATCTTGGGCCGTCTCGTTCCGCACTCCGCCATCTTCGGTCAGCGCCGTGGAAGCTGTTCCTCCTCGGTTGATAATATCTCCTGGGTCCGCGATCTTCTGCTCTTATAAAATTTACCCTAGGGCGCGACACTCGGTTATTACTATTGCTATTATTATTATTACTAATATTATTATTATAGTAATTTCGGTTAGGTGGGTAAGGTCTGTCACCATTATTGTTGGGATATGGATTTCTCTGACTGTATGGAACATTATTATTTTGTTGATAAAAGTGGTTTCGATTGTTTGGGTAGGGGTTGTTATTTCTCACGCCGTTAAAATTTCCGTTAAACTGGTTATTACGCGGCTGGTTGTTAGGGCCGTCGTAATTACTGGGCTGGTTCCGGTTATTTGTATGGTTATTGCCGTTATTGGGGTAAGTAGTCGGCCTTGCTTCTGGTCTCTCATTTCTCTTCCTGCTCTGCCGATAATACTCTTCATTCTCGTATCCCTCCAATAACTCAGTCATTCCCTGGATTGTCTTGATCTGACTACCTCTCCGGGCCCTGATAATGTCCTCATCATAGTGATAAGATATCTTATTCACTAAACATTCTTCTGGGATTGCTGGCTCAAGGTGCTTTGCCATACACACCTTCCCCAAGAAATATGCCGTCATACTGCTACCTAATTGTGACCTGTATCTTCCGTTACAAATATTGTCACGTATCAAGTTCTGGGTGGTCTCAGACCAGTATTTTGTCTTAAACATTTTCCGGAACTGTTGGTAGTCGGAAATTTCACTCCGGTTGGCCATCCACCAATTATCTGTAATGTCTCGGAAGGACTCGTCGAATATCTCCCTGCTATGGCTCCATTGGGTAATTTTATGCTTGGTCAAATATTCTTCTACCCTGGCCAGGAACTCCATCGGCTTTCGTTTGTATTGCCGGAAGTTGAGCCACTCTCGGCTTTCGTTGACGGGCAATCCGGTGAAATGAGTCGGTCTGTTTCTAATCGCTTCCATCTCCTCTCGGCTTTGTCGCACCTGACCGTTGATATTGGCCATGGTCTCTTGTATATCATTACATCGTTCTGTGACCTGGTTGCGTACTTTTCCGAATTCTTCTTGATTTTCCTTTCTCTGTTCTTCTGCCTTCCTACGACTATGTTCTTCAATATTTGTGAACTTGATGTTCACCACTTCTTTAAACTCATTCACCTCCTTTTCGGTCTGGTTGCACTTTCCATCAATCTCTCGAATCTGTCGATTGACCATTATATTTTCTTCTTCCATCTTCTTATTCATCGCTTTTTTGTTAACAGTGATTTCTTTATTCAGTTCTTCTCGCAACAATTCCATCCTTTCGTCCAGTTTGTCCAAATTCTCCTGATTAACCTCCCTTAACTCTTCTCTCAGAATTTGATTGTCCTCTCTCAATTCTTCCAGCTTCTCCCCCATCTTCTCTTCCAACTTCTTGTTATCTTCTTTCAACTCTTCCTTCAATTGTCGGTTGTTCTTCTCTATCTTCTTCCTGGTTTCATCGATTTTCTGATTGGTATTTTCAATTTTATTAATCAATTCTTCTTTAGTCGACTTGAATTCTTCCTTGAACGATTGGTTGTCTTCCTTCAATTCTTCTAACTTCTTCCCCATCTCTTCTTCCATCTTCTTGCTGTTTTCTTCCATCTTCTTCGTCAGGGACTGGTTGTCTTCCTTCAATTCTTCTAACTTCTTCCCCATCTCTTCTTCCATCTTCTTGCTGTTTTCTTCCATCTTCTCTTCCAACTTCTTATTCAGGGACTGGTTGTCTTCCTTCAAATCTTCTAACTTCTTATTTGTTTCTTCCTTGCCGGATTTGATATCTTCTTTCAAAGACTGGCTATCATTCCCCATTTTCTTACTCATTTCCATTATCATTCTCATCACATCTTGTATACTCCCCTCCTCCATTCGTGTCGGCTTTTCCAATGGTTCCTTCTGGGCATTGACTTCCCCTGTTTGCGTGGGTATCTCCGGTTGTTCAGTTTGTTTGGACAACACCGGTGGTAATACCTCTTCCGCTTCTACTGGCGTCGCCTCCTTGTTGTCCATGTCAACTTCTATTTCTTTCTCGGCCTCCGCCGTCCGTTTCTTAGATGTTGCACGTCGTTGCATTTTCCCTTGAAATTCTCTGGCTTTTTAGCTGTTGCCTAGCTCCAACTAGTGATTGTGCAGAATGTATTGGCCTTCCAATCGCTAATTAAAGCCCCTAAAGTTGTGCGCCAATTTGTAATAAAATAATAAAAGATGTAAGTTGATGTGTGTTGATGATATAAGAGATTGTGATTGTGAAGTTCGACTCCGATGTAATCAAGTCCAATGTAATATGTTTAATTGGTGTGTAATTGGTGTGGCTCTCGACGTCTTACTGGCCTGAAACACTTCCTTAAGTTTCCCCGCTGGTCGAGTCCCAATGGTAGCAAGACCGGTCGAGTAGCGTAAAGTTGATGAAGAAATAGATATGCTCAGCTTCACCGAAAGTTTCAAAACAAAAATTATTGTTTTGAAGAAAATTAAAAAAAAAATTATGTTTATAAAAAAAAATAATAAAAAAAATTTTTAATTTTATTAATTAATTAATTAGGATCAATTAATTAATATAGGGCTGTGAAGTTTTAAACAGTGTAATGCTCTTCTGAAAATTTTTATTAAAGTTTTAGTATAATTTAAATAATCTATCACCACTCATAAGACTGTCTGTAAACCAATCAATATTTGTTTACCTTTCTATTTTTTTTAGGTTATCTTCACTTACGGGTGGTAAAGTCCTTGTAGATTATCAATTAGAATTATATTATTGGTAATTAGTATTATTGAAGAAATAAAGAACTATTAAGTATTGAAAAGTATTAATGTTTTATTAAGTAACAGCAATATTGACTCTTATCGATTAGTATCGATTCTCAGGATATCGAAAAAAGTTACAAGTATATGTTATAAAAATTATATAGGGTTCTTTAAACAGCCAGTTATTACCAAAGTCAGAGAAATCGGGCTTATATTTAAAAGTATAACGTTACAATCAAATTAATAGTTATTAATAAACACAGACATTGAATAATAAATTGTAAATATAATAATTGTTTTCACCAAACAGCTGTGATGAACCAAGAAGAGGCACTGGGTTTGTCAAAGCAAATGGCCGCCGTCAAGTTGATCAAAATGTGACTCGTCCCTGCTGCGTTCCAAATAATGTATTTTGACGCAATATTTCTGTTCTCGTGTCCGCAAATCTCTTGTTATATGTTGTGTAGTGACTGGTGTAGTGATTCTGGGTTGTATTTAGTGTATCTGTATAATTATTAGTTCAAACACTTTCTCCGATTCCGTCACTAATTTGGTTTAATGTATTATACAGTTTTCTAGTGTTTTATGGTGTTTTTCGGAGTAGATTTATATTGTTCTGTGTTATGGAGTGTTACTTGATCGTTTCTGTTATAATATGATAGTTTCAGAAGTATTTTACAAGTCACTCGCGATTTCACAATAACTCACTATACACTCGCTTTGTATGACGATTATAGGTTAGGTTATTCACGTTATCAAAGGTATGTCATGTTAACCGTTCAACTACCAATAATTAACTAACTGTTTCCTTCAGTTTCAATTAAACTCTTAGCCCATATAATATTATCCTTAACTTTGTTCAAAAATATTTTCACATCCTGTGTACATTTTACTATTTCACTATATGAATGCCTAAACTTTGGTTATTTGTCCATTTTATTCACTAGATTTGATTTAAATTAATCTTTCAGTTCATTCTGGTTATTTTCAGATTAAATAATGCCATTTTATAGTGTTTTCTGTCCAAAAAATAGTAATTTCACTTTCAGTTTGGTATACTCTGTTTGGAAGTCAAAACATTAAAATTTACTTCCTGTCATTATATAAATTCAGCCATTTTATCAGTTATATTTAATATTAATAATCCTATATTGTATTAAAAGGTTCCTATTCCCTTATTTTCTGGTAATTCATTGAATTAGTTGTATTCTGAAACATTATTCTGGAATATATGACTCCCATGTCTAAATTTCTGAGTTTAGTCATTTTATTTTTATTTATAATTCTGAATATAATTTATTAAAATCTCTCTAAATGGTATGTGCAATTATATGGCATGATCTCAAGTTTATTTTGTCTAAACCCCTTTTGTTTATTTGCTTTTAAATGAGTAATTTCTCTGTTTTGATGAAGTTTGGTTTCCATTCTTTTGGCCTATGATTTTTTAACAATTTTTCTTACAAAATAATTTACAAACAATATATGATGTGTGATACCCTCTCTGACTTTTTACAAATAGTATTATAAATTAAACATGTTTTCAAATTACACAAAAACAATTAGTATTGGTTACAATACAAATAATAGTTGAACAGAATAAAGAACATTTTTTTTAAATAAATGGTTGTCTTCAAATCAGACATTTTGCAACAAAATTCCCATTTCCAACATGGAAACATGGTTTATAAAAAAGGTTTTGTACTAACTAACATCTTAATTACTCTCTACTATTTACAAGTGGTAATTATTTTTATAGTTCTGATGTTAGTTGTTTCAGACCCAAACAAATGGCCTTATATCTAATACATTTTTAAACATTTTTGTACTATATACATAAAAAACCTTATATTTATATTCTTATTTCTAACTATTATTATAAGTAGGATTCTACAGTTTTTATACCGTCTTTTACATTGTCTTTGGGGAATTGTACCCTGTCATTAACAAATAAATAGTATTAATTGTTCAAAAGGTATTATGAACTCTGTTTTTCTTTTTTCATGTAAAACAAAATGTTATTTTAAACAGATTCATGTCTTATGAACAACATATTGTCACAGTACATATTTTAAGTCATTGAAAAATGCATATTTCATTGCATCCAATGTTTGTGATTGCCAAGAATGAAACACAAGGTTCATTTTTTATAATACCCAAAACTATCACTGGTTCACTTTGCACTTATATATTATGTTAATGCTAAATGGTCGTATAGTCTTATTAACATAATAAATTGGTTAGCGTTTTTTCAATGGAGATTTGTTCCATGGGTACTATATTATTGTTTCATCTTAGTTCACAGGAAACTTTTACTTTATACACTCCTCTCTCTTAAATTTGTATACATGTGGTTTTTATTTCGTTATACTTTTATTTTTAGATATTTATTTTGGGGATATAGGGATTTGGGTGTCTTTTATAAGAGCATGACATCTTCTTCAGGATGCTGGCCTCTTCTTCTTTCTTCAGTCTTCTTTTCTCCTGCCTTCTGGGACTGGTATCTTCTCCATCTTCTTCTTGATGCCATCAGGTTTCTTGGGATCTTCTCCATCTTCTTCTTTAATTCAGAAATACACAACCTGTATTGGTTGATCTTGGCTTATTTTAGGGTTTCTCTTCTATTTATTCTTCCTCGTTGTGGGTTTGGTCATATTCAGTACTGCTTTATTATTTACTTTTTTACCTTCCTGGGTTATACCTTGAAAACCTTTGGTTATGAGACTGGTCTTGGATGACTCATCACTAGTAACTCCTTTTATTTGAACTTGTATTCTCTTTATAATAATGATTTCTTTCCACAGTTGCTATGAATTAATTAATTTATATTAAACTTAATGCTTTCTTCCAAATTTAAATATTATAACTTCATTATTCTAATGATCAATTGGCATTCAATATTATGCATACATCTGTCACGCTACACTGTGTATGAGATATTATTGTTTTTCAGAATGCTACAATATACGTAGTTATTGCAGTACGTTAGAAAAGAACAAAAATATGTTTAGTTCCAAGAAATATATTTAGATTGTGTGCTCCTTCATAAAACGTTTGTCAGTAAACAAGTACATTTGGAGAAACAACAGACAATTGTATTTTTGAAGTGCCTTTCCACTGACTTTCACGTCCAAAAGGAGGAATTTTTACTATGTTCTTCACTATTTGAATCATTGTGAATAAGATTTATAACAACCAACTATCAAATAAGTGTTTTCTTTAAGTCTCAGTTTAACATTATTAAATTTTGTTTTAACTATACGTCATTATATGTCGTAAATTTTCCTTTGAATATGCTTTCTTCAGTTGTGCGTGATTAACAGTTTTTGTTACTTGTTAACTAGGTTACTTTTTTAAAATTGTTAATTTTGTATTAATAAATTATATATATCCTTTATTAAATAAGACTGTTTAATTTCAAACGGAGCCTTAAATAATGACTAATATTTTTTATCACTTTTGAGGCAATTTGTCTGTTAGTTACACTATAATTAAATTAACAAAGCTAACGAAAGTCAACACTCATTCAGAAAACCATGATGAGTGCGCTTTTGGAGAACGATGATCGTTTTTTACCCTATGTTTCGAATTTTTAAGTAGGGTAGCTTGTACATTTCTGTGTTATTTACCGAAATGTTCATAGAAAACCACATACAACGCAACACGTGTCTTAATCTTATCTTGTGCATGGTTTTTATGGTAAATGGATTCGTACTTATAAACGAAGCGAAAGAAGATATTGAATTGTAGCAAATAAGTGTGGTCCCATATTATGTGTTCTGACGGCGTACGAAATGAAACTAGCAGTTTGCTTGACAAGGGCGATCTTTTCTTTTTAAGAAAAACGTTTGTTTACAATGTATCATTAAACATAACTGATAAGCAATAAAATAAATAATATATTAAACAAAACTCTCAAAGGTACTGAAGAGATAACAGTGTAGTATGCCAGTGATATGTAATATCTACAAGAGACGACTATAAAGAGGTAATCCCATAATTATCATCGACAACCACATCATCACTAACATTGCGTCAGTACGTCAAGAGGAAGTGATTATAATTCCTTCCTTGTTTAAAGACGATGCCAACGATCCTGCAGTAAACCATCCACTTATTCAGTTTCATTGGTTCTCTAAACATATATGTAACTTTCTAACTATGAACTAATTTTAGAGGTGTAAAATCACAGTTACGTTTTCTTGTTATAAATATGTAAATAAAGTTTAACACGAATGTGTTACTTGTCTAACAAGGAAGGGTTTACCTTGCCTCTTGCTACTAAAAAAAAATAGACAGAAAGATCTTATAATTGGTAATAGACTGGAACCACTGCTCTTTATTGGCGGCAATTTATTTTTAGCTTTCTGTTCTGTGACAACAAAATTAGTCAATTGTTGTTACCGTAAGATGTGGCATGAGAAATTTATTTCGATCCAGTGGTCTGAAAACTGTGAGTTCGAAAGTGACAGACTAATTTACTTTCTAAAAGTCGCTCTTCCAATCTCCTGTTTATGATCGAATTTCTTTTTGCCACTACTTCAGACAGCTTTTGCAACCTTGCTTTCACGCTTTCACATCTCAACTGAACAGCTGTGACTTTCATAACTTTATCGTTTTCTTAACAACTCCCTTATCAAGCGTCTCTCTCCCCTCTCTGAATGCATGTGCACACACACACACACACACACACACACACACACACACACACACACACAAATATGTTGGTGCTATTGGTAGTACTGTTTTAAATCAAATAGAATGCTCAATGTAAATTTTTATTTTTATTTTACAACATGCACATGCAATTTCTCAACCTCAGGGCATGTAGCCTACATAAGACATAAGAAATTTACAAACAAGCAATTAGTACAATTCGATTAATTTTATTTTTCAATTTCAGTAAATTTTTCAATTTACTGTAGTAATATGAATGTTCAGTTTATTTAATATATTTTAAAATTTGCCGATAAGAGCGGCCATCTTGTCAACACCAAACTGCCACTTATGTAATGGCCGCCACCCGATGCTGAAACCAACTTGTTAGCGTTCCAACTAAAGTTCCATTAGTGAATGTCTGTTATGTTGTTTAATTTTACAGGGCACTATTTACAACTTAACACTAATAAAATCATACCATACCACATACTGCTTGAATGTTCGGTTTTGTTACTAAGTTACACAGACGAAATATCGTAGTCCAAGTGTTGTGTCTGCAATGTAGTTAAGGTTATCTACATGAATAATGTGTTTTTTATAAATGAATGTGTTTTAAATATAATATTACTCTTTATCTGGTACGTATACTTTGTAATATTACTTGGTTAAATATTTCTTACTAGGCTTTCTTTTGTTCTGTGTTAAGTATATTTTGCCTTGAAAATTATTTCCTTAGTCGGTTGTTAATTACATTTTCTAGTACATTATTTTCTTTTAACCGTATAAACATTATTATCATACACTATGACTGTTGCTCAGTACTCTGAACGATTGAAATGAATAACTAATAATTATAATAATTTTATAATTAAATTACAATGATTAATAATTATTAAATATTTCTTTGACTAATACACAGAACTCTTCTGCTTCGATGTTATCTGATCAGACACTTAAAAAAGGCTGAGTTGCCACCTTTTTCCAGACTACACTATTGTTAGTAACCAACCTCTTCTTCTAACCAATTGAAATTCGAAAACTCTGAGTAGTCAACAGCTTACTCATTTTCTACCCAGCAATTTAATTTAAGTGGGGGGATAACAATCTGATCATGTAATTTTACGCTTACTCTGGTTAAGATATAGTTGTGAACTTGCAAAGGAATTATCCATTTTGTTTTGGTTTTTGTAAGGCTTATAGAGTATGAATCATACATACAATTATTAAAAAAAACATTCACACCCAGTGAATGGTACATTTATTTAGGACTAATTGTTCGTTGTAATGTGAACAACATTTCTCTTCAAGACCATTAATCTTTTTTCGAAATATTAATTAATGAGGAGGCTATTAAATGTTTTACCAAATTGACTATATGCGACTTACGGACACGACTGTCGTAAACCGAAATTACGATAATTACAGACATTTTTTGTATTACACCACACACTTGCTTTTACAATAACTTTTTTGTAAGTATAAAATACAACGTTCCTTACATGGTAAAATACTAAATACTAATACAGAGTCCGACATGTAATTCTACGTATTTCATACATTCTCTTATCATCAGCATATGGTTTACTTTATTAAATTGTTGTATTATTGCACACGTACATTCCATTCAAGCATGAGCAATAGTATCAGAAAAATTTGATAGGGGTATCACCATCAATCGAATTTACTTCAAAAACTTTCAGCCACTAAAATCTGTAACTTACTTCAAGTGTTCCTCTAAATTAAACTACTCCATTAAAAACTAACCTAGGCCTACCCGAGATTCGCTAATAAAGTTAAATCGTCAGAAAAATAAATGTTTCTGAAAACTACCAACAAACTGCAAAAGTAATAGAGAACTTTAGACAAAATACGTAAAAAATTATATTTATCTTGTAAGTGTACTGGGCTAAACTGAGAAACACAACAAAACTAACACAAGTTCACACAATGTTCAGTGTACACAAGATTAATTTACCTTTGTTAGCGAAAGAATATTTTGAAGGCATACGTTGTATTTTATTGTATCAGTATGAACTCTGTACTAAATAATCTACAAATCTTCACGGAAATAATGTTTTGTGTTTTCAGCGTAATAATAGCTAGATCAAGGAGAACTACTACAATTGTCTTAGTAAACATTCCTCTAAATCGTTGTAGCCTATCTAAAAGTATAGCATCTATACGTTTTTATCTAAAAGTATCTATAAATCCTAAATTTCGTTCCTTAAACATATGTGTATTCTTAAAATATTAAATTTTGGCTACGTTTAATATTCGCAGTGTGTATTATACTTTTAGTATATAGAGCTCAGAAAGTTTAAAAAGAGAAAGAATAATGTTTATGTACCAAGGGAAATCAAATGTGCAAGTCTACGTTTTGTTGTGTACCAGTTTGAAAGTAATTTCCTGGTAGTCTTTATAATCGCATATGCGCAAAGAGACTCGTACAGCACTTGCGGAAGATAATGCAAAATATTAATCAAAAGGAAAACATGAGAGAAAAAAATACAAACAGTCGCAATTACTTGCATTTGCTTTTAGTGAAATAAAATAAAGCACGCTTCAAAACCTAGATGCATCACAACAGCTTCCCACATAACACCTACACGTGCAGTCAGACAGAAACGTACAGATACATACACGTAGTCTATATTTGTCTGCAGTGTTTCAAGTTATTAATATTTCTCGTTTACTTAATTTGTTAAGTAAGTCTCAGACAGCAATGTTAATATTAAATTTTATTGCCCAGTTAAATTCTTTATTTCAAGCATAGATCATGTATCATTAAGTAATTGGAATAAGAGTTACCAAGTTTAGAATAAATCAGAATGATCACAGTTGCACACCACTATATAAAAATTATCCCAATTAGCGCTTTCAAGCTTCACAGCCCATCGTCAGATTGGAATCGTCAGCTATTCCAATCTGACGATGGGCTGTGAAGCTTGAAAGCGCTAATTGGGATAATTTTTATATAGTGGTGTGCAACTGTGATCATTCTGATTGTGATTTCAACCACTAACACAAATTTCTTCATTAAACGTTTAGAATAAATATCACTTACGGGCCAACGCGTATTCGTTTTCTGAAGCAAATATTTGTAACGTAAGTCTGATGTAGCTACGTGTAATCTGTGTAGTCATTCGTTGTAAGCGATAGGAATGAAACTGACAAAAAGAAAAGTTGCATTTACTGTCACTGAACCCGAGTAGTGAGCACACTGTAATTGAATATATCCTGTCATGTTAACATCTGTCACCTGAGTTTTGCCTACGTCGATTTCATCTGTTGTAAAATTTTATACGTCTCTTTCTTTTTTTTATAACAGAGTTAAAAATTATAAAATTGACAAACAATGTAATACTGTTATCTATCTATACTTTATTGCAATTACCTATACTTTTTGGTTTACTCGTAAAAAATATTCATTCGTTGTGCTGAATACGATCTAAACAGAACCTGTCTATCATCCATACGTTATATAAGATAATTTTGAAATCAATATGTTCTTTGTTTCCAAAAAAAACTAGTTAAGTTTGTATTCCACCAAAGAAATTTCGTATTCCATTTGCATTACACATCTCGTCTACTGTTCAATAGTTGTGACTCTTTGTAAATCGTAAATTGATCACTGGCTAATTGTTACTATTACGTAAATCGTATAAGTTATTTCCTTAGCAGTATGCTGGAAAATTCGGGAATATTTGTATTTATATACTTTTATGTGCAGGTGTCGCATATAATAAGTAATCGGTTAAATCGAATATTAAAATGCTAACGGATTTATTACTTATATGACTACACAACTGCACTATGTTGGTTTTAATACAGTTTATAAAAACAAAATATTATCCTGTCTCTGTTGACTTGAGAACAAATGAAATAATTTTTTCTCTTATAATCTATTACATTAAAGTTTTTTATAAGTTATTTTGTCTTTCAGTTCATGAGTTTATTTCAAGTTTATAATAAAGAAAGTCACTTTCCTTTATGATGATTGTAGATCGAGATGTTGATGATTTCTCGGGTTGAGAAATTCTATAAATTGCAGTGAATTAATTTTTTCACCGTTATTTATTTTGTGTACTGAGCTTACATAATCCAGTAGACTTCATGTGTTTTCTAATCCCTATACTTTAAAGTAATCTTTTACTTTCCCGAATAAGCATAATTTAAAAATCAACTCGCGAACTTTCTAACTTGTGTTCGTACGCTTTAGTAGACCTACCGTCTATACTCCAACAGTACGTGTGCACTTTTTCAAGTTCAGAGAGAGATCAGAATTACTGACACAAATCGGAATTCGACTGAAAATTTGGCCTATTCTCGTATGCTGATTGGCAAATTCATAACCTCTGCGTCTGAAGCCAAGATAAATTTATTCTTGTATTAAACTGTTCGAAAGCAACTTGCAGCTTGTCCAAAAAAACTAGTATAATTTTACAACTTATCTACAGGGTTATAAAACTTTCTTTGTTAAAAACTCATAGATTCCGTTCTTTAAATTACAAACAAATAATGCCACTCGATAAGTCTTTTTATTAAGCGTATTCTGGTACAAGTCTCATGCCAAACCTTTTTATTTTAAGGGAATTTATTTAATTTAGTACGTTTTTTTATTATTATCCAGTAAAGATTGAGACTATGTTCAGTCAACTCATGCAGCAAAATAGCGTCATGCTTAATCTCCTTACAACACTTGCCAATAAACTTTCTAATTAATAATGAATAACAATTACAGGATTGGATTATGGAACGCCAATGGACTCTCTCAACGCTCCCTAGAACTGAAAGCTTTTCTTATTGAAAACAGGTTAGACGTAATGGTTATATCTGAGACACACTTCACAGACAGAAGCCATATTAGGATTACAGGATTTACTGTTTATGATACCCAACATCCTGACGGTACAGCTCGTGGCGGAACCGCTCTGTTAATCCGAAACAATATAAAACATTATCTCTTCTCTAAAGTCAAAACTGCTCACCTACAGGCGACAAACGTTCCCTCTAATTGTTTCTGAAGTCTACTGTCCCCAAAATCACAGAATCAATGAAACTGACTTCAGCTCTTTTTTTTAGAACTCTTGGTGCACGTTTTTTGGTGGGAGGTGACTTTAATGCAAACACCCGCAATGGGGTTCGAGATTAGCTAATCCAAGAGGTAGAATTTTATATAAAGTCATTAGACAAGAATCCCTGCCCTTTCTGTCCACTGGCCAACCAACCTATTGGCCTTCTGATACAAATAAAATACCTGACCTCATTGATTTCTTTTTAGTACGAGGCTTGTCTCATAAATACTACAAAGTTGAATCTTGCCTTGATTTGTCCTGTGACCACACTCCAATTATTGCCACTAGTAGCAATACTATAATTGAGTCTGAAAGTCTACCAACACTCACAAATCGTCATACTGACTGGGATTGCTTTTGAGAGCTTGTAAATGATAATATCTCGCTAGAACTTCCACTCCACACGCCTGCTGAATTGGATGCGGCTGTAAATTATCTCACCAGTACTTTTCAAAAATCAGCCTGGGAAGCTACACCTTGCAATACAGTGAAGAATAAGCAATTAAACCTTCCTCTGGTTGTCCGAAAGAAATTAGCTGAGAAGCGTAGATTGCGACGAATTTGGCAGCATACTCATCATCCGGATGATAAAAGAAAGTGGAATTCCGCGGCCTGACAACTAAAACGATTGTTAGAAAATTGAAAGAATGAAGGGATTCAGGATTATCTGGTAAATCTGTCACCTAATGAAAGTACTGATTATTCTCTGTGGAAGGCTACTAAACGATTAAAAAGGCCACTATTACAAATACCACCAATACATAAACCAGATGGTAGCTGGGCTCGCAGCAGTACAGAGAAATCCCAGACTTTTGCCGAACACTTGGTCAACGTTTTTCAACCTGAAGCCAGCAAGAACGTCTCTTTCGATGAAGAGGTACAAAGATATCTACACTCCCCGCTCCAACTGACTCTACCTATCAAGCCTTTTAAAGTTAAGGAAATCAAGGAAATAATCCTGTATAATTTGAAAAGTAAAAAGACTCCCGGCATTGATTTGCTATCGGGGAAAGTTCTAAAGGAGCTGCCTCATAAAGGCGTTGTACTAATAACATACATTTTCAATGCCGTACTCCGACTTGAATACTTTCCTCTTCTCTGGAAATCGGCTCAAGTTATCATGGTCTTAAAACCTCGTAAAAACCCTCAAGCGCCCTCTTCTTATCGACCCATAAGCCTTCTACCGATACTTGGTAAGATCTTTGAGAAGCTGTTTGTAAAACGACTTATGTCAACAATTGTAGAAAACAACCTAATTCCGAATCACCAATTTCGCTTTCGAGAAAAGCACTCTACGGTAGATCAAATACACAGACTAACAAATGTTATCAATAAATCGCTGGAATCGAAGATGTTCTGCTCAGGTGTGTTTCTCGACGTTTCCCAGGCATTTGATAAAGTCTGGCATCTTGGACTCTTATACAAAATAATGAAAAATCTGCCACATAATTGTTACCGTATTCTACATTCCTACTTAGTGGGCAGAGTGTTTCAGGTCAGGTACTCGGGTGCTACTTCTCCTCTATTACCAGTGGGGTCAGGTGTTCCGTAGGGTGGTGTCCTGGGTCCTCTGCTCTACCTCCTGTTCACCTCGGACTTACCGTCAGCAAGTGAAACCACTGTTGCTACCTACGCCGATGACACAGCTATCCTAGCGACACATTCTGACCCCTCAATAGCATCTCTTATACTACAAGAATCATTAAACAGCGTTCAGTTATGGCTTGATAAATGGCGCATAAAAATCAATTCACCCAAGTCAGTCCACGTTACCTCCAGCACACGTAAAGCAAAATGCCCTCCAGTAACAATTAACGGTCAACCAGTACCGCAAGCTGAAAGTGCTAAGTACCTTGGGATGCATTTGGACAGGAGACTAACATGGAAAAAACATATAACATCTAAGAAGATGAACTTAATCACAAGGTCAGAAACATCTATTGGCTTATAGGCAGAAAATCACGGGTAAGTCTCGTCAACAAACTCTTTGTCTATAAAGCAGTTCTTAAACCGGTATGGACTTATGGTATTCAACTTTGGGGTACTGCAAGTACAAGTAATATTGAGATTATCCAGCGCTTTCAGACCAAAAGTTTAAGATCAATAGTCAACGCTCCATGGTTTGTCTCCATCAACTCTATACACCGCGACTTCAAAGTTCCAACCGTGAGAGAAGAAATCATGCGCCTCTGCAGGACTCACATCTCCAAACTAGAACAGCATCCTATCCACCTGGCAATTAACTTGTTAGACAACAGTGAAGATATTTATAGACTAAAAAGACGCAAACTATTAGACTTACCATTCAGATTTAACTAATAATAATTCTCAGTATTTTCTGTATTGTACTGTCTGTGATATCTGTTCTGTATGTTTTTGTATTCGTGTCATTCATACGTGTTAATGTCAACCTGTATATGTGCCTCATGGGTCTAGTGTTTAATATTTGAACTTATTGTATCATGCCAGCAGGAAGTGGAAGTGACTTTTGTTCATTTGTTTACATGTTTTATCATTTAGTTTTGTATTTTGTGTACCTCTTTAATCTATTATCAAAAACTAGAAGAGCAGTCAATGGTCAGCTCTTCATAATCCTGTGTGTGTTGTCAGCCAATCTGTTAAATGTTCGCTTAGTCAAACAGATTACAGATCTCCAATTAAAAAAAAATATTCTATCCATTGCAATACATACTATTTTAAAACGTTTTTTATTCATTTACATTTATTTGAATGTCTTTAAATATTTATTTGTTAATTCTAATAAGCAAAATAAATATTCAGATTTGCTATGTAAATATTTAAATTTAAAAACAAATAAATTGTTGTAATCTGATAGTGCCAAATTTTAAATATAACTATTCAAAAGAAAATTTTAGAAAATCAAATTCACTATAGCTAAGACTTATAATAGGTAGTAGGTAATAGGTAGCTTCAATAAGCTATTTCATATTGTCGTGATTCAAAATAAATTTAACTTTGTGTAGTGATTTCTTGTATTTTGAACGGTAGGGATAGCCCTCCCAGCTCGGATTACGGTGACGTCTGCGGTGTCACCTGATGGTGCCCAGGGTTTTTCAGTCTGTTTATGACTCGGCGTTAGCGACCTATAACGTGGCGAATCTAGCACACTGAGTAATCACTTATGAAGTCTCTGCTTACGCGGGTATTACGTGCCGCTTTATGTTCTTTAATTATTAAAGTGTCTCTATAATCCCATGCGTTATATCTTTTACTAACATGGTACAAATTTTGTAGCATACAAATGATTTCTGACATGTGTCATTTACATGATGTAAATTATGGGTACAACTGAGTATTAGCAAATATTAGCGAATTAAATACACTCGCTTGGCCTAAAATGTAAAATATATTTTAAAACATTTTTGATTTGTTTCTGGGTTTCGCATTTACATCTAGCCAGTGATTATAATCAAGCAAGAGTAGTGCTTGTCTACATTAATTATAGAGAACATATTGTTCTTTTTGATTTTAAAATAGTTACTACGACCTGAGAGAATCTGTTAGCTAAGACACTGGGTATAGAACGTTTCTTTAGTCTTCGCACGTTACCACCGCTAAACTGAAGCTCCTGGGATATGCTGGGCCGCTAGTATTGCCGTTCCAGACCTGAATAAAAAAAAATTATATTTATTTGCGTTTATTTTCAACATAATCTTCATTTTGTTCAACACTCTTTTCCCAACGGCGTTTTGAAGCGGTTATGCCAGACTGGTAAGCCGATTAGTCGAGGGCCGATTAGTAGACATTTACAGTTTCGATGACTCGATTGTCGTCAGCAAATGTGTTTCCACAGAGCCATTTTTTGAGGTTAGGAAATGGATAAAGTCGCTGGGAGCTAAATCGGGCAAGTACGGTGGGCGAGGAAGCAACTCAAACTAAAGTTCTTTGGTTTTAGCCTTCGCAACAATTGACGTCTGAGCTGATGCATTGTCTTGGTAAAACTCCACTTTATTTTCCACTAAATGTGGCCTTTTTTCTTGATTTCGTGGTTTAAAAGATGCAGTAAGTTTGAATAATACTCACCATTAATTGTTTTTCCTTTTCAAGGAAATCATTGAAGATTACTGCACGTGCGTCCTGAAAAACAGTCGCCGTAGCCTTACCAGCAGATGGCATTGTGTTTGCCTTCTTTGGAGTTTGTTCGTTTATCGCGGTCCATTGTTTTCACTGTTGTTTGGTCTCCTGAGTGGTTTGGAGTGTTGTAGTGGACCCAAAGATTATAAATCGACGACAAAATTTGGTTGGATTGCGCTTATACGGTGCCAAATAATCAGTTGAAACATTCTTTGAACATTGTTTTTGGTCAGGTGTGAGCAAATGCGGCACCCATCTAGCGCACAGCTTCCTCATACACCGTTCGTGTAAGATATTTATATGTTTGTTTATATGCCAACAGTCTCTGCTATCTCGTTGACTTTCTTTCTGCGTTCTGCCAGAACGATTTTGTGGATTTTAAAAATATTTTTTTTCTGGCGTAGTCACTTCAACGGGGCGTCCACATTGTGGTTCGTCAGTTGTGCTTGTCCGACCATTTTAAATTCAACAAATGTTGTATTCGTTGGAAAAGAGTCCCTCAACGTTGAATCCAGTTTCTTTTAATATAGGTTAAGCCTTATAAAATATTTATTCACTGCACGAATGTCCAATCTATCCAATGTTAAAACAATGCTTGAGATGCTTACTGTGGTGAACTGTAAAACTAATACTAAACAACTCGTTTACTTCCAGGCATCGGAATTAAGCCTACGAAGGATGAATTCATACAGCACAATCAAAACGCGCATAGTAGCGCTGCGCTACCTCTATGTCAGGCCCAAAACTTTTCACCCTAGCCTCGGTTTATTACATAATTTCCGCATCGAGTGTTGATGAACAATACAACTCCTTTAGTTTTCAGGATGGTTTTGGTCGCTCACACATCGAGCATGTCCGCCGGTTTGTTTCGAACAGTTTTCAGTTAAGTGATTTTCTTTACACTTTAAACAACGAGGGTTCTTATAGCACACGTTTTTCGTATGCTCATACCTCTGGTAAAGCATCCATTGGGGAGTAGCTCTTTTACTGATTTTTTAGAATGTTACCAACACATTCAACAGTAGCTTGGTGTTATAAATCTCTTTATTATTAGTCACCTGTTGACGATCTAGGAAGAACTAGACAGAGGCTTTTTGCTGACATGTAGTTTGTCTATGTATGTTTTAGTGGCGTTTCAGATGCTTTGTGATAGTCTAAGGTCGCCTAAGACAGTTATAATGTCGCTTGTATCTCTTGATTGGTAAATGGTGAATACGGTACGGAAAGTTCGCTCAGTTTTGGTTTTGTATGTGTGGGGTTCATTCATTCAGAGTTTAATAATTTTTGTGTATGTTTCTTACTTTTGGTTGTATTGTGACGTGTGCTGTAGTGAGCTCCTTAACTGTGTAAAGATCTTTGTCCTCAGTTAATTCATCTTAGCAGGTCACGCAGTGGCTGAATACTTTCCACGCTGTCTACAAAAATTGATTGCGGTTACGTCTCGTGTGTTTTCACCACCAAGGGCTGTGTATCTATTGTAAGCGGCTAACCAACAGGTACGCTTTGTTTGGTTTTTGTCTTCTTTAAAATAGGATCTTTTTTACTCTTCCTACTGTTGTTATATGTTGTGTGTTTATTGGGTTATTGTTTGCTGAGATTGCTGCTGAATGTGTACTATGTTGTGTTGTAAATTCGGCATCTGGCGATAGCACGTAGGTTGAGTTTGTCTTTTAGACATTAATTGATACATATGTGCTATACGTAGACAGGAGGGCAAGATAAGCTCTTCTTGTTGAGAATGATAATTTGCGTTGTCTGTTGATGAAACGGCGGAATTTATATTTTATGTTCGGTGAGCTACAGTTAGTTGCACGCGCTCGCACACATACATACACAATCATTCGCACGCGCCCACACAGGCAGATTATACGGGCGGTGTAACTGATTATAAAGTCTCGTAATCAATGTAAACTGTGAATCAGAACTATCTCACCAATTGTCTCTGTAGTAAATAAGGAATGTAGATAAACTGAATTGTAGATACATAACATCACTGACCTAGTACCGCACTTGTCGGCGTCCAGGCCCAAACTAGAGTTCACATAAATTCAGAACTTTCCATGAACAACTATTTCTTGTTCTTGTTCTTCTTCTTTATCACTACATGGCTTGAGGTATAGGGCCTTCCGACCTCACAGAGACAGAGTTACCATTTTTGCCAAGGTCTTCCACGTTCTCTCGTTCCCACTGGCCTAATTCTCAAACGCTTGTTTAGGAATACGCGTGTCTACAGTGCGTTCCACATGGAACTTCCAGTTCTGCCTGTGTTCCTTTATTCTCTCCAGAACCGACTGTAACCTCAGGTCTTTCCTTATTACTGTTATTTCTGTAATATACATTTTTCGTGCAGTGCAGTTTAGTATAAATTGAAACACATTTTACATGAAAAAATGTCTAAGCAATATCACGGTTTATCCATGACGTGTAAATACTGAGAGAAGTTCTTAAATTTGTTCCATCTGTGAAGGGAAGCAAGCTTACAGTGTGTAAAGTAAGAAGTTCTTTTATTAATTTTACTCACTACATATTGACTATTTTAATAGCATTTAATCTATTCTATTTTATTGATTAGTATAAAATAAGCATTAATGTCGTGAAAAGGGTAATCAGTGAAGTTTGTACCTTGTGTAAGTGTTATGAAGTTATGTATTGGTATTACAAATAAGGTTTGCATTCTAGAATCAACTATGTTAGTATGTTAAAATTTAAAATATAATTGTGTTAAATAATTATTTTTAAAGCAAAAGACTATTACGTAATAAGGATATTTAAATCAAGTATAATTGTGTTAAAAAATTATTTTTAAAGCAAAAGACTATTACTTAATAAGGATATTTAAATCAATTTGTGGAAAAATAAAAACTCTTTCTTGCTTTCAGCGTTAAAATAGGTGCTTCATTAAATGGAAACTTGATATAGTGAGAAACAATAAAAGAATTTCCCTTTATAATTTTTCGTAAAGAAATGAACCTACAAAGACAAAGAGAAAATTTTTCTTCATACAAAACTTAATTGTCTTATATTGTTCTCTAAAGCAGGAAGCGAGAAAACACTGAACGGCTTACATTAACGTAAATGGCAGTTTCATTTACTTTTTTACATTTTGTCTTTTTAACATTTCATCTCAGAAAACTAGATTTTTAACATTTTTTCCAATACCTTATATTTTACGCAGAAGAATAAAGTTTTAATTTTAATATATTTGTAAAATACACTAACTGTTGTGTTCATGTAAACATTAAGTGTTAATGTCAACCTGCATATCTGCTTTATAGGCCCAGTGTTTAATATATTGAATTATTGTATCATGCCAGCACCAAGTAGAAGTGACTTTTGTTCAGTTGTTTACTTCTTTTGCAACTTTTGACTTTTGTGTATTTGTTTAAAACTGTAAACAAAAACAAGAAGAGCTGTCAATAGTCAACTCTTCATAATCAGGTATGTGTTTTGTCAGTCAGTTTGTTCGATGTTAGCTTAGTTGAACAATTTACAAATCTGCAATAAATTGCAAAAAAAAATGTTTTTCAGCGAATCAAAAATTACAATCTGTGTTGTCAATCCAATCTTGTAAGATTGGATATACCTTATTAGACATTTATAATGACGAATTGCCACTTAAAGCCTACCATAGCAGTAAATTAATTTAGAAAAAAAGCACTAAAGTATATCTAATATACTTATGTATTTTCAATGTAATTTATATATAAAGTATAATACAAACATAATTGGAATTTAAGGCTTGTGTGCACTGTTGCTACGACAATTACATACGTTTCGAGAGCGTCGTTCTACTCCGCCAGCCGAGCAGGTGCAGTGTCTAGGTCAAGGCCGGGCAGTCAAGTAACCTGCGCTGCACCAGTTTAAAAGTAATTTCCTGGTAGTCTTTATAATCGCATATGCGCGAAGAGATACGTACAGCACTTGCGGAAAAGAATGGAAAATATTAATCAAAAGGAAAACATGAGAGACAAAAATACAAACAGTTTTGCAATTACTGTACTTGAATTCCCTTTTAGTGAAATAAAATAAAGCACGCTTCAAAACCTAGATTCTTCACAACAGCTTCTCACACAACACTTATACGTGCAGTCAAACATAAACGCATACTACATACACGTAGTCTGTATAGTGGGATGTTTTGTCTGCAGTGTTTCAAGTTATTAATATTTCTCTTTACTTAATTTGTTAAGCAAGTCTCGGACAACAATGTTAATGTTAAATTTTATTGCCCAGTTAAATTCTTTATTTCATGAATAGATCCTGTGTCAATAAGAAATTGGAATAAGAGTTATCAAGTTCAGAATAAATGTCACGTATGGGCCAACGTGTATTTATTTTCCGAAGCAAACATTTGTAGCGTATGTCTGATGTAGTCTGCCTGTAATCTGTGTAGTGGTTCGTTGTAAGAGATAAGAATCAAACTGACACAAAGAAAACTTGCATTTACTGAACCCGAGTAGTGAGCACACTGTAATTGAATACATCCTGTCATGTTAACATCTGTCACCTGAGTTTTGCCTACGTCGTTTTCATCTGTTGTAAAATTTTATATGCATCTTTCTCTTTTTATAACAGAGTTAAAAATTATAAAATTTACAAACAATCTAATACTGTTATCTATCTATACTTTATTGCAATTACCTATTCTTTTTGGTTTACTCGTAAAAAATATACATTCGTTGTTCTGAATGCAATGTAAACAGAACCTGCCTGTCATCTATATGTTAATTAAGGTAATTTTGAAGTCAATATGTTCTTTATTTCCAAAAGAAAACTATTTGGGACTGTGTTTCACCAAAGGAATTACGTATTCCATTTACACTACACATCTAGTCTACTACTGTTCAATAGTTGTGACTGTTTGTAAATCGTAAATTGATTACTGGATTACTGGCTAATTGTTACTATCACCTAAATCGTATAAGTTGTTTCCTTAACGGTATGTCGGAAAATTCGTGAAATGTTTGTATTTATATACTTCGATGTAGAGGTGTCGCATATAATAAGTAGTCGGTTAAATCGAGTATTGGAATGCTGTCGGATTTATTAATGATATAACCACACAATTGGACTATGTTGATTTTAATACAGTTTATGAAAAAAAAAAATTATTCTGTGTTTGTTGGCCTGACTAAAAATTAAATAATTTTTCTCTTATAATTTATTATATCAAATCATTTTTATAAGTTTTTCATTTCATTTTATGAGTGTATTTAAAATTCATAAAAAAAGTCACTTCCCTGTATATGATGACTGTATATCGATATATGTTGATGGTCCCGTCTGGAATTCAGGTGATGGATACAGGTGTGCTCCTCCTCCTGGTGTCCGGCGTTCAGGGTGGTTCTCGGGTTGATCAATTCTATAAATTGCAGTTAATTAATATTTTCACCGTTATTTATTTTGTGTACTGAGCTTACATAATCCAGCAGACTTCAAGTGTATTTTAATCCTTATACGGACAACTTCTACTTTTCCGGATAAGCAGGATTTAAAAATCAGCTCGCGGACTTTTTAACTCCTGTTCGTACGCTTTAGTAGACCTAGCGTCTATACTCCAGCAGTACGTCTGCACTTTTTCAAGTTCAGAGAGAGATCAGAATTACTGATATGAAATCAAATTTTGATTGAAAATTTGGCCTATTCTCGTACGCTGATTGGCTAATCATAACCTTCTCTGCAAAGAAGCCAAGATAAATTTAATCTTGTATTGAACTGTTCGAAATCAACTTGCAGCTAGTCCAGAAAACTAGTATAATTTTACGACTTATCTACAGGGTCATAAAATTATCTTTGTTAAAGAACTCATAGATTTGGTTCTTTAAATTACAAACAAATTCTGCCACTTGATAGGTCTTTTATTAGGCGTATTCTGGTACACGTCTCACGTCAAACTTATTATTTTAACGAAAGTCATTTAACTTAATACGTTTTTTATTATTATATTTTAAAATAATAATATATTATGGCACACGCGCATTCACCACACGCCTACGCACCATTTACAACACTAACTGTTTTTTTACTGGCTAAAAACTACTTAAAACTAACCATTTGAACATGTCTCTTATTGTCTAGTATACATGTTCCAAACCTGCAGTTTTTACTTAACAAATTTTTATTTCAACATGATATATGGTCAGAGTTTCAGTACTAATTTATATGCATATTCTACCCCTTGCAATACATATAATTTTAAAACGTTTTGATATTCATTTACATTTATTTGAATGTCTTTAAACACTTATTTGTTAATTTTAATAAACAAAAAGAATATTCAGATTTTCTATTTAAATATTTAAATTTAAAAACAAATAAGTTGTTGTAATCAGATGGTGCCAAATATAACTGTTCAAAACAAAAGTTTAGAAAATCAAATTAACTACAGCAAAGATTTGTAATAGGTGGCCTCAATAAGCCATATCGTTGTGTCGTGATTCGTGATTCAAAATAAATTTAACTTTGTGTAGTGATTTCTTGTATTTTGAATGGAAGGGATATCGCCCTCCCAGCTCGGATTACAGTGACGTCAGCGGTGTCGCCTGGAGGTACCCACGTTTTATCAGTCTGTTTATGACTCTGCGTTGGTGACCTATAATATAACGAATACAGCACACTGAGTAATCATTTATGAAGTCTCTGCTTACACGGGTATTACGTGCCGCTTTATGTCCTTTTATTAAAGTGTCTTTATACATCCCATACGTTCTATCTTTTACTAAAATAGTACAAATTTGTGGCATACAAATGATTTTTGACATGTGTCATTTACCTGATATAAATTATGGAAATAACTGAGTATTACCAAATATTAGCAAATTAAATACACACGCTTGTCCTAAAATGTAAAATATATTTTAAAACTTGTTTTGATTTATTTCTGGGTTTTGCATTTACATCTAGCCAGTGATTATAATCAAGCAAGAGTAGTGCCTGTCGTAGTAGGGTAAGACATGGAGCTCGATGGAGAAGGGTCCTTCTACGTCGAACCCAGTTCCTTTTTAATATAGGTACCAGTTAAGCATTTAAAAACAAATATTTATTTACAACACGAATTTCCAATCTATCTATTGTTTAAACACAGTTTACAAAGCCGCATACTGCGGTAAACTGTGAAACTAATACTAAACAACTCATTTACTTGCAAGCATCGAAATTAAGCCTACAAATGATGAAATCATACAGCACGATCAAAATAACGTGTATAATGGCGCTATCTCTATGTCCGGCCCGGAACGTTACACTCTAGCCTCATAGGTAGAGGGTTTATTATATAATTTTTGCATCGAGTGTTGATGAACAAAACAACTCCTTTAGTTTTCAGGTTTGTACGCGTATTTGTCGCTCACACATCGAGCATGCCCGCCGGTTTGTTTCGAAAAGTTTCCAGTTAAGTGATTTTCTTTACACTTTAAACAACGAGGGTTCTTATAGCAAACGTTTTTCGTATGCCCATACCTCTGGTAAAGCATTCATTGTGAAGTAGCTCTTTTACCGTTTGCTTAGAGTGTTACCAACATATTCAACAGTAATTTGAGGTTATAAATCTCTTTATTATTAGTCACCTGTTGACGATCAAAAAGAACTAGACAGAGGCTTTTTGCTGCACGTAGTTTGTCTCTGTATGTTTTAGTGGCGTTTCAGATGCTTTGTGATAGTCTAAGGTCGCCTAAGACAGTTATAATTTCGCTTATATCTGTTGAATGGTAAATAGTGAGTACGGTACGGAAAGTTCGCTCAGTTTTGGTTTTGTATATGTGGGGTTCTTTCATTCAGAGTTTAATGATCTTTGTGTATGTCTCTTACTTTTGGTTGTATTGTGACATGTGCTGTAGTGAGCTCCTTAACTGTGTAAAGATCTTTGTCCTCAGTTAATTCATCTTAGCAAGTCACGCAGTGGCTGAATACGTTCAACGCTGTCTACAAAAATTCATGGCGGTTACGTCTCCTGTGTTTTCAACACCAAGGGCACCGTATCTGTTGTAAGAGGGTAACCAACAGGTTGGTTTTTATTTCCTTTTATAATCGGATCTTCTTTGACACTTCCTACTGTTGTTATATGTTGTGTGTTTATTGGGTTATTGTTTGCTGAGATTGATTTGCTATCGGGGAAAGTTCTAAAGGAGCTGCCTCATAAAGGCGTTGTACTAATAACATACATTTTCAATGTATGTTGAATATTTTCAACTCCGACTTGAATACTTTCCTCTTCTCTGGAAATCGGCTCAAGTTATCATGGTCTTAAAACCTCGTAAAAACCCTCAAACCTTCTTATCGACCCATAAGCCTTCTACCGATACTTGGTAAGATCTTTGAGAAGCTGTTTGTAAAACGACTTATGCCAACAATTGTAGAAAACAACCTAATTCCGAATCACCAATTTCGCTTTCGAGAAAAGCACTCTACGGTAGATCAAATACACAGACTAACAAATGTTATCAATAAATCGCTGGAATCGAAGATGTTCTGCTCAGGTGTGTTTCTCGACGTTTCCCAGGCATTTGACAAAGTCTGGCATCTTGGACTCTTATACAAAATAAAGAAAAATCTGCCACATAATTGTTACCGTATTCTACATTCCTACTTTGTGGGCAGAGTGTTTCAAGTCAAGTACTCGGATGCTACTTCTCCTCTATTACCAGTGGGGTCAGGTGTTCCGTAGGGTGGTGTCCTGGGTCCTCTGCTCTACCTCCTGTTCACCTCGGACTTACCGTCAGCAAGTGAAACCACTGTTGCTACCTACGCCGATGACACAGCTATCCTAGCGACACATTCTGACCCCTCAATAGCATCTCTTATACTACAAGAATCATTAAACAGCGTTCAGTCATGGCTTGATAAATGGCGCATAAAAATCAATTCATCCAAGTCAGTCCACGTTATCTCCACCACACGTAAGGCAAAATGCCCTCCAGTAACAATTAACGGTCAACCAGTACCGCAAGCTGAAAGTGCTAAGTACCTTGGGATGCATTTGGACAGGAGACTAACATGGAAAAAACATATAACATCTAAGAAGATGAAATTAATCACAAGGTCAGAAACATCTATTGGCTTATAGGCAGAAAATCACGGTTAAATCTCGTCAACAAACGCTTTGCCTATAAAGCAGTTCTTAAACCGGTATGGACTTATGGTATTCAACTTTGGGGTACTGCAAGTACAAGTAATATTGAGATTATCCAGCGCTTTCAGACCAAAAGTTTAAGATCAATAGTCAACGCTCCATGGTTTGTCTCCATCAACTCTATACACCGCGACTTCAAAGTTCCAACCGTGAGAGAAGAAATCATGCAATTCTGCAGTACTCACATCTCCAAACTAGAACAGCATCCTATCCACCTGGCAATTAACTTGTTAGACAACAGTGAAGATATTTATAGACTAAAAAGACGCAAACTATTAGACTTACCATTCAGATTTAACTAATAATAAATTCTCAGTATTTTCTGTATTGTACTGTTCTGCATGCTTTTGTACTCGTGTCATTCATACGTGTTAATCTCAACCTGTATATGTGCCTCATGGGTCTAGTGTTTAATATTTGAACTTATTGTATCATGCCAGCAGGAAGTGGAAGTGACTTTTGTTCATTTGTTTACATGTTTTATCATTTAGTTTTGTATTTTGTGTACCTCTTTAATCTATTATCAAAAACTAGAAGAGCTGTCAATGGTTTAAGAATAGTTGTCAACAAATAAGTTGTTGTAATCAGACGGTGCCACATTTCAAATATAACTGTTCAAAACAAAATTTTAGAAAATGTTTGTGTTGTGAACTATCATTTTGTCGTGATTCAAAATAAATTTTACTTTGTGTAGTGATTTCTTGTATTTTGAATGGAAGGGATACCGCCCTCCCAGCTCGGATTACAGTGACGTCAGCGGTGTCGCCTGGCGGTACCCAAGTTTTTTCAGTCTGTTTATGACTCTGCGTTGGTGACCTATAATATAACGAATACAGCACACTGAGTAATCATTTATGAAGTCTCTGCTTACGCGGGTATTACGTGCCGCTTTATGTCCTTTTATTAAAGTGTCTTTATACATCCCATACGTTCTATCTTTTACTAAAATAGTACAAATTTGTGGCATACAAATGATTTTTGACATGTGTCATTTATATGATATAAATTATGGAAATAACTGAGTATTGCAAATATTAGTGAATTAAATACACACGCTTTTCCTAAAATGTAAAATATATTTTAAAACTTGTTTTGATTTATTTCTGGGTTTTGCATTTACATCTAGCCAGTGATTATATTCAAGCAACCCATTTCCTTTTTAATATAGGTACCAGTTAAGCCTTTAAAAACAAATATTTATTTACAGCACGAATTTCCAATCTATCTTATGTTTAAACAAAGTTTACAAAGCCGTATCTGCGGTGAACTGTGAAAGTAATACTAAACAACTCATTTACTTGCAAGCATCGAAATTATGCCTACAAAGGATGATATCATACAGCACGATCAAAATAACCTGTATCTCTATGTCAGGCCCGGAACTTTACACTCTAGTCTCGTAGGTAGAGGGTTTATTATATAATTATTGCATTGAGTGTTGATGAACAATACAACCCCTTTAGTTTTCAAGATTGTATTGGTCGCTCACACATCGAGCATGTCCGCCGGTTTCTTTCGAACAGGTTTTAGTTAAGTGATTTTCTTTTCGAGCCTCCAGGTGGTCTAGTGGCTAACGCGGGCGATTGATGCGCTCGTGGTCCCGGGTTCTCAATTCCCGGCGGAGGCTCCGTACGGCGTGCACTCAGCGTCGTGAGGCAGAAATGAGTAGGCGCTGAGATAACAGCGCCGCCTCCTGGCTGTGAATACCGCAACAAGCGGCTGGTGGCGCGTAGTACTAGCCATACACCGTCACACTAACACAAAAGCCGCGCGGTACGCCTTGATCCTTAATGAACTGTTGAGCGGAGGATTTTTTTGATTTTCTTTTTACTCTAAACAACGAGGGTTCTTTTAGCAAACGTTTTTCGTATGCCTATATCTCTGGTAAAGCATTCATTGGGGAGTAGCTCTTTTACCGTTTGTTTAGAGTGTTACCAACATATTCAACAGTAACTTGAGGTTATACATCTCTTTATTATTAGTCACCTGTTGACGATCTAGGAAGAACTAGACAGAGGGTTTTTGCTGCACGTAGTTTGTCTCTGTATGTTTTAGTGGCGTTTCAGATGCTTTGTGACAGTCTAAGGTCGCCTAAGACAGCTACAATTTTGATTATATCTTGAATAGTAAATAGTGAGTACGATACGGAAAGTTCGCTCAGTTTTGGTTTTGTATGTGTGGGGTTCTTTCATTCAGAGTTTAATGATTTTTGTGTATGTTTCTTACTTTTGGTTGTATTGTGACATGTGCTGTAGTGAGCTCCTTAACTGTGTAAAGATCTTTGTTTTCAGTTAATTCATCTTAGCAGGTCACGCAGTGGCTGAATACGTTCCACGCTGTCTACAAAACTTCATGGCGGTTACGTCTCGTGTGTTTTCAACAGCAAGGGCAGCTGTTGTTATATGTTGTGTGTTTATTGGGTTATTGTTTGCTGAGATTGCGGCTGAACGTGTAGTATGTTGTATTACGAATTCGGCATCTGGCGACAGTAAATGGGTCGAGTTTGTGTGTCAGACGACATTAATTGAGACATCTGTGCTATACGTAGACAATTGGGCAAGATAAGCTCTTGTTGTTGACAATGATAATTTGTGTTGTGTGCTGATGACATGGAGGTGTTTATATTTTAAGTTCGGTGAGCTATAGTCAGTTGCACGTACTCGCACACATGCATACACAATCATTTACACACGCACGCGCACGCACAGACAGATTATACGGGCAGTGTAACTGATTATAAAGTCTCGTAATTAGTGTAAACTGTAAATCAGAAATTCCTCACCAATTGTATCTGTAGTAAATAAGCTATGAAGATAAACGGTATTGTAGTAGGTACATAACAACACGATCGCTGACCGTATTCTGCACTTGCCAGGCCCAGGCTCAAACTAGGGTTCACATAAATTCACAAATTTCTATGCACAACTGTTATATCTTGTTCTTCTTCTTCACTACATGGTTTGGTGTGTAGCCCGTTCCGACTTCAAAGAGTCTCTGACCATGTTTTCCAGGGTTTTCTAAAATCTCTCATCCCCACTGGCCGAGAGATTCAAACGCTTGTTTAGGAATACCAGTGTTTACCATGCGTTCCACATGGATCTTCCAATTCTGCCTGTACTCCTTTATTCTCTCCAGAACCGACTGTTACTTTAGGTCTTTCTTTATTAATATTATTTCTGTAATATAAATTTTTCGTGTAGTATAGTTTAGTATAAATGGAAACACATTTTACATATTAAAATCTCTAAGTAATATCACTGTTTATCCATGACGTGTAAGTACAGAGAGAAGCTGTCAAATTTGTTCCATCTGTAGAGTAAAGCAAGCTTACAGTGTATAAATTGAGAAAGACTTTTATTAACTTTACTCCCCACATATTGATTATTTTAATAGCATTTAATGGATTGTATTTTATTAACTAGTGTAAAATAAGTATTAATGTCGTGAAATGGATAATCGGTGAAGTTTGTTAACAGTGCAAGTGTTATGATGTTATGTATTGGTATTACAAATGAGATTTATATTCTAGTATCTAAACTAGGATAGTATGTTCAAATTAAAATATAATTGTATTAAACAATTATTTTTAAAGAAAAATTCTATTCCTTAATAATGACATAGAGGATATTTAAATTAATTTAGAAGAAAAAGAATAAATCTTTCTGGCTTGTGAGCAGTTCTTGCTTTCAGCGTTATAATAGGTGCTTCATTGAATGGAAACATGATGTAGTGAGAAACAATAAAAGAATTTCCCTTCATAATATTGCCTAAAGAAATGAACCTACAAAGGCAATTCGAAAATTTTTCTTCATAAAAAACTTAATTGACTTATATTGTTCTCTAAAGCAGGAAGCGAGAAAACACTGAACGGCTTACATTAACGTAAATGACAGTCTCATTTAGTTTTTTATATTTCGTCTTTTCAGCATTTCATCTCAGAAAACTAGATTTAAACAATTTTTTTGCAATATCTTATATTTTACGCAGAAGAGTAAAGTTTTAATTTTAATATATTTGTATAAAATACACTAAATGTTGTGTTCATGTCAACATTAAGTGTTAATGTCAACTTGTATATCTGCCTTATAGGCCCAGTGTATAATGTATTGAATTATTGAATCATGCCAGCAGCAAGTGGAAGTGAATTTTGTTCAGTTGTTTACATGTTTTGCCATTGAGCCTTTTGTGTATCTGTTAAATCTGTAAACAAAACGAGAAGAGCTGTCAATGGTCGACTTTTCATAATCAGGTATGTGGTTTGTCAGTCAGTTTGTTCAAAGTTCGTTTAGTCGAATAATTCACAAATTTGCAATAAATTGAAAAAAAATGTTTTTCAGCGAATCACAAATTATACTCTGTGTTGCCAATCCAATCTTGTAAGATTGGATGTATCTTAATAGATGTTTATAATGACGAATTATAACTTAAAGAATACCATAACAATAAATTTATTTAGAAAAAGCACTAAAATATATTTAATATACTTATGTATTTTCAATGTAATTTATATGTAAAGTATAATACAAACATAATTCGTATTTTAAGGCTTGAGTGCACTATTGCTATGACAATTTACGTAATGCTCTTGACTTTTCGAGGGCGTCGTTCTACGAGTTTCTCGGCTAGCCGAGCAGGTGGGTGTTTAGGTCAAGGTCGTGCTGTCAAGTAGCCTCTAGGGGGGGTCGAGCACTTGTAACTACGCAAATTATGCCGTCACGCCGCCAAAAGAATAGAAAATTATTCTGGAACCTCTGTGGGACCTATATAAGCAACAGCGGTTGGCTTAAAAGTCAACTACATCTTCCGATATTGTAGAGTGCGGATCAAGTGATGGTTGCGGATTAGTGAAAAGTGATTATACTGTTATAATTAGTGCAGAACTCTAATAATTGACATTATTATTGCGTGTGGTCAAGTTTAACTTGAATGATTGTATGAGGAGTACCTTGTTGATTTTAAATTGTTATTTGTGACTAATTAAAGCTGGTAATTAGTGAGTGAATTGGTGTTTGTATTTTGTTTCCACTGTACAATACGACTATCCGTGAGACCGTCGTAACAATATTTACTGACATTCGCATTACTGTGCGCTTCTTTGTTGATGGGGACAGTGCAGCATTCTCTTGTTTGTTCCAGTATGTGGTTCAAGGAAAAATAAAAGTTACACATTTTTCAAAACTGTATCACCATGACAAATATACACCTCTCATTGTTATAGCCGTTATTGCTATATCATAATTTTATTTTAAATAATTAGCTCAATATTTGCATATGAAGTTATATCTTTATATATATATTTCGTGTGTGCGTGTGTATGTCACTGAACTCCTCCTAGACGGCTGGACCGATTTTGATGAAATTTTGTGTGTGTGTTTGAGTGGGTCCCTGGATGGTTTAGATTCACAATTGGACCCGGTAGGTGGCGCTGCGATCGGGTTCCAGGAAATCTTTATATATATATTTCGTGTGTGCGTGTGTATGTCACAGAACTCCTCCTAGACGGCTGGACCGATTTTGATGAAATTTTGTGTGTGTGTTTGAGTGGGTCCCTGGATGGTTTAGATTCACAATTGGACCCGGTAGGTGGCGCTGCGATCGGGTTCCAGGAAATTATATATAAAAATGAATGTTTCTTTGTTTGTCCCGTATGCGTTCCTATACCATTCATCGGATTGCAATGAAACTTCGGTGAGTTGTTGTGCGCACGCCCGCGAAGGTTTCTGAATTAGTGGTGTTTTTTCGATGGGGTCCTTTGGGGGGTTCTTTGGGGTCTTCCACATCTCCTCCTAAACCACTGTACCGATTTCAACCAAACTTGGCACAAATATTTTACGCAAAGGGAGAACCAACATAGGATAGGTGTTTTTCCGATGGGGTCCTTTTGGGGGTTCTTTGGGGTCTTCCACATCTTCTCCTAAACCACTGTACCGATTTCAACCAAACTTGGCACAAATATTTTACGCAAAGGGAGAACCAACATAGGATAGGTGTTTTTTCAATTGGGTCCTTTTGGGGGTTCTTTGGGGTCTTCCACATCTTCTCCTAAACCACTGTACCGATTTCAACCAAACTTGGCACAAATATTTTACGCAACGGGAGAACCAACATAGGATAGGTGTTTTTTCGATGGGGTCCTTTGGGGGGTCCTTTGGGGTCTTCCACATCTTCTCCTAAACCACTGGACCGATTTCAACCAAACTTGGCACAAATATTTTACGCAAAGGGAGAACCAACATAGGATAGGTGTTTTTTCGATGGGGTCCTTTGGGGTCTTCCACATCTTCTCCTAAACCACTGGACCGATTTCAACCAAACTTGGCACAAATATTTTACGCAACGGGAGAACCAACATAGGATAGGTGTTTTTTCGATGGGGTCCTTTGGGGTCTTCCACATCTCCTCCTAAACCACTGAACCAACATAGGACAAGTGTTTTTTTCGATACAATCCTTTGGGGGGTCCTTTGGGGTCTTGCACATCTCTTCCTAAACTATTAGACCGATTTCAACCAAACTTGGCACAAATATTTTACGCAACGGGAGAACCAACATAGGACAGGTGTTTTTTCGATACGATCCTCTGGGGGGTCCCCCAAACTATTAGATTTGGTTACTATGGCAACCCAATAGAATAGATTCTGTTATAAATATATTATCGCATTAAACTGAAGACCACGCGAACGAAGTCGTGGGCAACAGCTATTTATTTTTAAGAAACCTACTTTAATTGAACTTTATTAATTAAACTAACATTTTCATTACGTACAACGTGAAACTCCGTAGCGAAGCACGGGTATTCCCCTAGTATATATATATAATATCGGTTTATAGCGTCTGTCGTCGCTGTCCGATTTCCAGACTTTCTCTCCAATATTTTTTGTCCTGACAATGTTCTTCGGTCAGATTCCTCGCACTTAGAGCTTTTTGGATACTCTCTCCCCATGATCGTCTGGGTCTTCCCCTCTTCCTTTTCTCCGGGGGATAACCATTCCATTATCCTTTTAGGCAACCTTTCTCCTCCCATCCATTTAACATGTCCAAACCAAATTAACTGTCTTCTTTCTATTTCGTCAACTACTGCATGTTTCACATTTATCATTTCTCTAATTTGTTCATTTCTTATTTTCTCTCGCCTGGATACTCTGCATGATCTCCGTAGTGCATCCATCTCTACAGTTAGTATTTTCCTTTTGTCCGCTTCCGTCATACTCCAACTCTCAGCACCATAAAACAGAATACTCTTTACGATAGTATTGTATATCTGTACTTTCCTTCCTCTAGTTATCTGGTCATGCGACCATATACTACTTAGTCTTTTCATAGCTCTCCGTCCCATGCCTATTCTCTCCTTTATTTCATCTGTATCTCTGCCATCCAGCTTTATCTCTACTCCTAAATACTTATATGCCTTGCAATTTTCAATTTCTTCATTATTTTCCAATTGCAAGTTGTTTTCAGTACCTCCCACGCATAAATAGGCTACTTGGCCTTTTATAGATTTATTGACAGTCCCCAGCTCTCGTAATCGTGCATATGAAGTTTAGAGGTATAAACAATTTGAATTTTGAGTGTCGGTAAATAAAAATTTGCTTTAAGGTTACTCAGAATTTAGATTATTAGAATATGAAAAAAATATTGTGACTCGCGCTATACACAGAGCAAAGAAATCTATTTGACACTGTTTAAAAATATTTATTTACTTCACAACTAAGTTGTTTTACTACTATACCGTAAACAATGGTGCACTGTAGAGAAAAGTGTTAATTTCCTGCTTTATATTATCTCGTTTTTACTTGATATCAAGTGACAGAAGTCAAATACTTAATCCGATCACTTTATTAGAAATAATTATTCTAAGTTTTATCTAGTAAAAATTGTATACTCCCTGTTCCTATAATGTAATCAGAATGGTCACGGCATTATATTAATTCTTAAATTAAATTAATAATTTTATATCGTGCATGTATAAATGTATGCCAGTACATTATGCAATTTTTCATTATTTCAAAGACTTATTTAACACACCATCGACAACCCTTAAGATCTGTTAATATAAGATACCGTCTGCTTAATATTACTTACTTATTTGAAAATTAATTTTATTTAATCTGTTGTGACTTGAGCAAGGTTTATGTTTATACAGAACATTATGAAAATATAAATGTATTTTACAATAATAAATTTTAACGATAACAATTTCAACTTCTTTACAAGCAGAATATTCCAGTGTTTGCTTTGTTTAAGGACAGGTAATATAATTTATAAAAAGTACCTAAAGTAAATTTGCAAATGTTGTATGTAGCAATATATGTAGTAACTCATTATGCATTTTACTAAATGTTGTTTCAACACAACTGTAAATCGAATAAAGCCAAAAAAATCATAAGCACTTACTGTAAACGATGAAAATTCTTCTATAAGAAATGTTCACTACGGCGCTGAAACAAAACAGATAAGACTACCAACAAGTGTATTTAGTGACACAAACCAGACATCAGATGTGAGCTGTACTGTTAACTGCTTCTTCAAAGTTAATGGGTTAAGACACACAATCAACACAGTAAAACCCGTGTTATGTAAACTCGCTCTGTATAGCAACGTGTTATCCATTCATCGTGAACATTTATCGTTAATTTTTAGACGTTAAGAATAAATTGTTTCATAAGTTACAATAACTTTTTATTGCTATAAGGCCTTTCCTAAATCCTTTTACTTTTAACATTTACAATGTATACTAAATACTTTTTGTATTATAAAAAACTCTTAATTTTCGTGATTCACAATGCGATTTGTTAAAGCCGTGTTATTCAGAATCACTTGTAATTTTGGGCGAGTTCTTTGTCATTGTGAAATAGTATTAATTAAGTTTAAAGACACGCCCTATTGTATGTAACATTACGTAATTGTAATTGTTTTTGCGTAATTTTACGTAATTTACAATTGTAAGTGTTAAACTACGAATAGCCATTTTATCGTTATTGCCGTTGATCAGTATTTGGAGAGCTGAAAGAAGAGATTTTCAGCAAACAACTTAAGGCTTTCTGACGCGTCTGGGATGACATGCATCCCGAAAGTACGAGACCGCTGCGTGATTATAGCTCTTACAAAAGCAAGCAAAGCGTTTTATAACCACGCGTGTTATCTATCTTTTCAGCTCTGCACTGACTACTCCTTAAACCTCATCTTCCTAAACTGGAAAATCGGCTTGTGATCTTCAGTTTTTCATTTCCAGAGCACTCACTTTATTTCTCACAAACACCCTCTCCTTCGATTCCATTTTGTTTTCTAAGTTCACTTCCAATCTCCGGCGTAACGCACTCTTCAGCAACATTTTATAATCTTGTAATGTCATCACATCTATGGGTTCCCTGTATTTCAGGTACGTATTTTCTTTTGCATCCTACGTTTTGTAGTTTCAGCCAGTGTTTCCTCTCCAGTAGTTTTCTCCAAGGGCTTACTTACTCAGGTACGAGCACAGGCCTCTTCGTGGCGAGCGCAGGTGAATTTTTTAACCACTTCTCCTGCCGTCACACAATTTATTAGTACAATTTTGCTGTCCTTTTCTTGTCCCGTTTCCTCATCTGACACCAAGTGTTCGAGTTCTCCACACCTCTCGACTCCTTTTTCAGCCAACGTCACTTGTTTAATCGACTAGTTGGGTGATCCTATCATTTCAAACAAGCAAAATTTTATTTTCTCTTAGCCAACTCTCAGGACGTTTTCTCTTAAATCAACTTCAATCTCGTAGGCATTCGTTATATCCGCGCTAAGAATAATTTAATCGCACTACTTGCAACAACAATTTGGATTAAAATCCAGCAGACCTAGCCGTAAACCTACGTCAATTTTTCCTATAAGTTTGACAGAACTTGCAGGATACACGGAGACTATATGGTGTACCAGAGCTTTACTACTCCAATTGGTGCGTTTACGTCCCGCTCACTAATTTTTGCCTCCCAGCAATTTGCTTGAAGATGACTACTTTTCCCAGATTTGTAGGACTTAGGCCGCTTCTCTTTTCTTGTAATTCAAAAAAATTGTTGTGACGTTACTGAATTCCTAAATTGTTCTTATTGAATAATCTTTTTATTCTGTCTGTTGTGAAGTTTATGTGATGTTGGAGCCGTTTGTCTACAACAGATGGACATAATGTTATTATTGCAGGTCGCCGACTTGGCAGCTTCAAACTGGTGAACGTGGACAAGTGTGTCGAGTTATTCTGATGCCGTGCCATTCTTATTTTACTGTATGCGTACAGTATCAATTTGAAGGTACTTAAATGCGGTTTTAGAAGATCTGCATTTGGAAATTTTTAAGTTTTAAAAAAGACTGCTTATTTACACTGAATAATGTTTTGCAACATCATTTACTTAAAAATGTACAAATATCAACATCCTTCATCAGTGCAAAATGACTAGATTCAATAAGATAGATACAGGTCTTTGTTAATTTCTGTCAGCCGTTAATTAAACGTTTTAAACATTTTGTTCTATTATGTAGAATTACAAGGCTTTAAAGATTTATGTTATATAAAACATATTTTCTACAATGTTTTTCTTATTCTAAATAAGCTTGCTTCTCTTACATATCTTATTTTGTCCGACTACTAAAAATTGAATATAAAATATCACAATGTTTTACACGTAATATATAATTATATAAAGAAAGAATTACTTTTCATCATTATATAAACAGAATGTTTGTAAACCAATTTTTTTGGTTAACTATAAAGGAAATGGGATGTTTATTACTCGTTCATAATTTTTTAAATATTACCACCAAACTAAATACATTATAATTGTTTGATTGTTCTCTGAGTCCAATGTACGCCTAGAACATCGGTTCCAGATTTCTGTGACCGAACATACAAGGCAATGCTATCAAATCGTGTTAGCTGTACTTTGGACTGTCAGTGGCCTATGTAAGAATGTGGTCATGTCAGTGTAAATGACATGTACACTGGTGTAGCCAGATGTACGGATTGGACTTAAATGTTGAACATGTGTCAATTTTTAGACGAGAATCTATGCAGTCGCTAATGCAACTGCAACTTTTCATTTCATATTGCAACGAAGCACAGTTCAGGTAAATTTTAATCCAAATTCTATTTAAATTATTATTCTTATACTTCTTTATTCAATTTTCCAAATTCTATTAAAATTATTATTCTTATTCTTTTCAATTTTGTACATTAGATTTAAGTACTTTTTTCTGTTATACGCATATTCTAGACATTCTTATTCATAAATTTATATATACGTATTATTTATAGTATGCCTTGACGGAGAAGAAGTCCAAATATTGGTCGTATAACTACAAATCAAAGACGGATGAGACAGCGACAAAATGTTGCTGCAACTGTTGAAGACCCTGCAGAACATAACATGAATCATGTGATCAAAACAACACAGGATATAGGAATCTTCAGAATGAATTTGAAGATAATTTATGATCTCTACAATTCTATTTGGCTGCGATGTAGCTCTTTTAATGGCTCCTACTGGTGTGGCAGCTAACAATATTACTGGACAAACTATTCATTCAGCTCTAAGAGTAAATACTTCAAAGAGACGTGGAGGAACTTTCAAAGGTTTAGAAGGTGAATCCAAAAATTGCTTTTTAAGAAGAATTAAAAGATGTGAGGTTCGTTATTATTGATGAAGCCATTATGTTAGGTTTGAATTTGTTTTTCAAAGTGGATATGCGACTCAAACAAGCAAAGCAGCGTTTTTTCAGCTGTTCCTTTTGGTGGCCTTTGCGTGTATTTAGTCGGTGATTGGTCCCAACTTCCACCGGTTTGTGACAGGAGTTTTTACAATATTGGTAATAATGTTCAGACCATTCAATTGAATCTTTTATATAAACAGTTCAAAAAAGTTTTCTTTTTAACGAAGATTATGAGACAGCAAGATTATGATCAACAAAATATCAGAGAGACTTTAAATAGAGTCGCAAATGGAACAATCACTGAAGAAGATTATCAGCTCTTATCTAAAAGATTTTATGTAAACAATAACGGGAACGATTTCAAAGATACTGTCTGTATAATGTTGAAAAATGCTGAAATGTAACGCTTTAATTATGAAAAACTGGAAAGCAATAAACAACAATAAAACAAACAGCAATAAACGTGGGTCTAATTAATGCAATCCATAATTGCCCAGAAGTCTCTCTAGCAAAATCTGACGACGCTCAGGGATTATTTGACCAATTACGTTTATGTAAAGGTGCTCGAGTTATCCTTAGAAGAAATCTTTGGGTCACAAAAGGACTAGCCAACGGTTCAGTTGGGACAGTAACTAATATTATTTATGACCCGGCAGTTGAATACGAAAAGTATAACAATCACATGCAAATATGTACACTTGTATCTTTTGAAAAATATACAGGACCAGTTCTGTACGAGAATTCAATACTCATTGTACTGTATTAGTGGCATCATTCAAGAAAAATTAAATTCCTTGTACTCACAAACAATTTCCGTTAATGATAGCATATGCTGTTAGTATACATAGATCGCAAGGGATAACATTAGATAAGGCAATTGTTAATTTAGGAGACAATGAATTTCAGGTTGGATTAACGTATGTTGCTTTTTCAAGAGAGAAAACATTAGAAGGATTATTATTAAAACCGGCGTTTAATTTTGATAGACTGCTAAAAATTAATAGAAGTCCATGAATGATTGATCGTAGAAATGAGTTGGAAAGGTTGTGGTATATGTCTAATGACAATTAGTGTATATTGTACTATAGTGTAATGTATTCATTAAAAAGTGTGTATGATAAAAGTGTACATATTTCGTTGATTGTAAGAATATTAATAAATAAATTATTACGAATCTATTTATCTAACGGATCAAAGACGGTTGATTGTAAAAATGTTGATAAATAAATTATTACGAATATCACATGCTCCGCCCATTTGTGACAGTGACACTCCTAGTTATAAATAGTTATTATTTACAAATAATTACGTTTATTCCTTGCATTAAAGCTGAATTAGTTCTACTGTTGCAATTTGAAAATCATAATCTTGAATTGTAAAAGGGCTTAAAGTACTGTTTTGTACCTGTTTCTTACATCGAATAAACTGAGTTAATAAAAACATTTTTCTTCGCATTTTTCATTGTCAGTTAGGAATAATCCCATTTCTTCCTCAACATACATATTGTTTTGTACCGTAAGGAAACGAATTCCCATCTTTGCATTAGGAATTTATATTTTGAAAATTAATTATAAGATTCTCAAGATTATGTCCTATCGTCTGAAATACTAATGGAATTTCTTATTAATAACTCGCACATTAAAATCGAATATCCATCAACCGCAGTATCCCTGTTTTACTGACTCCCGTTTGTCATTTGAAAACGCATTTATTGAAACGTGCCTATTCCCTAAACTTAATCTTATAAACGATATCTGTAGTTGTTATACACTGTTTAGTACAAGTCTCATGTGTGATAAATAAAAATTAGTGTAAATTTTGAATTTAAACTAAAGATTTAATCAATAATATACACCGTTTAGCTATCGTTGGAATCTCCAGAGTGTAAGATTTTTGTGCTGATCCAGATCAGTCTGAGAACGTGCGGTACGATCCAAATGAGCCAGCGCATTCCGCTTGGTCGCCCTATATTATGTTGGTAAAGTCAATAATGAAATATGAACGTAACACTATTGCAAATATGTAGGTTAAAATAAAAATGCTATAAGCCTTTAAAAAAGGAATTGTTTAATTAACAAATTCATTAGGAATATTATATTTACGTTGTTAGATTTTGTTATTAACAGTGGGAGAAGAGGTATTTAATAATTACATTTTTCAAATAACGTCCAATTCTTTCATGTTACGAATTTTTAAAATGTAAATACATACTTTCAGTAACAGAGTCATGTATACTACGTTAACTTTACTTTTTTATAAACTAATTCCTATGAATCTAGCCATTAATATTTTACATAGATTTGCCTAAGTATGTAAATTATCCGAATAATTTATTTATCTTCTTGCACTGTAGTTGACGGACGTGTGGATACAACTATTCCAGTGAGTATTCCAATTTGGCTGTGACTTCGAAATTTAAAATTTAAGTTTTTAAATATAAACATATATATATATATGGTATTTAAGAACCACGTGCCGCCAGCTTTTTAATTTTAATTATTATTATAGTATTAAGATTATGCATTATTTATAAAGCAAAATATTATGAAATTGAATGTAGATTAGTGTTTTTTTGGCGGTAAATGAATGTAGTGCGGGAAATGTTTTACTTATACTATCTGTTCTCGTAGTAGAATTAATGTTCGTACAAACCACAATTTCTTCAGAACAAACTGACGAGTTCCTTATTCTGAATGTTTTCTTATATGTGTTAGTCAACATTTTTTCATGTCATCCAATGATACTATGATACTGCATTTTTTACCAATTTTTGCAATTAAATTATTTTATTATTCTCTTACACACACACGCGCGCGCATTTTTTTGGTACTCTGAAACACTTCAGGTAAATAATAGAGGACGTTTACATAAATTATTGATTTACTTAGTGTAAAAATTAGCAAAGAAATTGATAAAAACTAAAACGTGTTTGTTCTAGAGAAATGCAGCCTACTTTGTCCCTATCAATTTGCACAAAGTTTAAAATGATACGTTTTATTTTCTGATACGTTTGCTTGCAAAAATCTTCCCCATTGGATATCTACCTATATATGTCTATATATGCAATAGACATTTTAATTGCATACGAAATGTATAAGAGAGTAAAGCATACGACCGCATATATAGATGCAGTATGAATAAGTAGAAATTGCAGGTTTGAACATCGTAAATTAGATGATAAAGAACATTGTAAAAAATGTTACTTTCAACCATTTTTAGACAAGTAAAATAACTTTAAATTCAGTGAAATGGTGCGTAAATATGCTTAGCCACGTGTGTAGTGAGTGGGTACGAAATTGTTTTGCGGGATATTTATAAAAAAACACGTTATATAAATATAACTTTCGAGGTGTGGGAATTTTTGAGATGAGACTTATATAAAAAAACTTATAATAAAACGACATATCTGATTGCTACAGTTATTTTAATAATCAGTAACTGAATGTATGCGTTTTTAAATAGAAAGATTTTATGTCCAATAAATTTGTTTGTAAAAATATTCAGGTTTTTTGATCAAGAATTGTTATGTTTGAAATCCTTCTTGGACAAGAACATTTATTATATCTAGAAAAATCATGAGTAGGGGTTACCGAAGAACCAACTAGATTACGAGGACTCAGTTGATAAAAATAACTTTGAACCGATTGATCAGTTTCTCTAGGTAATCGATAAAGTGTGAACGCAGTGCTGGTACAGACCTTTGGTCTGCTAATCGCGACGAACACAAGTTCAAAACAGCAGGTACATGAATTCTGCAGAAGACTTTGAAATTCATAAAGCATTGAAATATTTCAATAATTTGAGTAAAAAAGAGAAAGACAATGGTAAAAATCGCTTATATGCTATATATACATTTTTTTTTCAGAAATTCGTATACAGCAAATGTTAGAGTAAACCACTGAACGTAATTTTTCCCATGTTTTATCTTCTAATGGATTAAACGATTTCTAATCGGAGCCTTTCTAATACCTTACTGAATATTTTGGGTAAGATTCTTGCCAGTGTGTTACCATAGTTACAAAATATGTAGGCTCTCATGTCTTAATACTGTTTCGAAGTAATTGTCCTTCTTAATAATTATCCTTCTTATTACACTTATGATTATCAGAATGAATCTAATTATTGCAATTTTAATTAAACTTGTGTTTTGCAAATATCTAAAAATTTACAAACTGATGTTATATTAACCATCAATATATACTTTTGAAACAATTTTTGTAAATATTTGTTGTTACTGTATGCAAATTATGAGTATGCGTCCGGGTATGAGTATTCGGTTCCTTGAGGTTTATATGTAAGTATAAATGGCATAAATTCGTATCGTGACTTTATTAAAAAAGTTTACTATCACATTACGATATTTCGTCGTACAAAAGCAGTATTATAAAATAAGTAAACTTTTTTGTATACAATGGCGTGCATCGCAATGGTGTTATAATAGTGCAATACTCTTTATTGGCTGGTTCTGTAGAATAGAAAAGGAAAGTATTAAATTATCTACTGAGTCTGACACATCACTCTAACTTAAGATGCCTGGGTAATGCACGTTATCTTATTAGTTTAAAGGCGCATCAAATGTTACATAATTAAAATCTAATTTCATCTTTCAGTGGTGTGAAACACCTTGACGTTGTAAGGTAGAATTAATTTATGAAGACGAAGCTTCTCAAACTAAAGACTTCCTCTCAGAATTTCCTTAGGACCCATAAAGCAATTACTAATTGTAATCAGATTTTCGAGCCATTTCAAGCCATTAGTGAATTAGTGATTGTATCGCGTTATAGACCTACAACTTGTTGCCTACCTTAGGTTGTATTACGTATTTTTTACTTAAATTAATGTTAATTATAATGTTAACGTCTTTTTGTCTTATATACATAAATTTAGTAAAAATATGAAATATGAATTTTTGTTGAATAATGACAATAAAAGGCCAATTGAAAATAAGAGTCAGTTCTGAGATTCCTTTACTAACAAGTGATAGTAAATCTTACGGCCAGAGAATACAAGTTAAAAAGAATACTACTGTCTTCCTGAGCAAGAACATTATTTAATAAGTACTGTGCGTAAACAGATGTTAACAGTATAATTACATAATCAATTGAAGAATTATTTCGTTTTGTGACATAACCCAAGTGTACAGTTATTAATAATGAAGTGTGTTTTCGAAATAAATACGTCCCGTCCTTTGAAATAGGCTCCGAAGGTAACATCTACTGTTATGTAGTCAATATATAAATAGATTTTTAATTTTCTTTAAATATAAAAACCACGTCCACATATTGCATACAACATTGCAGAACTAAAATTTAACATTTTTCAATGACACACACACACACACACACACACACACACACACACACACACACACACACACACACACACACACACACACACACACACACACACACACACACACACAATTTTACGTGTATTTAAATATACTACATAAATGTGTGTGTGTGTATTTATGAAAATAAAAATAAATCGTTTATGCAACAACAATGACATCTAAACTACGCCGTAATTGCTTTCATTTTCCTGGTGTTAAAACCCAAATGGGTTTTAGCTTGCTCAATGACTTTCTTCCATTCGCCCTCTTATTATACATCCGTCTCCATCCCGCCACGTTCATACATATCAAATCATCATCCACGTCATCCAACTATCTCTTTCTGAGTCTGCCTTTAATTCTTTATCCTACCTGTCTCTAATCTGCAATTGTCTTAGCTATTCTTCTGTTATCCATTCGCCTTACGTGGCCCAGCCACTCAAGCTTCCCGCTCTTAATAAACCGGACTGTGTCGGCACCCTGAATCAGTTGGTCCAGTTCATAGTTCATTCGAATCCTCCAGTAGCCATCTGCAGTTTGTAGAGGTCCAAAGATTTCTCGTAAGACTTTTCGTTCAAATATTCTTAGATGTTTCTCGTCTGTGCTGGTTAATGTCTAGGCTTCGCTTCGGTATGTTACTGCCGGTCGTATAAGGCTTTTGTAAAAGTCAGCTTAAGTTGTTTGCTTAATATCCTAGATTTGAAAAACTTTTCATAGCAGTCATAACACCTGTTGCCACGTACGATGCGGGACTTAATTTAGTTGCTGCAAGAGCTGTTCTGAGTAATTTGTGAACCTAAGTAAGAGGATTGTTGGACACGTTCAAATGTATAATTGTCAACTGAGACGATATGCCTGGTTGTTTGTGACATTCCATTGAAAATGTCACCTTAATACAGAACACAAATACAAAATACATATAAATAAACAAAACGTGTAATTGCGGATAATAAAGAAAATATATAAAATTAAGTTTGGCAGCATGCAATAAATAACAGAAATGAATAATCTTATACTAATAAGTTGACATTAACAAAATCTGTTGCTACGCCAGGAAATAGAAAACGTGTTTAGTAGCCGTATAAGGATGTTTGCAACACCGGCTAAACATCAAAGTCTCGGATGTTGTAGCAGTTTCTCGCTGCGCCCTCGACTACAGTGTCTACGTATCGCAACACCATAGAACTATCTTGCAACTAATATACGCTACTCAGATGTTTCGAAAGCGTCCGCCCAGTTGTGAGTTTACAATTCAGTGCTTGATATTTTAATTGTTATTTGTTGTGTCTGGATATTTGTAATTGGATGGCATTTATTGTTTTTATTGATAGTGCATGCTGAAAAATTGTATTCTTATAAAACTATTATACATAAGTTTTGATATATATTGAAAGTAGAAATAAATTTCAAAGTAACGCTTTGTCTGCTGTTAAACAATTTATTCCACTGTCATAAGATACGACTCCATGGATTCGTTGTAAAAACGTCTTAGAAGACACTAAGAAGATATTGTGAATATTTGGGATAAACGTTTTATACAGGAAAACCCAATTAATGTCCGAAAAGTTAAATAAATTCAACATACCTTATAAATTAAAATACTTATTAAAAATAGAAGAAAACAGTCCACAACTAATATAGAGTAGGTATGCCTACTTAATCCTATATTACTGCATAATAGAAAAAAAAACACAACTGTCAATGAGCGCATAAATTAAGCGTAGAACATATCAAACAATCTGAGTACATTTTGACTTATTAGCACATATTCGAATGTGCCAATTTGTGGACTGTTTTGAAATTGAAAAGATTTGGTAGGATGGTGATTAACACATAGGTTGATGATAGTGATAATTATACAAACAGATACAAATTCATATATAATTACTACGACAATTTAAAAGAGTTTTATGATTTGTGAACTGCTTTGGGTCTTATTACGAATATATTCATGAAATGGAGACAATAGAATTAGAATAGATCTATACGAATTTATAATCGTGAATTAAATTACAGTACAAGTTAATCTAAAGAGTAAACTCTAAATGTAGAGTTTACAATTTTTGAAATACCTTAAATTGCTTTTAAACTGCTTTAGAATCTTCTATATGTAACATTTATCATCATTAACATCGTCGTCGTCATCGTCGTCGTCATCATCATCATCATCATCATCAACAACATCGTCGTCGTCGTCGTCGCCGCCATCGTCGTAGTTGTCATCATCATTGGTGCCGCAACTCATCGCTGAGTCTTGGCCTCCTTCAGAAGCATTCTCCAACGGTTCCGACCTAACACGATGGCTCTACAGTGCGTAAGTCCAAATAGTTTGGCTTCATTGCTCATACCGTCAATTCATCGCAACTTCGATCTGGCTCAATTTCTTCTTTCATCCAGCTTATGTTTCTTAGCCAGAATTTGTTTTCCCGAGACCGGAAGCTTGTCTTTTGTGGAACTCCCAATCTGGAGAACCGGGTTTCTTGATTTCGGGGTCATCTCCCTTAGACCGGTTGGCTTCTCACGACTAGTGCGCCTGGTCTCTCCGTAGGCACATTCTACTCAGTGAAAGAATAGGTAAGTAGAAGTGTTAATAGGTGGATCGTTGTGGGACATGTTTCTCTGGCTCCTGGGCTGGGACCTATCAGGCTGGAGAGGCCCTACCATTAGGTACGCTACTGCTAGCTTGGCCCTCAACTTTCACTGGAGCACACAAACCCCTCGCCAGCACGATCTGCTTTGATAAGGCGATGTATCTTGAATATGCAGTAACTTATTAGTAGAATATAATTGTAATTCATTTTCCGCGCTGTCTGTGAATAGAGGAAGTTCTTGATTCCGCCTGCTGGAGCCGTTGTGTGGCAGTTCCTGATCGTTTTCCGTTTGTTCCTTTGTATTTCCAAGGATATTGCTGAAAAAGTCAAAAATCTGACTTCAAAATAGTATAAAACGTCTACTGGTGTAGGCTAAATGTACATAAACACATGTGAAGCATCCTGTGTCAGGTACATACGGGTAAAGTTTGATTCAACAGAAATATTTTTTTCTCGTACCTTACACTGGCACGCCTATCAAAATATAAATAGTGTATGATTTTATAACATGTACTTATGTAGTCTGTTTTACCAGTTCATTTGTGTCGGTGAGTGTAAACGTTTGATAAGCGGTTTTACTTCTTCATAATCGTGATACAGCTAGCCGTTTCACTGTATTATGTGACATATAATTTTAAAACAAGCTTAACCTTACTAGGGTGTTCAAATTTTAGCAACACTTAAGACGTTTGGGTCCAAAATGACCCATACGGGAAAAATTATTTTTTTCAACAAAAAAGTTTCTTGTTAGCCTATGCATATTTATGTTTTATACATTAGGCCTAAGTTATGATAATGACTGACCAAAATAATCACCTAACAATGCAGTATATCAGCATTTTTATCATATATGTTGCCTTGCACATTTCATCATATTTTATTTTTATATATGTAAGTATGTATTTATTTGTGTACTAAAACTAACATAATTCTGTATTTTTATTTGTTATAAATACAGTAAAGATTTCTAAGCACGAAACGAACACATTATTATATTCTGAAACAAAAACTTTATTGATAATCTAGCTATTAAAATTCTGTTTATTGGAAATTTAAAAATCTGTATTATTAAAGAAATGTACATTATTTCATGAACATAATTTTTATGAAATACTATTCTATACGACAAAGATTAAAGTCATTTCTAAATTATTATATAACACAGGCAAAAAACAAAATGGAAAATCTTATATTTGTATGTTACGAGACTATCTGTCAGGTAAACTGTTTCTGTTACGTAAACTTACACAATTTCACTGAAACATTTATTACATATATGGGTGAGGTGATTCTTGCAAGTAAACTTGTCACATTTTGAGCACTTCACAGAAGACTTATTGTCAGTTTTTGGGCACAACTGGCACCTCCCTCTTTTTCTCTGCATTGTATCTGGATTCTTCATAATAGACTGAGTTGGTACTGCAAGTTCAGCTTGTACGCGTTCAACTTCATCTCTTGTAGCTTTTCCTCTTGGCATATACTGTCGTCTGTCAATGTGTTTTTTGATCAAAGATTCTCCAAGGTTTTCTAAAAATATTCTTCTCCGGTCATTGCATTTTGGCTTCTATTGAAGGTTGATGGAAGTAAATAAAACAAAAGAATTGACACCCGAAATATCAACTGTATTTGAAAAGACAACTATGGGCCAACGATTTGTTTTCCTTTTTCAAGTATAGTTTGCACACATCTTATCTAGAGTATCAACAGCCCCTTTAGGTTTGTTGTAATCTAAAATAAGCAGTGGTTTTTTATCATCATTACAACTTATTTTGTCATCGTGGTGTAAAGTACTCTGTAGTACAACACACTTATTCTTTTTTGGAAAGTAAGAGACCAGTGTAGTATCCCTCGTAAATGCAAACTTTGAGGTCAGTGCAGGTACATTTTTTGTTTCTAGAAGTGGGGGAGGAAGTGTAGGCTTATTTTTCTTGATAGTTCCTACCATTGTAATACCTCTTCTGAGAAGCGTTTGGCCTAATCCATACGATGCAAAAAAGTTGTCACAAGTAACATTGTGGCCTTTGAGACCAACTGTCAAATCCAGAACTACCCTAAGACCCTGGTTTTTCTCTGGTAGTGCACCTTGTGGCTTTACTAAATATGGCTGGATATTCCAAACGTAACTAGTGGCATTATCACATACAACCCAAAACTGTATGCCATATTTAGCTGGTTTTTTAGGCATGTATTGACGGAAAGGGCATTTCCCTCTAAAACCAACTAACCTTTCATCCACTGTGACATATTCGGTAGGATTGAATATTTTGGCAAAATTTCAACCCATTTCTCCCACAGCTCTCTAATAGATGCGAATTTATCACTAGCGCGCCTACTTGATCGAGTTTGAAGAGCATCAAAACGGAAAATACGAGAAATAATTTTAAATCTTTCCAGTGACATTGTTGTCCGAAATATTGGCCTTCCTTTTGTTTCATCCCACAAACTCTCAGTTGACTCATTATGTGATTTATAAACACCTGCCAGTAACAAAAGTTCAATATAAGCGTCTAGTTCTGTTGAGTCAATTTTTTTTCAATTCTCCCCATAAATACGGTTGCCTTCTTCATTTGTTTGGGTCAGGATTATATTTTCAATTGGAGGGGGAAAAATACTTTGAATGCCGAATATTCATCAGTAACACGTGCAGTTGCATACCTGGTTGGTCCTGGCGTAAGTGTCATTACATCATGAGAAGGACGTCTTCCTATCTGGAGCTCAGGCTTGGTCTTCCACTGAATATCACCGTTTTTAGATAATAAAGTGTTATTTCCTGGTTCGTGATGTACTTCTTCATCTTCTGAATCTGAAGACACACATTCAGAAATATTATCTTCAATTTCTGAAGCAACTTCTCCTTCGTCGGAGATTTCCGATAACACTTCTTCAACGTCCATCATTGTTCATACAAAAGCCACTTCAGTCAAACACAAGTATGGTAATAAAACCAAAGAAAGAGCACTAAAAATTAACCTCACTCACACTCTGCTCAAGGAGCACTGACTGACAGACGGAGAGGGAAAACCTTCTTGTAGGTGGGCAGGCACTGTTACTAAGTGGAGTAGGTGGGAGAGAATGTAGCAACCAGTGTGACCTTGTACTATGAGACTATGCATTGAATCATCAAACGAGACAAAGTAATGAAGCTTTTGAATCCAAAGTACAGCTTATAATATTAATAAAATAATTACTTCACCTATGGGTCCAAAAGGACCCGAACAACTTTTTTGTATAAAAACGTGTCATAAAATTTTATAAGCGGTTTAAAAAATTTATATTAGAGAATGATACTTATTTATAGGTATTTGACAAAGTCACAAAACGGAAAGTTGATCTAATAATTTTTTAACAAACAGCAGCGTAAAACAAAATCTTTTGGGTCAAAAAGGACCCGAACACCTCAGCAGGGTTAAACACTCCAAGATATTTACGTTGTCAGATTAGTTTACCGTCATCGTTTTGTGAAAAGCGAAAAACGAGCCACACCACGAATTTGCGCCATAGGCAACTAAAGTCGACAGACGTTATTATACGATGAAAGTAAATGTATAAGATGCCTTTGTATGATGTAGGTGAGAAAATCAGTAAGTATATAAGAATTAAGAAAATATCATTTAAAAAAGTTATAACAAATTCCAGTAGGCTATATCAAGGACCTGTTTTGCGATAAAAGACTATAAATTGTGAATGAGAGCGGTTAAGAAAAGTTCGAGGGTGGTGTTTACTTCTTCAGGAGTTGAATGTTAACGTTTCTGGCGACGTCAGGCTCGGTAAGTAGAATTGATTTGTTTGTCGGAACTACCTTTGCTATAAGTTAGCACTGAAGTAACATCTGTGTTATTATCTTATCAAGTACTGACTCAAACATTAAAATAAATTTAAACATGCCAATTCGTGGGTGATCACTGTATAACGGTTATAGGTTACTTACAGACTAATAAGCAAATAAATGTATGTCTTATAGCTAAATTTCAAAGCAAAGGTAAAGACAATCATATTCTGCTCAATATGAAATAGTGTTTTAGTTCCATATCGTCTGATATTAAAAAAATCTATCAAATGTATACAATATGTTTTCTGGCACAAAATCAAACGCGTTTGTCTGAAATACTGGATAAATTTAACTTTCATATCGTCAGCAAGACAAAATAAATTGCATTATTGGGCAACGAAAGAAGTGATTATAGCACAAAGACGCCGAACAATAAAAATGATTCACTAAGTAGTTAACAATTTTTGTTACGTATAAAATTTAAATTAATTTACTCTTTCCAGCTGAATTTATAACAGTTTAGGCTAGTTTATTCAATTGAAAGTTCGCACTACACTTACAAGAAAAGAACCAATACCAATACTAAGAAAAGAATGGTTACGCTTGAATGTCTCCTCACAATGCAATATCCAGGTGAATGCAGACTTAAGCTTCTAAATCTACCGGCAAGTGCCAAGTGAATAGACATCATGGAACTTCAATGCTGATGTACTGTATATGCAGATAGGGATATTTTGATATTCGTACGTAACCTAATGTTTTTATGTTCTATATACAATATATATAGCCTAAGTATTGTAACAACAGCTAATTATACAGTTAATTGTAAAGGTAAATTTTAGAGAAGTAATGGGCTAATTTTTTCTTCCTTCTGAGTATCGAACAACACTGTAAATATTTTACAGATATTGGACATTGTGATGATGCAACATTTACTGATAATTTAGTATTTGCCGCTCACACGATGAGAGGTGTTTTATCCTCTCCGTAACAAGAGGTTATAAATACCATTCTTTAAATTATATTTTTATTCACAAGACAGGTTACGCAAAATAAGTGAAAACACTAGTATAGTAAACTTTTATCTTTTAAAGTAGTAAGCTAAATTAATCTTTTATGCATAAATTAATCGTTTGCGTTTACCGTAGGCCAAGGCCTACTTCTATATACAATAGAGCACACCTATAAATTTTCTCAGTTTCTTACTAATTTCGTTAAAAATATTTTTTTTTTTAACTTGTGGGAATATCCTTTCAAACTAAAACAAAATATTATTTCGTTATACTATAATTTTGATTTTACTGTTTATGAGCTGCTACTTAGGATGTTGTTAAGCTCGATTGTCTTTACAGTTTTCTCATAAAAGACACAGAAGTAAATAAAATAAAATTTTAATAATTGGCGTCTATCATATAGCGTAAATTATGTCCTTTTTGTATTAGGCGTACATATTATTATGCCATTGTGTGTTTGTGTCAGATTGGAAAGAAAAATTTAGAGGATTCAAAATATAAGGACATACAATCTCAATTTTATAATGAGGAAAATGTTTTACCGTAGCAACCGCCACATAACAAACTTTATCCTGGAATAAGCAAATAGATATAGAGTGACTAAAATCACCAGACCGTAATACATTTTCTTTTTCTCGTTTTTCTCAAATAATATATTATGAAATTTTGTCGTGTACTTTAATGAGTTTTGCGTTATTCAAGTTTTTAATTTTATTTTAAAAAATATGAAAAAATATTAATTTATGTTTACATAAAAACTGTATCCAATTAAAGTTTTTTTTTCAAAAACAGAAATAAAATTAACAAATAAATTAAAAAAGAAAATAAAGTTGAATGTGAGGGTTTACTTAGCTCCGTATAATTGCCACGGTTTGTTTCCTCCAATTAATATTGTTGTTTATACTTTATTCCTGTATGTATACTGCAGTATCCTCGTAATTTAATAATAGTGAGAAAAACAGACTTCTGATAAACCTAATTGTTTTGAATTCTAAGTTAATTTAGGACTTTTATGAATTCGTATAGTAGGTTTCAGTCAATAAGCTGTACAGCTGCTAATCAAACCGACATTGTATCCATTGATTAATGATGTTTACTCTTATGAAGTTTTTGTTTCTGACAGAAGAAAATAAAGCTAAATTGCATAGTAGATTCAGTACTATTCCATCCGAACTCTCATGATATACAAAGACGTGTTAGAATTTGATAGTTAAGGAAAATTGTCTTTTTAAGCTCTAAAAATTGTATTCAAGGTCTCATGACGATGATGACATCATGTCAATGATGATTTGAATTATTTTGTGTTATTACTAAATAAAGTAGTAGTAGTAGTAGTAGTAGTAGTAGTAGTAGTAGTAGTAGTAGTAGTAGTAGCAGCAGCAGCAGCAGCAGCAGCAGTAGTAGTAGTAGCAGCAGTAGTAGCAGCAGTAGTAGCAGTACTAGTAGTAGTAGTAGTAGTAGTAGCAGTAGTAGTAGTAATAATAGTAGTAGCAGTAGTAATAGTAATAGTATTCTAAGTATTCTATAATAGTGGGATGTGTGTATTAGTATTACAATATTTGTACATTTTATATACTCGAATGTAACATGTTACTGAAATTTTATTTTGTTAATTGAATCGTCCAAAAAACTCAAACCCTTTACTATAAATATGTGTAATTTTAACATATATAACACTTCAGTAATGCAGTCTTTATCAGTCTTTAAAACTTTTTGCTTCCTATGTTGAAGTTTACAAGTTAACCAACTTTGAGCGCAGTTTTTAACATACAACCAAATAACCCTCCTTACGATTCCCTCCTTTCTCATGTCTTATTTGGTCTGTCTCACACAAGTATATAAGAATTTGTAATAAAATTAAAACTTAATATCAGCAGAAAATAAACGTATGCAAGGGAAAGAAGCATATATTTAGATACACAAGTCAAAGTAATTTGTTACATTGTGTTTTCTTGAATTCTGTAGGCTACTCTCACAATTATTCTAATAGCGACTTTTGTATAACCGTAATCTGTCATCGTATCTTTGACACTTCATTGGTGGACATATACAAGTCCTCACCTCGCTTTTATTACATAAAAACATATACATCTCTCTTTCCTTTTTTATATATTACATATACACTTATATCTGAAAATTATGGGTTTGAAAATAAATACATTTTCAAATATTTTACAGCAAACTAAAAATGAGTCTTTACTTGTTTTATATTTTATAAGAAATTTTATAATATCACTTTCTTGTAATTTGGTGGGTTATGTTCGGACGATCCAACAAAAATAAGTGTGTTTAGAAATTGCGATTACTAAGGGATGTAGATAGACATATTCCCCTGGCATCATAGGTGGTCAAATCATATTTGTAATCATATAACGAAAAACAGAAAGTAATAACGAAAAACAACAGAATTAACTTGTTCGGGGTTACAGGGTGAGCGTAGGGGGCAATTTTAAATTGGAGTTTTAATTTCAAATAAATGAAACTTGATTTAAAAATAACATAACATGTAGACTTATGCTATTTATTTTGTGTATAGTCAATTAAATGTTGTAAACATACGTCACAAAGGAAAAACGTTTGTTAAACAATTACGCAATGTTAATATTTTTTAAGCGTATCAAACTGTAGAACAATTACAAACGTCAAACGTTTTCAGATTAAATCGGTACGTTAAGGAATAATTTATCTAACCTTGAATGACACGAATTAATACTATTGGTAATTGTTAAAAAACATTAATAACGTTGTGTGACTTAAATGAGTAAACATGAGAGAAACATAAGAAATTTCCCTGTCAAAAAGTCTGAGAATTATTATACCAAATTTTATTAATGGAATTATACGTACAATTAAAGACTTACTTTTTACTTATTGCCTATTATTGTCAGATTTCGTTTTTGTGTTTTATTATTTACATTGGCCGGGGTTTAATGAAAGGAATGTGTATATATAATTAGTCTCCACATGTTGATAAACGTAACCCTTCTCTTGTATGAAAGGTTTGAGTTTTGTCTAATTTGTTATAAACACGGCTATAACCCAAGACATCACATTTGAGAAAAAGGTCTACACTGGATCAATCCGACATGAACAAGTCTATACTGCCAATTGATTTCCCATAGGAAACTGTTACTACACATTGTTAAACCTCTAAGGTCTCTCCAGCCATCTTGATTGCGCGTGCGTCTTTTAATTCCGTCAGTCTAGCGATTACAGTGTACTCATAACGTAATATGTCAGCATCTGTTTTTAATGATTTTTCAAGTTTGTGCTCTGAATTAAATTACCGAATAGTCCTAAGCTACCTATATTGTCAGCATATGAAAAGAGAAGTTTACATGACAAACTTGCGCCAAAATTGTGAAACTCATTTTCTACTACACTGATTTCTTTAGCCCTATTTGCACAGAATATGCAAAAGTGTAATGAAGTGTAACAAACAGCTTTTTTACATTACAAATGTGGAAAATTCTGAAAACGTTTGTAATCCAGCAACTGTAAAGCGGATATAAAGGAGGAGGTAGAATATATAATTGTTTTATTAAGACGTACACACCAGACACACAACCATGATAGATTTTTGTTATTTATATACAATGTGTACACACGGGCACGACGGGTATGAGAGAAGTAGTTTTTTGCAAATTTTTCGTGGTAAATATTCACAATCACAGCAAGTGTTGCGGTTTGGAAGCTCTTGAATGATCGCGAGTTATTCCAAAGACGCTAATCAAGAAAGGCTGGATTGCATTAGAAAGAAGTGGACTGTATTGCGAATATTGAACATGCGTTTATTGACAATTTTAATTATTAGTTATGATCGGCACGTGCGGATGCATTTGGGGGCAATAACGCCCGAAAATTAATTTTGAATGAAATCGTGGTCCATCGTAGATGGACGCAGGTAAATTGAGTTAAATAGAATCTTATGAATGCATATTAAAAAATATCCAGAAGCCGCGGCTGGAAGAGAAGTGTTTAACGAGAGATGCGCTCGGAGCCTTGTTAGAAACTAAACTAAACTTGCCTGTAGCCGGCGGTGAGGACCGGCTGCAGCGTTTGATAAGCGCGTGACGTCATCCGCGCGTGCCGCATTGCGGCGGTACACCGCGTACAGCTGATAAACAAGTACAAAGTTTAAACATACTGCCCGCCAAAATCGGGACGATTTTGTACATTAAAGGTTAACTGGGAACAGTATATTACAAACATTATCAATGTAGTACACTTAAAGGCTTACACATAAAATATGTAGAAAACAAAATTCATTAAGCTAGCACAAAGCTTAAGTCAAAACAAAACAATTTCTGTGCTAGAAAAGGTACAAAAAATAAAAAATCATGATAAAAACGAGCCTTTACATAACTAAACATGATCTCTCTTGAAGCATAACATGTGGATAAGAAATACATACATTTAAACCTTGACAAACGTAAATAACAACCTTAAATTATATAAGAGAAATCATCTTGCTCACTGCTTCATATATAGTAATAGAAATAATAGAAACATAATAATGTTATCATAATGTCCATTAGAAAATACAATACATACGTGGAATGATTGACACTATAAGTAACACTTGTAGTTCTCAGAATTTGAATTATATAAACATATTGACAATACACAACATCCATAAATAATTAATAGTACATATGAAACACAGTCACTGTTGCAGTAATAGCTAGCGGCACGTAAACAATATTACAATGTGTATGATACAATTGGCTTGTATGCTCGCCCGGGGAATGCCCTGGGCGTGGTCCATGCAATGTGACACGCACACACTCACACACACACACACACACACACACACACACACACACCTCGTATGGCACGCATACGATTAGTTCTATAACTTCTATGCCGAAATGCAACTGCTGAGATTGCCGGACAAAAATCAAGAGCGTGTCTGACAATTCCTGAGACGACAAAAAGGACGTGTCTCTATCAACAGCCGCGAGCCTAGAATTGCGAAAAAATCGACGGCAATATGCGAAGACGCGAATAAGCCTCGTAAGTGATGAATAATCTTCAACATAACTATGTGTTGAGGATGCGACAATTAGTGAGGTCTGAACCTGCCTGCGACGTTCCTCTTCAAGGTCGGGAAAAGTACAGGGAGTATTAATGTCGAACGCACTGACCGGCCGTGAAGCTGACTCGAGCGCTAACCAGGAGGGACCATGCCACCATTGAGTATGACAGTGCAAGCTACGAGGGAGGCAACCACGCGATAAGATATCGGCAGGGTTGTCATTTGATACTACATGACGCCAAGTACCCCTGCTGCTAACAAGACGCTGTATTTCCGCGACACGGTTGGCCACAAATACCTCCCAACGGGAAGATTGCTGATGTATCCAGAACAACGCTATCATGGAGTCCGATTAAAGATATATTCCGTCAACATTGTAATTGATGGCGTTTAAAACTTTGGACGTTAATTGCGCCAACAATAAACAAGCACAAAGCTCAAGTCGTGGTAGCGTTATCTGTTTCAGCGGAGCGACCCTAGATTTAGCACACAACAAGTTTGATGATATGGCGCCGTTCGAATAGACCGCCCGCACATAAATGCAACACGCGTAACCTTTAGCCGAAGCGTCGGCGAATCCGTGCAGCTGTAATGAACTAATTGGGTAATTGTTCGAACTCTTAACCGATCTCGTAATCTCAAAATGAGTGTCGGAGACTAATTGAGCGTATAATTCCAACCATTGATTGGCTAATGACCCAGATAGGGGTGCGTCCCAATCTGTGCCCGCCAACCACAACTGTTGCACGAAATGCTTGCAGTAAAATGTGATGGGAGCGATCAAACCTAATGGATCATACATCCCGGCGATGATCGACAACACGCTTCTCTTGTTGAACACGGTTAAATTATTATCACTCCTAACGGTGTATAAAAAGTTATCCCTTTCAACGTTCCATTGGATTCCCAATGTACGCACGTTTTGACCTTTGCTGAAGTCACGGGTTACTTGGGCACGAAGGGTCATAATCTTATGGTGGTTAGAGAACCACTTATGCAACGTAAAACCATACCTACTCAACAACTTCACGATCTCGCATTTCATTTCAGCTAAGCCGTTCGGATCATCCGAACCCGTTATGAGATCGTCTACGTAAAAGTCATTTGCTATGGCCTTAGCAGTTGTAGGGTAGTCGTGTTCATTTTCGTAGGCTATCTGAGCCAGACAACGTGTAGCAAGGAAGGAGGCACTAGCAGTGCCGTATGTAACCGTCCTTAACGCGTAATGTCGCAATTCCTTGTGCGGCGCATCACGCCAAACGATGCGTTGCAGGTTTGAATCCTTGGGATTAACAATGATCTGGCGATACATCTTTTCTATGTCCGCAATAAGTACGTATCGGTGGGTACGGAACCGAATCATTATCGAAAACAGATCCTGCTGGATCGTAGGACCGACCATTAAAGTATCGTTAAGGGACAAATTATTTGTGGTTTTAGCGGAGGCGTCAAATACCACGCGCAATTTAGTGGTTAAGCTAGAGTCCTTGAAGACTGCGTGATGGGGCAGATAAAAGATCTCTGACCTGTCAAGCGACAGATCGTATTCATTAAGCGGCGACATGTGACCAAGTTTCAGATAGTCACTCATGAACTCGCTATAATCCTTATAAAGGATAGGGTTCTGCTTGAACTTGAACTCTAACGATTGGAATCTGCGGATGGCTCCGCGGAGAGAATCTCCCAAATGAAATTTATCATATCTGCGGGGCAGGGATACCACGAATCTCCCATCGCGGTTACGGCTAGTGGTTTCCACGAAATGTTTTTCACACGGCGAGTCCTCAGATTGGGCTTCGCGACTAGAGATCTCCTCCAACTTCCAAAATTCTTTTAGTTGCGAGGAAATCTGATTATCATCCTTACAGACCATAAAGGAAGAAACTGTTTTAATTATATCGACGTTGAAGGGTAAGTCACCGGCCAAAATAAATCCTAATTTGTTTTCCTGAATTATAGGAAAGTGTGGTCCGCGCGTAAATTTTATAGGTTCAATTAGTTGGAGAAAATATTGAGCGCCGATTAATATATCGACTTGGGCGGAGCAATGTAGGTGAGGATCCGCCAAGAATGTGCGCTTGGGTAAATTCAAAGAGGCAAGATTGAACAACTCCGCCGGTAAATTATTAGTTATACTGGGTAATACGGCACAATGTACGTTTAACGTGAAGGGTTTATAGCGTGAATGTAGCCTTACATTAGTACTGAAGTCAGCCTGGGAAAGCGAGTTGTTTATACCCGTGATGGGCAGTTACGATTTAACCAATTGGAGGCCCATTCTGCGGGCGAAATCCATTGTGCAAAAGTTCGCTTGAGAACCGGAATCCAGTAATATCCTAACGGGAAATTTGTTGCCGGCCTTATTGGAGGTCATACAGACGGCGGTAGATAACAATACCGATTTATTGGTCTGTGATTTCAGTGAACATTGGTTGTTAACAGAAGTTGCGTCCCTGTTGGGGACATGAATCGTGGTGTGGTGACGCCTCGAACATTTTTTGCATGAGAATTTTGAGGGACATTTTGAGCTTTCGTGTCCCGAACGGAAGCAGTTTAGGCAAAGTTTGTTTTTTATTAACACGTCTTTTCTGTCAGGGATAGACAGCGATGTAAATTGTAGGCAGTCGCTAAGTCTATGCCCACCGTTACACAGCCTGCATAAATTGCTTCTAATATGTGAGTGGAATGCGCCCTTTGGAGTGCTTATCTGTTTAACTGCCTTGCGATAAGGAGACTTATCGCTTTTGTTCAACCTGCTCGTTGGGCTAGTCGCGTTATCGAGATTTTGCAGTAATTTTCTTCGTGAATTTAGAAAATTTATAAAATTATTAAAATCAGGGAACTTATGCTCCGACAAGCTCTCTTTCCACAAACGTAAAGTGTAGTTATCAAGTTTTTTGGCTAAATAATTTACGACAATAATTTCGAACGTGTTGACTGGCAGTTTGAGATTATTCAAAGCGTTTATATTGGCAGAGATTTGATCAATAAATTGCGATATGCTAACTTGGGATTCTTGTTGTACTAATGGTACGTCCAGGACATTCCACACGTGATGGGCGGAAACAATTAGCTTACTGTCATATCTATTCCTCAACAGATCGATAGCCACCGCGTAATTCTCATGAGTGATTGGCAACGATTTTATTACGTTAAGAGCTTCGCCATGTAATGACGAGTGCAAATAGTGAAGTTTCTGTATATCCGTCAGATCTGTTCTGACGTGAATTAATTCGAGAAAAATATGGTAATAATGTTGCCACTCAACAATACTACCCGCAAACCGTGGTAATTTTATTGTTTCCAATTGAATGTGGGGTGTTTTAGACTGTTTACTTTCAGCATTAATTACTGGTTTTTGGTTCATATGCTCAGCTTGCTCCAGCAGGTGTTGAAATTTACATTATATATTACAGAGATCGTCCTCCGTTTGTACTCTATCACTCGTCAAAGCAACGTCCGCTTCCTCAGCTTCGATTTGTGACTGTATCTCATCATATTTGGTGGATAATTCCATCAAATGACGCAGTTTTATTTTCAGCGCATGAGGATCGCTTGTTAACAAATCGAAGTTATCCGCGAAAGTATTTACTCGGGATATTGAGGCTTTAATTGTACCTCGTTTTTTTATTAGAGCCCTTACATCGGCCATTATTACAATTTAAGAGAAAAAAGGAAAAATATTTAGAAAGAAATTGAGCATAGAGCATGTGAACCACAAATTTAATTTTGAATGAATTTGAATACGTTTCGGTAGCTAGCGATCGTTGTTTAGAACATAACCTTACTCTCTACAATTAATCAAGCTTTGTTGGCAATTAAATTATTAAAATTATGAATCTAAATGGTAACAAAGTATATCTTTATCTTTAAAGTTTTAACTGATAATGAGCTGCCAACCATTTATTAATTTGTATTGTGTAATGACGGTGTTCGTTTATACAAATGCGTTAAGAAATAACCACTAAAGTGAAATATTATTAAACATCAAATATAAGTAAAGTTTATAGTCACGTGGCCGTCGATCCATTCGTGATGAAGCTGGCTTCGATCCCGTTTGGAGCTGTTACACCTCCTGTCTCTGCTGGTCAGATGACGCCTCATGTTGTACCCTCCATGAATTAAAGCTGTGGAATCTTTTTTGATAACCTCGCAAATGCTGTCCTGCTTTGTCCCGTCGTCTCTGGTCTACTGCTTGGCCGAATCTTGTCGAGATGACTGCGACGTGATTCACAACAATGGTGTCGCTCAGGACGAGAATGATGCCCGTAGGGCGTGATTAAATTCAGATCGGTTGGTCCAGAAATGATGCGTATAAAGAAATGCTGTCGCTTGTGGACCCAAACATGAGCAATCCGTCCCGTGGTGACCAAAAACGTTTTTGTTTTTGGGCCAAAAATATGAAATCCTGCCGTTGGGACCAAAAATGATGTCGTTTTTGGGCCCGAAAATATGAAATCCGGTCCGGTGGGACCAAAAATGTTGCGGTTTGGAAGCTCTTGAATGATCGCGAGTTATTCCAAAGACGCTAATCAGGAAAGGCTGGATTGCATTAGAAAGAAGTGGACTGTATTGCGAATATTGAACATGCGTTTATTGACAATTTTAATTATTAGTTATGATCGGCACGTGCGGATGCATTTGGGGGCAATAACGCCCGAAAATTAATTTTGAATGAAATCGTGGTCCATCGTAGATGGACGCAGGTAAATTGAGTTAAATAGAATCTTATGAATGCATATTAAAAAATATCCAGAAGCCGCGGCTGGAAGAGAAGTGTTTAACGAGAGATGCGCTCGGAGCCTTGTTAGAAACTAAACTAAACTTGCCTGTAGCCGGCGGTGAGGACCGGCTGCAGCGTTTGATAAGCGCGTGACGTCATCCGCGCGTGCCGCATTGCGGCGGTACACCGCGTACAGCTGATAAACAAGTACAAAGTTTAAACAGCAAGAGAAGTTGAATCATTTCAATTTCATCATTCTTTCGTTATGTTTAGTTATATTTGCTTATCTTTTACGACCACTACAATTTTTTTCCCTCCACAACAATATTTTTGTCGTTTACTGTGTGGTGTGGTCTCTTCCTTCAGATGCCAAACACATTTCACACAACTTACAAACGCAACATAAGGAGGCGTAACAATCACAGGCAAAGTGTTTATTTCAATGGAAAACTTTTATTTATTTTAATTGAGCATGGGAGTTTGTGTAATACGTTTAAAAACAGTAGGCTTAATAGTACTGTTGTATATAAGCCTAAATATTTTCCCAACACTATTCGACTTGGCTACATTTTTGTTTACTACACAAAATTATATCTGCAATTATTTTGTTTTTATTATTTTTGCGTCATTCTTAATAAAATTTTGAGAATATTGTTTAGAACAAGCAACACTGTGTTATAAGTTGTGAATTATGTTTGATGCTTAATTTAATTAGGAGAAGAGCATTATAGCCTATCAGAACAAATTAAGACAATTTTAGATAATGATTTTAAATTATCTACATTGTTTGCTTTGGTGGTTACTATTATTCGCGCATTCAACATTATGGTACTACCCGTAACACCCTTATATATGTGATCTATTTCATCGTACATTTTAATTCGAGGTAGAGACATATAACTAAGGAGTTACTGGAAGTTACAACATCCCCCACACCCCATCTCTTGGGTGGGCCACCAATGATGTCTTATACGTAAAATCTGCAGGCAGGCTGTTCTGTCGCTAGCGGCCGTAATGTACCACTTAAAGTATTTAGGCTGTAAATGCTAAAATTCCTGCTATCACTAACACCCCAAAGCTTACAGAATAATATCAGATAACACACGCGCGCGCGCGCGCGCAGTTATTTGTAAACTTTCAAGAAAACCGATTGAACAATCATGTAGACAATAGGAGTCAAAAATTCAAAACCTAGTAAAATTGTAAAGACTTAGTCACTGGAGCAAATTGTTTTGGTGTGCCTAACGTGGCGTTAGTAAACTATAACTTAACTTCATGTATTTTCAGCATGCAGTAATTAAAGGGGTGACTCACTGCATTACTTTCCTATTTAATATGGTACAGGCCTAGTTAATTTCAATTTGTGTTGTTTATTAAGTTATAACTTAACGAAAACTGTTTAATATTTAAATTTCTAGAGACGTCTTAAAAAATGTCAAGACGTACGGGGTCATAGCCGTAAATATTGATAGCTGTAGAAGTAATGGTGAAGAGCATAATGAAATTTAGGTGGCATCTCTTATGTCTATGAAAAAACCAAATCGGTCCAAGTAGTTTTATGTTTAGACATGGTTGTCGTGATATAAAAACGTAGATGTCAAGGGCTTTATTTAATTATTGTAAACATTTGTAAGTGATGGAAATTTGAAAGTTCTTGCTATGCACTAAGACTTTATTCACAAGGAAATAATATTTTTAGCTTATCAAATACTAAGTGAAATTAAGAATCTATGTACTTTTCTTCGAATAATTAAAATTGTTTAAGTGGTAAGGTACACTTCAATATTTTGTTTATTAACAACGAACGGAAAATGGAATAATTTCCAGCAAATTTCAATTTAATTTTGTAGATTATAAAATTGTAAATCATAATTTATAAAATTTTATTTTTTGGTTGTTATTTATTATTTATATTTTACATTTATACTTTTACATTATACTGTTTACACACTAATATAAACACATTTGTAGGTTTAAACAATAATACTTTGGTTTACACTAGATAAAATATACTCTTTGTAATATAAACTTTTTACATTCTGTCTCTTATTCAAAAGGAAACTTTTTTTGTAAACAAGTACAGTCGACGAAAACAAGTAATATATTATGTTTATAATATATAACTTTCTTTATGTTTTTCACTTGTAGTATTGTTGTAAATTTAGAGTTATAATTCCACTTACATTTTCATTTTGTTGCGAAATCTGTGAAATTGCCGTGAGACGTTTTTTACAGTTTCCATGCTCAAACGCATCGTGTTTTCATGTTTGAAGGCTTTTTTCCTACTTTTAATTTGTTAATTTTATTTTCATCTATTTCACACTACAGAGAAAACAGAAATTGTCAACATTTAAGATTAAGTTTCTTTTTACACAACACGAAATATTACTTTTGATGCTTAGATCATAATATAAATAATTCTTCCTTACACTTTGAAGTATTTCATCCATACCTTTAAATTTACATAATAACTATACACCACGCGCTATACAATTAAGAGTGTAAATCTAAAACAAAGAGTGTTACAGATTTAATTACAAGAAAAAACTTGAGTTGTGAACGTACTAAAATTGCTTTTGTTCAGTTTATGTTTGGGTACTGTTTAAGTTTTTCTTTCATAAAAACTGAAAGCTGTGTATCAGTAGCGAATTAACAGGAATTCAACAGGAACAGTTTTAACAACTCTTACAGAAGATTATGCCACTTTTTGTACCAAAGAAAATTTTCGTTTGTATAACAAAAATTATTATTAAGAAAATAACTAATAAAGTTAATAGCACATTTATTTCATGGAAAAATTAATCAATATAAATAAATACGGGAATAAAATTATTTTGAAAGTACAGTAATTGGCCAAAAAATAATAAAAAATTGTTAGAAACGACTACAAATTATCAGTAAAACACTGAAACATTTGTGAGGAGAAAGGATTCTAATGAGACAAGAAAACGTGTAATCTAAAGTAGGGCAGTATTTTTTATCACCAGTTTCAGTGAATGGGGTGTAGGTAATGTAATTATAAACCGTAACAAGAATGAAGAAGTAAATTAAGTATGTTATAAATAAATATTAAATAAATTTATAGGTGAAAAGATTGAAACGTTAGAAAGTAGAGCACGTTTCCTCTATAGATTTATTAGGTTTGAAGGGTGCGGAGATAATACTGTGCCCTAAACGTGGAGTGACTGCCAAAAATTTGACGACCTCCATTGCTACTACTTACCGGAGTTTTGTGTTTTAACTAAGCTATTTGCAAATGTAATTACATTGCCCAATAAATGTATGAAGTATTTGCAATAAATTTATTTATGCTTTACAAAACAAAGTACTCCATAATTAATAGTTTTATGCTTATAATATGTTATTATAATTCTATTGCGACGTCTGGAATTATAATATAATTATAATGCAAATATTATTTGCACATTATGACTTCTAGGTATTTTTATACAAATTCGAGTAATGTAAAAGTGATGTGATTTTCAAATGAAAACCTGTAGAAAACAGAGAACTGGCTTTAGCCACTAACTTATCACAGTAGGCTAACGCCAGTTAGTGCAGTTCCTAACCCACAAAATTCTACTGTTCTAGTAAACGTTAAACGAACCATGTAGCTGAAAAAATTAAAATCGTGTTTGTACATTTGGAAAATGTACTTCAGAAATGAAAATTAGATAAATTGTTTTTTCTCATAGTTACAGAAATCTCTGTATCAGATGTATTATCAGATAATATTACAAATAATGTTTATGTTAATGAAAAGTTTAAAAAATTAAGAAAGCTGTAACAAAGTGGCAGATCCAATAAACTACTACAATAAAACGTAGTCAATTCCTGGTAGATGTATATAGGCAACAAGACAGGACGTATAAGGACAAGCTTATGTTCTGTGGGTAATGAACTACTGGACAAAATAAGTCTATGTACTGTGAGAAGTGAGAAGCTACAATATCAGTAATATAATTCAGTGGCGCGAGGAAACACTGACTTCCGGTAACATAGGTATGATTTGTAGCCTCCCACTGTAATTTTTGGTATACATCGTAAATCATGTAACACGTAATAAAAATTATAGCCAATAATACATATTACTTTAATGTGTTTTAAATACGTAATAATTATTAAATAATTAAAAAGCATAGTTTAATTCCCGAAACTTTCAAAAAATTATGAAACTCAGATTGTCTCGTACTCTGCTTTTTTAAAACATTCAAATATGTTTCCCGTGTGGCTTGCAAGCTGCGTCTAAAATGCTTTATGAGATCTGTGACTGGCTCAAATTCCGAGACATGTTTATACCAGCATGAAGAATGTGATATGATCATTCATAAATATTTAAAAAGACGAATGTATTAGATTTTGTTTTAGGAAAAAACGTTTTCTGCATCTTCTAGCTCTCAAACTGTAGTGTAAGATTCATGAATTGAGAAAGAATAAGATAGTAGATCAGTAACCTAAGGAAAAGTTCCTGTTAAATTTCATTTTACATTCTTTTTTCCTAGCTCAGGGCAAAGCTGTAAGCAGTAATGCATTTATCACATTCAAATAACTAATTAGTGCCATTTGTTTAATGTATAGGCGTACTAAAATTAGAATGTCAGTAACACAACGTTTGATTATAGTGGCGTGTGAGCATTGCACACGTTTTTATGCATGCCAGGTTTTAATTATTCATATTTTATGTTCAAGTAAACCTGATAGTTAGTCAATTAATGTCTAACATATTTTGTCTATAATATTCTCAAAAACTAAAATATAATTTTTTTTATTGCATTTCGAGACCAAATATTTTCATGTATGTTTGAAAATAATGTTTTTTTAGACTATAAATTTTCTTCCCATGTATTTTATGAAGGATGTTTAATATTATAAGGATATAAGGATTCTTAAAACTTGTTTGATAAATAGTCTATCTCTACGATTGAGACTTTCTAAGCTAATGTACTGAATACAATGCAAAACTACATTATTTATGAAATATTGCCTCCAACTTCTCTGCAGTATAGAGAAATGTATTATAATAACTTGATACAAGTAACCATAATACATGATTATAACAATTCAAGTCATAATGTTTGAGAGAGTAGTTATGTAAGCGGGGTTTATTATATAACTTATTGCAACTCCTCTTTATGGCAGGGAATAACTTTGTGTGGTAAAAACAGTTTCAAGTAATATTAAAGTAAATATTTTCTTTCTTTCTGTCATATACATAAGATATAATAATAATATAATGATATATACTAGGCTATAATAGACTTCACATGCGTATCCATTTATGCAAATGCATAAAACTTTACAGGATATGCGCCTTTCTCAAAAACTGTAACACAATGTTTCTTATACGATTACAAAAGGTTCCTTTCAGAATTTTAGATTAAATATTAAGAATCGTAATCATAATAATCTTGATACTATTTATAATCTTAATGGCTTGAATACTATTTCCAATATTTGTAATCCTAATAATAATTTTATCTTAAAGTCTTTGGCACGTCGATCAGTTTTGTGCTGTGACCCCCGTGGTATTGCCCTTATTTCGTTGTCTAAAACATATCTCTCGTCACCCTAAGAAAATGGTATCTTTTTTTTGTTCACTAAGAGAAAAAGGTGATGGAATGTTTTACTTCTTCCTACTTTATTCAGTTTCATCATCAGAAACGGGTATTGTTCTTTTCAAACAGATACTTCGTATTAATATTGTTTGTTAGTAATTTTAACATGTTTTTATCTTTCTTATGTATTCTACATATCTTTGACAAGAAGTCCGTCATCTCACGCATCATCTCATCCCAAAATTGTTTGATTGGGTATCACTGCGCAATGGATTATTGAACATCTACAGCAATGATGATAAAATCCTTCCGTGTGGTAAACTGCTAGAATATATCGTGGAGAATCAACTCGATAATGTGTATGAACAAACATTAAGGTTGCTAAAATTAGTAATAAACATTCCAGTTACATCGGTCTCGACTAAGCGTTCAACGAGTACACGGAAGAGAATCAAATGGTACCTTCGTAATGCTATGAAAAATAAAAGAGTATCACAATCGCTACTTTGTCCATTGTAAAAGAATTGACATTTATGTGCACAAAGCACCCAGTTTTAAGGAACGGAGTACTAGACATTTTTGTAAACTTCAAGGCGCGGCGTGCAGAACTCATTACAAAAAACATGAAAAAATTGTGTAATGCCTATAGTAATCCGGATTTGTCATCATTAAAAATGTGAGAAAAAGTTATATTTTTCTAGCAATATTTTCGAATTAAGATTCATAAATGACACCAATAACAATAAGAAGTTCTTGATATTTTGGCCAAATTATATAGCGAAATTGTGTGTTTCAGGCAATCACTTAGCTTTTATATGATAGAGGTAGCGATAACTCTATTTACTGTAGTTTTAATGGTTCATTAAGAACGCCAACAAACTTAGTAAGAAGTTGATTTTTGCTGGTATTTTTATGTCAACCCAAATTATTTCGTCACGTTTCGTCACTGAGTATAAGTAAACCTGCACATAAATTTCCAGTGTTTCAACACTTATGAAAAATAAATTAGATTAATGATACTCTGTCATAAAATGTGGTCAATCGTTTGTATTTGGACGCTCTGTGAAAAAACTGAAGTTAAATGAGTTTTGATAGAATTATCAGGTTCGAGCCTGATCTACGATTTGCAGATTAGAGAGTTGGAGTAAGGTAGACGATTAGGGCATCAAATGATTGTTTAGCTTGTTACTGCCAACACAATTCTGTGACAAGAATATTATCTTACTATACATACGTTTTGCAAAAAATGTTGGATACTTTGTGAATACAAAGCAATATTGTGTTGGGATTTTGTTAGTCGGCAGCTGCTTTCAGGCATTTCAATTCTCTATCTTTCGTTTGCTGCAGTCTTCTTGTGCTTCTCCACTACATTCCACATTACTTGCATCTGCCTTTCGTTAAGTTTTTTTCCGGTGTTACTTGCACTCATTTTACGAATTCCGCTCCATTGTCAAAAATGTTCATCCCCACACATTAGACCAGTTCCTAAATAATGTGGTTTAAAACATTGTGATATGTTTTAATTAGATGATTAAAACATACATAATTGAATGATACTGTCTTCAGCTTTAAATCGGTAGTACAGTAAAATATGCAGTACCGTTTTGTCCACATGATTCACCAGATAAACAACAATGTTTTTAAAATTTTCACCAGTTTAAAATGGTTAGTCCATGATATTACAAAAATGTTCTTTGTGTCTTTGAATAGATTTTCTACAATTTCAAAACAGCACCGCGTACAGCTGTGATGCAGTCACAGTTGCCGAGACAAACCGAGTCAAATGTGGCGGAACACCAGGAATATTATTAGCCTATATCATTTACGCATAGGAGAGCGTCGCAAGCGAACGTGTTGCGCGATGCCCTAATTGGGCTCTGCGCTGCACGCATTACGAATATGCAAAACGATTAATGTGTGACGCATGGTTCTAAAGGTGTAACGATTTCAACTGGAAAATATTTTTGTTTAAAGCAAGTACCCCATACAACCCTCAGAGATGCACGTAGTTGCGCGTCAATGTCTACGTCTTCCAAACAATTATATACATATTTATGTACAGGTTTAACACTTCACCTTTTCGTAAGGTTTTTTATGGTACTTTATACTTCCTTCCACATTTCTGTGTTGCTTGGCTGTGAAGATTCTTCTTTACTGTACTCTGCCATATTTTGTTAGATTGTACTTTATCATCTATTCTGCTATAGAACTTTTCCAGTCCCCAGAGTATCACATTTTCTACAAACGTTGCTACAGAAACTTGTTGATACAGTTATATCTTGTACCATTATAAAGGGTGTGATTATACACAGTATGTTACACAACACTGCTCCATTGATTGGACTCTGATAAAACCAACAGAACACCGACAAAGTATAATGAACACTTTCTAGATCATGTTTAACATAACTCAATAATTCACATCTGTTGTAGTACAGTGGTAGTTCAGCATTGTTACTAGCATAAATTAAATACTGTGGCATATTTGTTTGTGTGTTAACAAAGGATTAACATAGATCGGCCTGATTAGTAGAACGTAGGTATGTCTTCTCACATAAATTTTTACGACGTATTAATATTTATATAACTATTATCATATAATTTATACAATAGCTTTCCAAGGTATTATGTTTACAGCCAGTCCACTAAGTCTCTCGCCTTTTTTATTATTTCTACAACGATTCTTTCCATTCTTGTTCTTTTTTAATGGGCAGTTTGTATGTCATTGTGATTCTGACTATTTATTTATTCAAACGTCATTGCTGGAAGCTAGAAGTTATTAAACACTTTCCTTCGAAAACATTAGCTCTGTTTTATAGAAGTGATCCTTCGAATCTTTACTCTGTTTAATATTTGTCAACATTTTAAATACAATCAAATTTATCTTCTTTGATAAGTAGGCCTAGTTATATAGATGGCACCGCATATTTTTTGACCTTTCTCAGTGTATCCGAATACTTCACTTTATTCACAGCATTTGGTCTTTTGTCTACTGTCAGAATTATGATTACCCATTCTTCAGTAAACTTATTAATTTTTTGTATTCAGACATTTAAACACTCAAACTAAGTTCATATCTTATAAAATATGTGTAGAAAAACGTTTAATAGTTCGTACATCTGTAATTAGCAGATATACACACAACCAAAATGTGGATGTTTAACTTCTTACTTTTTAACTATATTGTTCTATACTTGTGAAACATTAAATCCGATTTGAAAATGAGACAGTATATTTCAATATCCTACAGTTTCTAAGCTTACGTGTTTCTCTATATTTTTGAACGTTTACATACATACGTACGAGCAATAAGAAAATGTTGATCATTTAAAACTTTTAGTCAAGACTTAATATCTGTGTATGAGATATTATTGTTTTTCAGAATGCTACAATATACGTAGTTATTGCAGTACGTTAGAAAAGAACAAAAATATGTTTAGTTCCAAGAAATATATTTAGATTGTGTGCTCCTTCATAAAACGTTTGTCAGTAAACAAGTACATTTGGAGAAACAACAGACAATTGTATTTTTGAAGTGCCTTTCCACTGACTTTCACGTCCAAAAGGAGGAATTTTTACTATGTTCTTCACTATTTGAATCATTGTGAATAAGATTTATAACAACCAACTATCAAATAAGTGTTTTCTTTAAGTCTCGGTTTAACATTATTAAATTTTGTTTTAACTATACGTCATTATATGTCGTAAATTTTCCTTTGAATATGCTTTCTTCAGTTGTGCGTGATTAACAGTTTTTGTTACTTGTTAACTAGGTTACTTTTTTAAAATTGTTAATTTTGTATTAATAAATTATATATATCCTTTATTAAATAAGACTGTTTAATTTCAAACGGAGCCTTAAATAATGACTAATATTTTTTATCACTTTTGAGGCAATTTGTCTGTTAGTTACACTATAATTAAATTAACAAAGCTAACGAAAGTCAACACTCATTCAGAAAACCATGATGAGTGCGCTTTTGGAGAACGATGATCGTTTTTTACCCTATGTTTCGAATTTTTAAGTAGGGTAGCTTGTACATTTCTGTGTTATTTACCGAAATGTTCATAGAAAACCACATACAACGCAACACGTGTCTTAATCTTATCTTGTGCATGGTTTTTATGGTAAATGGATTCGTACTTATAAACGAAGCGAAAGAAGATATTGAATTGTAGCAAATAAGTGTGGTCCCATATTATGTGTTCTGACGGCGTACGAAATGAAACTAGCAGTTTGCTTGACAAGGGCGATCTTTTCTTTTTAAGAAAAACGTTTGTTTACAATGTATCATTAAACATAACTGATAAGCAATAAAATAAATAATATATTAAACAAAACTCTCAAAGGTACTGAAGAGATAACAGTGTAGTATGCCAGTGATATGTAATATCTACAAGAGACGACTATAAAGAGGTAATCCCATAATTATCATCGACAACCACATCATCACTAACATTGCGTCAGTACGTCAAGAGGAAGTGATTATAATTCCTTCCTTGTTTAAAGACGATGCCAACGATCCTGCAGTAAACCATCCACTTATTCAGTTTCATTGGTTCTCTAAACATATATGTAACTTTCTAACTATGAACTAATTTTAGAGGTGTAAAATCACAGTTACGTTTTCTTGTTATAAATATGTAAATAAAGTTTAACACGAATGTGTTACTTGTCTAACAAGGAAGGGTTTACCTTGCCTCTTGCTACTAAAAAAAAATAGACAGAAAGATCTTATAATTGGTAATAGACTGGAACCACTGCTCTTTATTGGCGGCAATTTATTTTTAGCTTTCTGTTCTGTGACAACAAAAGTAGTCAATTGTTGTTACCGTAAGATGTGGCATGAGAAATTTATTTCGATCCAGTGGTCTGAAAACTGTGAGTTCGAAAGTGACAGACTAATTTACTTTCTAAAAGTCGCTCTTCCAATCTCCTGTTTATGATCGAATTTCTTTTTGCCCCTACTTCAGACAGCTTTTGCAACCTTGCTTTCACGCTTTCACATCTCAACTGAACAGCTGTGACTTTCATAACTTTATCGTTTTCTTAACAACTCCCTTATCAAGCGTCTCTCTCCCCTCTCTGAATGCATGTGCACACACACACACACACACACACACACACACACACACACACACACACACACAAATATGTTGGTGCTATTGGTAGTACTGTTTTAAATCAAATAGAATGCTCAATGTAAATTTTTATTTTTATTTTACAACATGCACATGCAATTTCTCAACCTCAGGGCATGTAGCCTACATAAGACATAAGAAATTTACAAACAAGCAATTAGTACAATTCGATTAATTTTATTTTTCAATTTCAGTAAATTTTTCAATTTACTGTAGTAATATGAATGTTCAGTTTATTTAATATATTTTAAAATTTGCCGATAAGAGCGGCCATCTTGTCAACACCAAACTGCCACTTATGTAATGGCCGCCACCCGATGCTGAAACCAACTTGTTAGCGTTCCAACTAAAGTTCCATTAGTGAATGTCTGTTATGTTGTTTAATTTTACAGGGCACTATTTACAACTTAACACTAATAAAATCATACCATACCACATACTGCTTGAATGTTCGGTTTTGTTACTAAGTTACACAGACGAAATATCGTAGTCCAAGTGTTGTGTCTGCAATGTAGTTAAGGTTATCTACATGAATAATGTGTTTTTTATAAATGAATGTGTTTTAAATATAATATTACTCTTTATCTGGTACGTATACTTTGTAATATTACTTGGTTAAATATTTCTTACTAGGCTTTCTTTTGTTCTGTGTTAAGTATATTTTGCCTTGAAAATTATTTCCTTAGTCGGTTGTTAATTACATTTTCTAGTACATTATTTTCTTTTAACCGTATAAACATTATTATCATACACTATGACTGTTGCTCAGTACTCTGAACGATTGAAATGAATAACTAATAATTATAATAATTTTATAATTAAATTACAATGATTAATAATTATTAAATATTTCTTTGACTAATACACAGAACTCTTCTGCTTCGATGTTATCTGATCAGACACTTAAAAAAGGCTGAGTTGCCACCTTTTTCCAGACTACACTATTGTTAGTAACCAACCTCTTCTTCTAACCAATTGAAATTCGAAAACTCTGAGTAGTCAACAGCTTACTCATTTTCTACCCAGCAATTTAATTTAAGTGGGGGGATAACAATCTGATCATGTAATTTTACGCTTACTCTGGTTAAGATATAGTTGTGAACTTGCAAAGGAATTATCCATTTTGTTTTGGTTTTTGTAAGGCTTATAGAGTATGAATCATACATACAATTATTAAAAAAAACATTCACACCCAGTGAATGGTACATTTATTTAGGACTAATTGTTCGTTGTAATGTGAACAACATTTCTCTTCAAGACCATTAATCTTTTTTCGAAATATTAATTAATGAGGAGGCTATTAAATGTTTTACCAAATTGACTATATGCGACTTACGGACACGACTGTCGTAAACCGAAATTACGATAATTACAGACATTTTTTGTATTACACCACACACTTGCTTTTACAATAACTTTTTTGTAAGTATAAAATACAACGTTCCTTACATGGTAAAATACTAAATACTAATACAGAGTCCGACATGTAATTCTACGTATTTCATACATTCTCTTATCATCAGCATATGGTTTACTTTATTAAATTGTTGTATTATTGCACACGTACATTCCATTCAAGCATGAGCAATAGTATCAGAAAAATTTGATAGGGGTATCACCATCAATCGAATTTACTTCAAAAACTTTCAGCCACTAAAATCTGTAACTTACTTCAAGTGTTCCTCTAAATTAAACTACTCCATTAAAAACTAACCTAGGCCTACCCGAGATTCGCTAATAAAGTTAAATCGTCAGAAAAATAAATGTTTCTGAAAACCACCAACAAACTGCAAAAGTAATAGAGAACTTTAGACAAAATACGTAAAAAATTATATTTATCTTGTAAGTGTACTGGGCTAAACTGAGAAACACAACAAAACTAACACAAGTTCACACAATGTTCAGTGTACACAAGATTAATTTACCTTTGTTAGCGAAAGAATATTTTGAAGGCATACGTTGTATTTTATTGTATCAGTATGAACTCTGTACTAAATAATCTACAAATCTTCACGGAAATAATGTTTTGTGTTTTCAGCGTAATAATAGCTAGATCAAGGAGAACTACTACAATTGTCTTAGTAAACATTCCTCTAAATCGTTGTAGCCTATCTAAAAGTATAGCATCTATACGTTTTTATCTAAAAGTATCTATAAATCCTAAATTTCGTTCCTTAAACATATGTGTATTCTTAAAATATTAAATTTTGGCTACGTTTAATATTCGCAGTGTGTATTATACTTTTAGTATATAGAGCTCAGAAAGTTTAAAAAGAGAAAGAATAATGTTTATGTACCAAGGGAAATCAAATGTGCAAGTCTACGTTTTGTTGTGTACCAGTTTGAAAGTAATTTCCTGGTAGTCTTTATAATCGCATATGCGCAAAGAGACTCGTACAGCACTTGCGGAAGATAATGCAAAATATTAATCAAAAGGAAAACATGAGAGAAAAAAATACAAACAGTCGCAATTACTTGCATTTGCTTTTAGTGAAATAAAATAAAGCACGCTTCAAAACCTAGATGCATCACAACAGCTTCCCACATAACACCTACACGTGCAGTCAGACAGAAACGTACAGATACATACACGTAGTCTATATTTGTCTGCAGTGTTTCAAGTTATTAATATTTCTCGTTTACTTAATTTGTTAAGTAAGTCTCAGACAGCAATGTTAATATTAAATTTTATTGCCCAGTTAAATTCTTTATTTCAAGCATAGATCATGTATCATTAAGTAATTGGAATAAGAGTTACCAAGTTTAGAATAAATCAGAATGATCACAGTTGCACACCACTATATAAAAATTATCCCAATTAGCGCTTTCAAGCTTCACAGCCCATCGTCAGATTGGAATCGTCAGCTATTCCAATCTGACGATGGGCTGTGAAGCTTGAAAGCGCTAATTGGGATAATTTTTATATAGTGGTGTGCAACTGTGATCATTCTGATTGTGATTTCAACCACTAACACAAATTTCTTCATTAAACGTTTAGAATAAATATCACTTACGGGCCAACGCGTATTCGTTTTCTGAAGCAAATATTTGTAACGTAAGTCTGATGTAGCTACGTGTAATCTGTGTAGTCATTCGTTGTAAGCGATAGGAATGAAACTGACAAAAAGAAAAGTTGCATTTACTGTCACTGAACCCGAGTAGTGAGCACACTGTAATTGAATATATCCTGTCATGTTAACATCTGTCACCTGAGTTTTGCCTACGTCGATTTCATCTGTTGTAAAATTTTATACGTCTCTTTCTTTTTTTTATAACAGAGTTAAAAATTATAAAATTGACAAGCAATGTAATACTGTTATCTATCTATACTTTATTGCAATTACCTATACTTTTTGGTTTACTCGTAAAAAATATTCATTCGTTGTGCTGAATACGATCTAAACAGAACCTGTCTATCATCCATACGTTATATAAGATAATTTTGAAATCAATATGTTCTTTGTTTCCAAAAAAAACTAGTTAAGTTTGTATTCCACCAAAGAAATTTCGTATTCCATTTGCATTACACATCTCGTCTACTGTTCAATAGTTGTGACTCTTTGTAAATCGTAAATTGATCACTGGCTAATTGTTACTATTACGTAAATCGTATAAGTTATTTCCTTAGCAGTATGCTGGAAAATTCGGAAATATTTGTATTTATATACTTTTATGTGCAGGTGTCGCATATAATAAGTAATCGGTTAAATCGAATATTGAAATGCTAACGGATTTATTACTTATATGACTACACAACTGCACTATGTTGGTTTTAATACAGTTTATAAAAACAAAATATTATCCTGTCTCTGTTGACTTGAGAACAAATGAAATAATTTTTTCTCTTATAATCTATTACATTAAAGTTTTTTATAAGTTATTTTGTCTTTCAGTTCATGAGTTTATTTCAAGTTTATAATAAAGAAAGTCACTTTCCTTTATGATGATTGTAGATCGAGATGTTGATGATTTCTCGGGTTGAGAAATTCTATAAATTGCAGTGAATTAATTTTTTCACCGTTATTTATTTTGTGTACTGAGCTTACATAATCCAGTAGACTTCATGTGTTTTCTAATCCCTATACTTTAAAGTAATCTTTTACTTTCCCGAATAAGCATAATTTAAAAATCAACTCGCGAACTTTCTAACTTGTGTTCGTACGCTTTAGTAGACCTACCGTCTATACTCCAACAGTACGTGTGCACTTTTTCAAGTTCAGAGAGAGATCAGAATTACTGACACAAATCGGAATTCGACTGAAAATTTGGCCTATTCTCGTATGCTGATTGGCAAATTCATAACCTCTGCGTCTGAAGCCAAGATAAATTTATTCTTGTATTAAACTGTTCGAAAGCAACTTGCAGCTTGTCCAAAAAAACTAGTATAATTTTACAACTTATCTACAGGGTTATAAAACTTTCTTTGTTAAAAACTCATAGATTCCGTTCTTTAAATTACAAACAAATAATGCCACTCGATAAGTCTTTTTATTAAGCGTATTCTGGTACAAGTCCCATGCCAAACCTTTTTATTTTAAGGGAATTTATTTAATTTAGTACGTTTTTTTATTATTATCCAGTAAAGATTGAGACTATGTTCAGTCAACTCATGCAGCAAAATAGCGTCATGCTTAATCTCCTTACAACACTTGCCAATAAACTTTCTAATTAATAATGAATAACAATTACAGGATTGGATTATGGAACGCCAATGGACTCTCTCAACGCTCCCTAGAACTGAAAGCTTTTCTTATTGAAAACAGGTTAGACGTAATGCTTATATCTGAGACACACTTCACAGACAGAAGCCATATTAGGATTACAGGATTTACTGTTTATGATACCCAACATCCTGACGGTACAGCTCGTGGCGGAACCGCTCTGTTAATCCGAAACAATATAAAACATTATCTCTTCTCTAAAGTCAAAACTGCTCACCTACAGGCGACAAACGTTCCCTCTAATTGTTTCTGAAGTCTACTGTCCCCAAAATCACAGAATCAATGAAACTGACTTCAGCTCTTTTTTTTAGAACTCTTGGTGCACGTTTTTTGGTGGGAGGTGACTTTAATGCAAACACCCGCAATGGGGTTCGAGATTAGCTAATCCAAGAGGTAGAATTTTATATAAAGTCATTAGACAAGAATCCCTGCCCTTTCTGTCCACTGGCCAACCAACCTATTGGCCTTCTGATACAAATAAAATACCTGACCTCATTGATTTCTTTTTAGTACGAGGCTTGTCTCATAAATACTACAAAGTTGAATCTTGCCTTGATTTGTCCTGTGACCACACTCCAATTATTGCCACTAGTAGCAATACTATAATTGAGTCTGAAAGTCTACCAACACTCACAAATCGTCATACTGACTGGGATTGCTTTTGAGAGCTTGTAAATGATAATATCTCGCTAGAACTTCCACTCCACACGCCTGCTGAATTGGATGCGGCTGTAAATTATCTCACCAGTACTTTTCAAAAATCAGCCTGGGAAGCTACACCTTGCAATACAGTGAAGAATAAGCAATTAAACCTTCCTCTGGTTGTCCGAAAGAAATTAGCTGAGAAGCGTAGATTGCGACGAATTTGGCAGCATACTCATCATCCGGATGATAAAAGAAAGTGGAATTCCGCGGCCTGACAACTAAAACGATTGTTAGAAAATTGAAAGAATGAAGGGATTCAGGATTATCTGGTAAATCTGTCACCTAATGAAAGTACTGATTATTCTCTGTGGAAGGCTACTAAACGATTAAAAAGGCCACTATTACAAATACCACCAATACATAAACCAGATGGTAGCTGGGCTCGCAGCAGTACAGAGAAATCCCAGACTTTTGCCGAACACTTGGTCAACGTTTTTCAACCTGAAGCCAGCAAGAACGTCTCTTTCGATGAAGAGGTACAAAGATATCTACACTCCCCGCTCCAACTGACTCTACCTATCAAGCCTTTTAAAGTTAAGGAAATCAAGGAAATAATCCTGTATAATTTGAAAAGTAAAAAGACTCCCGGCATTGATTTGCTATCGGGGAAAGTTCTAAAGGAGCTGCCTCATAAAGGCGTTGTACTAATAACATACATTTTCAATGCCGTACTCCGACTTGAATACTTTCCTCTTCTCTGGAAATCGGCTCAAGTTATCATGGTCTTAAAACCTCGTAAAAACCCTCAAGCGCCCTCTTCTTATCGACCCATAAGCCTTCTACCGATACTTGGTAAGATCTTTGAGAAGCTGTTTGTAAAACGACTTATGTCAACAATTGTAGAAAACAACCTAATTCCGAATCACCAATTTCGCTTTCGAGAAAAGCACTCTACGGTAGATCAAATACACAGACTAACAAATGTTATCAATAAATCGCTGGAATCGAAGATGTTCTGCTCAGGTGTGTTTCTCGACGTTTCCCAGGCATTTGATAAAGTCTGGCATCTTGGACTCTTATACAAAATAATGAAAAATCTGCCACATAATTGTTACCGTATTCTACATTCCTACTTAGTGGGCAGAGTGTTTCAGGTCAGGTACTCGGGTGCTACTTCTCCTCTATTACCAGTGGGGTCAGGTGTTCCGTAGGGTGGTGTCCTGGGTCCTCTGCTCTACCTCCTGTTCACCTCGGACTTACCGTCAGCAAGTGAAACCACTGTTGCTACCTACGCCGATGACACAGCTATCCTAGCGACACATTCTGACCCCTCAATAGCATCTCTTATACTACAAGAATCATTAAACAGCGTTCAGTTATGGCTTGATAAATGGCGCATAAAAATCAATTCACCCAAGTCAGTCCACGTTACCTCCAGCACACGTAAAGCAAAATGCCCTCCAGTAACAATTAACGGTCAACCAGTACCGCAAGCTGAAAGTGCTAAGTACCTTGGGATGCATTTGGACAGGAGACTAACATGGAAAAAACATATAACATCTAAGAAGATGAACTTAATCACAAGGTCAGAAACATCTATTGGCTTATAGGCAGAAAATCACGGGTAAGTCTCGTCAACAAACTCTTTGTCTATAAAGCAGTTCTTAAACCGGTATGGACTTATGGTATTCAACTTTGGGGTACTGCAAGTACAAGTAATATTGAGATTATCCAGCGCTTTCAGACCAAAAGTTTAAGATCAATAGTCAACGCTCCATGGTTTGTCTCCATCAACTCTATACACCGCGACTTCAAAGTTCCAACCGTGAGAGAAGAAATCATGCGCCTCTGCAGGACTCACATCTCCAAACTAGAACAGCATCCTATCCACCTGGCAATTAACTTGTTAGACAACAGTGAAGATATTTATAGACTAAAAAGACGCAAACTATTAGACTTACCATTCAGATTTAACTAATAATAATTCTCAGTATTTTCTGTATTGTACTGTCTGTGATATCTGTTCTGTATGTTTTTGTATTCGTGTCATTCATACGTGTTAATGTCAACCTGTATATGTGCCTCATGGGTCTAGTGTTTAATATTTGAACTTATTGTATCATGCCAGCAGGAAGTGGAAGTGACTTTTGTTCATTTGTTTACATGTTTTATCATTTAGTTTTGTATTTTGTGTACCTCTTTAATCTATTATCAAAAACTAGAAGAGCAGTCAATGGTCAGCTCTTCATAATCCTGTGTGTGTTGTCAGCCAATCTGTTAAATGTTCGCTTAGTCAAACAGATTACAGATCTCCAATTAAAAAAAAATATTCTATCCATTGCAATACATACTATTTTAAAACGTTTTTTATTCATTTACATTTATTTGAATGTCTTTAAATATTTATTTGTTAATTCTAATAAGCAAAATAAATATTCAGATTTGCTATGTAAATATTTAAATTTAAAAACAAATAAATTGTTGTAATCTGATAGTGCCAAATTTTAAATATAACTATTCAAAAGAAAATTTTAGAAAATCAAATTCACTATAGCTAAGACTTATAATAGGTAGTAGGTAATAGGTAGCTTCAATAAGCTATTTCATATTGTCGTGATTCAAAATAAATTTAACTTTGTGTAGTGATTTCTTGTATTTTGAACGGTAGGGATAGCCCTCCCAGCTCGGATTACGGTGACGTCTGCGGTGTCACCTGATGGTGCCCAGGGTTTTTCAGTCTGTTTATGACTCGGCGTTAGCGACCTATAACGTGGCGAATCTAGCACACTGAGTAATCACTTATGAAGTCTCTGCTTACGCGGGTATTACGTGCCGCTTTATGTCCTTTAATTATTAAAGTGTCTCTATAATCCCATGCGTTATATCTTTTACTAACATGGTACAAATTGTGTAGCATACAAATGATTTCTGACATGTGTCATTTACATGATGTAAATTATGGGTACAACTGAGTATTAGCAAATATTAGCGAATTAAATACACTCGCTTGGCCTAAAATGTAAAATATATTTTAAAACATTTTTGATTTGTTTCTGGGTTTCGCATTTACATCTAGCCAGTGATTATAATCAAGCAAGAGTAGTGCCTGTCTACATTAATTATAGAGAACATATTGTTCTTTTTGATTTTAAAATAGTTACTACGACCTGAGAGAATCTGTTAGCTAAGACACTGGGTATAGAACGTTTCTTTAGTCTTCGCACGTTACCACCGCTAAACTGAAGCTCCTGGGATATGCTGGGCCGCTAGTATTGCCGTTCCAGACCTGAATAAAAAAAAATTATATTTATTTGCGTTTATTTTCAACATAATCTTCATTTTGTTCAACACTCTTTTCCCAACGGCGTTTTGAAGCGGTTATGCCAGACTGGTAAGCCGATTAGTCGAGGGCCGATTAGTAGACATTTACAGTTTCGATGACTCGATTGTCGTCAGTAAATGTGTTTCCACAGAGCCATTTTTTGAGGTTAGGAAATGGATAAAGTCGCTGGGAGCTAAATCGGGCAAGTACGGTGGGCGAGGAAGCAACTCAAACTAAAGTTCTTTGGTTTTAGCCTTCGCAACAATTGACGTCTGAGCTGATGCATTGTCTTGGTAAAACTCCACTTTATTTTCCACTAAATGTGGCCTTTTTTCTTGATTTCGTGGTTTAAAAGATGCAGTAAGTTTGAATAATACTCACCATTAATTGTTTTTCCTTTTCAAGGAAATCATTGAAGATTACTGCACGTGCGTCCTGAAAAACAGTCGCCGTAGCCTTACCAGCAGATGGCATTGTGTTTGCCTTCTTTGGAGTTTGTTCGTTTATCGCGGTCCATTGTTTTCACTGTTGTTTGGTCTCCTGAGTGGTTTGGAGTGTTGTAGTGGACCCAAAGATTATAAATCGACGACAAAATTTGGTTGGATTGCGCTTATACGGTGCCAAATAATCAGTTGAAACATTCTTTGAACATTGTTTTTGGTCAGGTGTGAGCAAATGCGGCACCCATCTAGCGCACAGCTTCCTCATACACCGTTCGTGTAAGATATTTATATGTTTGTTTATATGCCAACAGTCTCTGCTATCTCGTTGACTTTCTTTCTGCGTTCTGCCAGAACGATTTTGTGGATTTTAAAAATATTTTTTTTCTGGCGTAGTCACTTCAACGGGGCGTCCACATTGTGGTTCGTCAGTTGTGCTTGTCCGACCATTTTAAATTCAACAAATGTTGTATTCGTTGGAAAAGAGTCCCTCAACGTTGAATCCAGTTTCTTTTAATATAGGTTAAGCCTTATAAAATATTTATTCACTGCACGAATGTCCAATCTATCCAATGTTAAAACAATGCTTGAGATGCTTACTGTGGTGAACTGTAAAACTAATACTAAACAACTCGTTTACTTCCAGGCATCGGAATTAAGCCTACGAAGGATGAATTCATACAGCACAATCAAAACGCGCATAGTAGCGCTGCGCTACCTCTATGTCAGGCCCAAAACTTTTCACCCTAGCCTCGGTTTATTACATAATTTCCGCATCGAGTGTTGATGAACAATACAACTCCTTTAGTTTTCAGGATGGTTTTGGTCGCTCACACATCGAGCATGTCCGCCGGTTTGTTTCGAACAGTTTTCAGTTAAGTGATTTTCTTTACACTTTAAACAACGAGGGTTCTTATAGCACACGTTTTTCGTATGCTCATACCTCTGGTAAAGCATCCATTGGGGAGTAGCTCTTTTACTGATTTTTTAGAATGTTACCAACACATTCAACAGTAGCTTGGTGTTATAAATCTCTTTATTATTAGTCACCTGTTGACGATCTAGGAAGAACTAGACAGAGGCTTTTTGCTGACATGTAGTTTGTCTATGTATGTTTTAGTGGCGTTTCAGATGCTTTGTGATAGTCTAAGGTCGCCTAAGACAGTTATAATGTCGCTTGTATCTCTTGATTGGTAAATGGTGAATACGGTACGGAAAGTTCGCTCAGTTTTGGTTTTGTATGTGTGGGGTTCATTCATTCAGAGTTTAATAATTTTTGTGTATGTTTCTTACTTTTGGTTGTATTGTGACGTGTGCTGTAGTGAGCTCCTTAACTGTGTAAAGATCTTTGTCCTCAGTTAATTCATCTTAGCAGGTCACGCAGTGGCTGAATACTTTCCACGCTGTCTACAAAAATTGATTGCGGTTACGTCTCGTGTGTTTTCACCACCAAGGGCTGTGTATCTATTGTAAGCGGCTAACCAACAGGTACGCTTTGTTTGGTTTTTGTCTTCTTTAAAATAGGATCTTTTTTACTCTTCCTACTGTTGTTATATGTTGTGTGTTTATTGGGTTATTGTTTGCTGAGATTGCTGCTGAATGTGTACTATGTTGTGTTGTAAATTCGGCATCTGGCGATAGCACGTAGGTTGAGTTTGTCTTTTAGACATTAATTGATACATATGTGCTATACGTAGACAGGAGGGCAAGATAAGCTCTTCTTGTTGAGAATGATAATTTGCGTTGTCTGTTGATGAAACGGCGGAATTTATATTTTATGTTCGGTGAGCTACAGTTAGTTGCACGTGCTCGCACACATACATACACAATCATTCGCACGCGCCCACACAGGCAGATTATACGGGCGGTGTAACTGATTATAAAGTCTCGTAATCAATGTAAACTGTGAATCAGAACTATCTCACCAATTGTCTCTGTAGTAAATAAGGAATGTAGATAAACTGAATTGTAGATACATAACATCACTGACCTAGTACCGCACTTGTCGGCGTCCAGGCCCAAACTAGAGTTCACATAAATTCAGAACTTTCCATGAACAACTATTTCTTGTTCTTGTTCTTCTTCTTTATCACTACATGGCTTGAGGTATAGGGCCTTCCGACCTCACAGAGACAGAGTTACCATTTTTGCCAAGGTCTTCCACGTTCTCTCGTTCCCACTGGCCTAATTCTCAAACGCTTGTTTAGGAATACGCGTGTCTACAGTGCGTTCCACATGGAACTTCCAGTTCTGCCTGTGTTCCTTTATTCTCTCCAGAACCGACTGTAACCTCAGGTCTTTCCTTATTACTGTTATTTCTGTAATATACATTTTTCGTGCAGTGCAGTTTAGTATAAATTGAAACACATTTTACATGAAAAAATGTCTAAGCAATATCACGGTTTATCCATGACGTGTAAATACTGAGAGAAGTTCTTAAATTTGTTCCATCTGTGAAGGGAAGCAAGCTTACAGTGTGTAAAGTAAGAAGTTCTTTTATTAATTTTACTCACTACATATTGACTATTTTAATAGCATTTAATCTATTCTATTTTATTGATTAGTATAAAATAAGCATTAATGTCGTGAAAAGGGTAATCAGTGAAGTTTGTACCTTGTGTAAGTGTTATGAAGTTATGTATTGGTATTACAAATAAGGTTTGCATTCTAGAATCAACTATGTTAGTATGTTAAAATTTAAAATATAATTGTGTTAAATAATTATTTTTAAAGCAAAAGACTATTACGTAATAAGGATATTTAAATCAAATATAATTGTGTTAAAAAATTATTTTTAAAGCAAAAGACTATTACTTAATAAGGATATTTAAATCAATTTGTGGAAAAATAAAAACTCTTTCTTGCTTTCAGCGTTAAAATAGGTGCTTCATTAAATGGAAACTTGATATAGTGAGAAACAATAAAAGAATTTCCCTTTATAATTTTTCGTAAAGAAATGAACCTACAAAGACAAAGAGAAAATTTTTCTTCATACAAAACTTAATTGTCTTATATTGTTCTCTAAAGCAGGAAGCGAGAAAACACTGAACGGCTTACATTAACGTAAATGGCAGTTTCATTTACTTTTTTACATTTTGTCTTTTTAACATTTCATCTCAGAAAACTAGATTTTTAACATTTTTTCCAATACCTTATATTTTACGCAGAAGAATAAAGTTTTAATTTTAATATATTTGTAAAATACACTAACTGTTGTGTTCATGTAAACATTAAGTGTTAATGTCAACCTGCATATCTGCTTTATAGGCCCAGTGTTTAATATATTGAATTATTGTATCATGCCAGCACCAAGTAGAAGTGACTTTTGTTCAGTTGTTTACTTCTTTTGCAACTTTTGACTTTTGTGTATTTGTTTAAAACTGTAAACAAAAACAAGAAGAGCTGTCAATAGTCAACTCTTCATAATCAGGTATGTGTTTTGTCAGTCAGTTTGTTCGATGTTAGCTTAGTTGAACAATTTACAAATCTGCAATAAATTGCAAAAAAAAATGTTTTTCAGCGAATCAAAAATTACAATCTGTGTTGTCAATCCAATCTTGTAAGATTGGATATACCTTATTAGACATTTATAATGACGAATTGCCACTTAAAGCCCACCATAGCAGTAAATTAATTTAGAAAAAAAGCACTAAAGTATATCTAATATACTTATGTATTTTCAATGTAATTTATATATAAAGTATAATACAAACATAATTGGAATTTAAGGCTTGTGTGCACTGTTGCTACGACAATTACATACGTTTCGAGAGCGTCGTTCTACTCCGCCAGCCGAGCAGGTGCAGTGTCTAGGTCAAGGCCGGGCAGTCAAGTAACCTGCGCTGCACCAGTTTAAAAGTAATTTCCTGGTAGTCTTTATAATCGCATATGCGCGAAGAGATACGTACAGCACTTGCGGAAAAGAATGGAAAATATTAATCAAAAGGAAAACATGAGAGACAAAAATACAAACAGTTTTGCAATTACTGTACTTGAATTCCCTTTTAGTGAAATAAAATAAAGCACGCTTCAAAACCTAGATTCTTCACAACAGCTTCTCACACAACACTTATACGTGCAGTCAAACATAAACGCATACTACATACACGTAGTCTGTATAGTGGGATGTTTTGTCTGCAGTGTTTCAAGTTATTAATATTTCTCTTTACTTAATTTGTTAAGCAAGTCTCGGACAACAATGTTAATGTTAAATTTTATTGCCCAGTTAAATTCTTTATTTCATGAGTAGATCCTGTGTCAATAAGAAATTGGAATAAGAGTTATCAAGTTCAGAATAAATGTCACGTATGGGCCAACGTGTATTTATTTTCCGAAGCAAACATTTGTAGCGTATGTCTGATGTAGTCTGCCTGTAATCTGTGTAGTGGTTCGTTGTAAGAGATAAGAATCAAACTGACACAAAGAAAACTTGCATTTACTGAACCCGAGTAGTGAGCACACTGTAATTGAATACATCCTGTCATGTTAACATCTGTCACCTGAGTTTTGCCTACGTCGTTTTCATCTGTTGTAAAATTTTATATGCATCTTTCTCTTTTTATAACAGAGTTAAAAATTATAAAATTTACAAACAATCTAATACTGTTATCTATCTATACTTTATTGCAATTACCTATTCTTTTTGGTTTACTCGTAAAAAATATACATTCGTTGTTCTGAATGCAATGTAAACAGAACCTGCCTGTCATCTATATGTTAATTAAGGTAATTTTGAAGTCAATATGTTCTTTATTTCCAAAAGAAAACTATTTGGGACTGTGTTTCACCAAAGGAATTACGTATTCCATTTACACTACACATCTAGTCTACTACTGTTCAATAGTTGTGACTGTTTGTAAATCGTAAATTGATTACTGGATTACTGGCTAATTGTTACTATCACCTAAATCGTATAAGTTGTTTCCTTAACGGTATGTCGGAAAATTCGTGAAATGTTTGTATTTATATACTTCGATGTAGAGGTGTCGCATATAATAAGTAGTCGGTTAAATCGAGTATTGGAATGCTGTCGGATTTATTAATGATATAACCACACAATTGGACTATGTTGATTTTAATACAGTTTATGAAAAAAAAAAATTATTCTGTGTTTGTTGGCCTGACTAAAAATTAAAAATTATTCTCTTATAATTTATTATATCAAATCATTTTTATAAGTTTTTCATTTCATTTTATGAGTGTATTTAAAATTCATAAAAAAAGTCACTTCCCTGTATATGATGACTGTATATCGATATATGTTGATGGTCCCGTCTGGAATTCAGGTGATGGATACAGGTGTGCTCCTCCTCCTGGTGTCCGGCGTTCAGGGTGGTTCTCGGGTTGATCAATTCTATAAATTGCAGTTAATTAATATTTTCACCGTTATTTATTTTGTGTACTGAGCTTACATAATCCAGCAGACTTCAAGTGTATTTTAATCCTTATACGGACAACTTCTACTTTTCCGGATAAGCAGGATTTAAAAATCAGCTCGCGGACTTTTTAACTCCTGTTCGTACGCTTTAGTAGACCTAGCGTCTATACTCCAGCAGTACGTCTGCACTTTTTCAAGTTCAGAGAGAGATCAGAATTACTGATATGAAATCAAATTTTGATTGAAAATTTGGCCTATTCTCATACGCTGATTGGCTAATCATAACCTTCTCTGCAAAGAAGCCAAGATAAATTTAATCTTGTATTGAACTGTTCGAAATCAACTTGCAGCTGGTCCAGAAAACTAGTATAATTTTACGACTTATCTACAGGGTCATAAAATTATCTTTGTTAAAGAACTCATAGATTTGGTTCTTTAAATTACAAACAAATTCTGCCACTTGATAGGTCTTTTATTAGGCGTATTCTGGTACACGTCTCACGTCAAACTTATTATTTTAACGAAAGTCATTTAACTTAATACGTTTTTTATTATTATATTTTAAAATAATAATATATTATGGCACACGCGCATTCACCACACGCCTACGCACCATTTACAACACTAACTGTTTTTTTACTGGCTAAAAACTACTTAAAACTAACCATTTGAACATGTCTCTTATTGTCTAGTATACATGTTCCAAACCTGCAGTTTTTACTTAACAAATTTTTATTTCAACATGATATATGGTCAGAGTTTCAGTACTAATTTATATGCATATTCTACCCCTTGCAATACATATAATTTTAAAACGTTTTGATATTCATTTACATTTATTTGAATGTCTTTAAACACTTATTTGTTAATTTTAATAAACAAAAAGAATATTCAGATTTTCTATTTAAATATTTAAATTTAAAAACAAATAAGTTGTTGTAATCAGATGGTGCCAAATATAACTGTTCAAAACAAAAGTTTAGAAAATCAAATTAACTACAGCAAAGATTTGTAATAGGTGGCCTCAATAAGCCATATCGTTGTGTCGTGATTCGTGATTCAAAATAAATTTAACTTTGTGTAGTGATTTCTTGTATTTTGAATGGAAGGGATATCGCCCTCCCAGCTCGGATTACAGTGACGTCAGCGGTGTCGCCTGGCGGTACCCAAGTTTTTTCAGTCTGTTTATGACTCTGCGTTGGTGACCTATAATATAACGAATACAGCACACTGAGTAATCATTTATGAAGTCTCTGCTTACACGGGTATTACGTGCCGCTTTATGTCCTTTTATTAAAGTGTCTTTATACATCCCATACGTTCTATCTTTTACTAAAATAGTACAAATTTGTGGCATACAAATGATTTTTGACATGTGTCATTTACCTGATATAAATTATGGAAATAACTGAGTATTACCAAATATTAGCAAATTAAATACACACGCTTGTCCTAAAATGTAAAATATATTTTAAAACTTGTTTTGATTTATTTCTGGGTTTTGCATTTACATCTAGCCAGTGATTATAATCAAGCAAGAGTAGTGCCTGTCGTAGTAGGGTAAGACATGGAGCTCGATGGAGAAGGGTCCTTCTACGTCGAACCCAGTTCCTTTTTAATATAGGTACCAGTTAAGCATTTAAAAACAAATATTTATTTACAACACGAATTTCCAATCTATCTATTGTTTAAACACAGTTTACAAAGCCGCATACTGCGGTAAACTGTGAAACTAATACTAAACAACTCATTTACTTGCAAGCATCGAAATTAAGCCTACAAATGATGAAATCATACAGCACGATCAAAATAACGTGTATAATGGCGCTATCTCTATGTCCGGCCCGGAACGTTACACTCTAGCCTCATAGGTAGAGGGTTTATTATATAATTTTTGCATCGAGTGTTGATGAACAAAACAACTCCTTTAGTTTTCAGGTTTGTACGCGTATTTGTCGCTCACACATCGAGCATGCCCGCCGGTTTGTTTCGAAAAGTTTCCAGTTAAGTGATTTTCTTTACACTTTAAACAACGAGGGTTCTTATAGCAAACGTTTTTCGTATGCCCATACCTCTGGTAAAGCATTCATTGTGAAGTAGCTCTTTTACCGTTTGCTTAGAGTGTTACCAACATATTCAACAGTAATTTGAGGTTATAAATCTCTTTATTATTAGTCACCTGTTGACGATCAAAAAGAACTAGACAGAGGCTTTTTGCTGCACGTAGTTTGTCTCTGTATGTTTTAGTGGCGTTTCAGATGCTTTGTGATAGTCTAAGGTCGCCTAAGACAGTTATAATTTCGCTTATATCTGTTGAATGGTAAATAGTGAGTACGGTACGGAAAGTTCGCTCAGTTTTGGTTTTGTATATGTGGGGTTCTTTCATTCAGAGTTTAATGATCTTTGTGTATGTCTCTTACTTTTGGTTGTATTGTGACATGTGCTGTAGTGAGCTCCTTAACTGTGTAAAGATCTTTGTCCTCAGTTAATTCATCTTAGCAAGTCACGCAGTGGCTGAATACGTTCAACGCTGTCTACAAACATTCATGGCGGTTACGTCTCCTGTGTTTTCAACACCAAGGGCACCGTATCTGTTGTAAGAGGGTAACCAACAGGTTGGTTTTTATTTCCTTTTATAATCGGATCTTCTTTGACACTTCCTACTGTTGTTATATGTTGTGTGTTTATTGGGTTATTGTTTGCTGAGATTGATTTGCTATCGGGGAAAGTTCTAAAGGAGCTGCCTCATAAAGGCGTTGTACTAATAACATACATTTTCAATGTATGTTGAATATTTTCAACTCCGACTTGAATACTTTCCTCTTCTCTGGAAATCGGCTCAAGTTATCATGGTCTTAAAACCTCGTAAAAACCCTCAAACCTTCTTATCGACCCATAAGCCTTCTACCGATACTTGGTAAGATCTTTGAGAAGCTGTTTGTAAAACGACTTATGCCAACAATTGTAGAAAACAACCTAATTCCGAATCACCAATTTCGCTTTCGAGAAAAGCACTCTACGGTAGATCAAATACACAGACTAACAAATGTTATCAATAAATCGCTGGAATCGAAGATGTTCTGCTCAGGTGTGTTTCTCGACGTTTCCCAGGCATTTGACAAAGTCTGGCATCTTGGACTCTTATACAAAATAAAGAAAAATCTGCCACATAATTGTTACCGTATTCTACATTCCTACTTTGTGGGCAGAGTGTTTCAAGTCAAGTACTCGGATGCTACTTCTCCTCTATTACCAGTGGGGTCAGGTGTTCCGTAGGGTGGTGTCCTGGGTCCTCTGCTCTACCTCCTGTTCACCTCGGACTTACCGTCAGCAAGTGAAACCACTGTTGCTACCTACGCCGATGACACAGCTATCCTAGCGACACATTCTGACCCCTCAATAGCATCTCTTATACTACAAGAATCATTAAACAGCGTTCAGTCATGGCTTGATAAATGGCGCATAAAAATCAATTCATCCAAGTCAGTCCACGTTATCTCCACCACACGTAAGGCAAAATGCCCTCCAGTAACAATTAACGGTCAACCAGTACCGCAAGCTGAAAGTGCTAAGTACCTTGGGATGCATTTGGACAGGAGATTAACATGGAAAAAACATATAATATCTAAGAAGATGAAATTAATCACAAGGTCAGAAACATCTATTGGCTTATAGGCAGAAAATCACGGTTAAATCTCGTCAACAAACGCTTTGCCTATAAAGCAGTTCTTAAACCGGTATGGACTTATGGTATTCAACTTTGGGGTACTGCAAGTACAAGTAATATTGAGATTATCCAGCGCTTTCAGACCAAAAGTTTAAGATCAATAGTCAACGCTCCATGGTTTGTCTCCATCAACTCTATACACCGCGACTTCAAAGTTCCAACCGTGAGAGAAGAAATCATGCAATTCTGCAGTACTCACATCTCCAAACTAGAACAGCATCCTATCCACCTGGCAATTAACTTGTTAGACAACAGTGAAGATATTTATAGACTAAAAAGACGCAAACTATTAGACTTACCATTCAGATTTAACTAATAATAAATTCTCAGTATTTTCTGTATTGTACTGTTCTGCATGCTTTTGTACTCGTGTCATTCATACGTGTTAATGTCAACCTGTATATGTGCCTCATGGGTCTAGTGTTTAATATTTGAACTTATTGTATCATGCCAGCAGGAAGTGGAAGTGACTTTTGTTCATTTGTTTACATGTTTTATCATTTAGTTTTGTATTTTGTGTACCTCTTTAATCTATTATCAAAAACTAGAAGAGCTGTCAATGGTTTAAGAATAGTTGTCAACAAATAAGTTGTTGTAATCAGACGGTGCCACATTTCAAATATAACTGTTCAAAACAAAATTTTAGAAAATGTTTGTGTTGTGAACTATCATTTTGTCGTGATTCAAAATAAATTTTACTTTGTGTAGTGATTTCTTGTATTTTGAATGGAAGGGATACCGCCCTCCCAGCTCGGATTACAGTGACGTCAGCGGTGTCGCCTGGCGGTACCCAAGTTTTTTCAGTCTGTTTATGACTCTGCGTTGGTGACCTATAATATAACGAATACAGCACACTGAGTAATCATTTATGAAGTCTCTGCTTACGCGGGTATTACGTGCCGCTTTATGTCCTTTTATTAAAGTGTCTTTATACATCCCATACGTTCTATCTTTTACTAAAATAGTACAAATTTGTGGCATACAAATGATTTTTGACATGTGTCATTTATATGATATAAATTATGGAAATAACTGAGTATTGCAAATATTAGTGAATTAAATACACACGCTTTTCCTAAAATGTAAAATATATTTTAAAACTTGTTTTGATTTATTTCTGGGTTTTGCATTTACATCTAGCCAGTGATTATATTCAAGCAACCCATTTCCTTTTTAATATAGGTACCAGTTAAGCCTTTAAAAACAAATATTTATTTACAGCACGAATTTCCAATCTATCTTATGTTTAAACAAAGTTTACAAAGCCGTATCTGCGGTGAACTGTGAAAGTAATACTAAACAACTCATTTACTTGCAAGCATCGAAATTATGCCTACAAAGGATGATATCATACAGCACGATCAAAATAACCTGTATCTCTATGTCAGGCCCGGAACTTTACACTCTAGTCTCGTAGGTAGAGGGTTTATTATATAATTATTGCATTGAGTGTTGATGAACAATACAACCCCTTTAGTTTTCAAGATTGTATTGGTCGCTCACACATCGAGCATGTCCGCCGGTTTCTTTCGAACAGGTTTTAGTTAAGTGATTTTCTTTTCGAGCCTCCAGGTGGTCTAGTGGCTAACGCGGGCGATTGATGCGCTCGTGGTCCCGGGTTCTCAATTCCCGGCGGAGGCTCCGTACGGCGTGCACTCAGCGTCGTGAGGCAGAAATGAGTAGGCGCTGAGATAACAGCGCCGCCTCCTGGCTGTGAATACCGCAACAAGCGGCTGGTGGCGCGTAGTACTAGCCATACACCGTCACACTAACACAAAAGCCGCGCGGTACGCCTTGGTCCTTAATGAACTGTTGAGCGGAGGATTTTTTTGATTTTCTTTTTACTCTAAACAACGAGGGTTCTTTTAGCAAACGTTTTTCGTATGCCTATATCTCTGGTAAAGCATTCATTGGGGAGTAGCTCTTTTACCGTTTGTTTAGAGTGTTACCAACATATTCAACAGTAACTTGAGGTTATACATCTCTTTATTATTAGTCACCTGTTGACGATCTAGGAAGAACTAGACAGAGGGTTTTTGCTGCACGTAGTTTGTCTCTGTATGTTTTAGTGGCGTTTCAGATGCTTTGTGACAGTCTAAGGTCGCCTAAGACAGCTACAATTTTGATTATATCTTGAATAGTAAATAGTGAGTACGATACGGAAAGTTCGCTCAGTTTTGGTTTTGTATGTGTGGGGTTCTTTCATTCAGAGTTTAATGATTTTTGTGTATGTTTCTTACTTTTGGTTGTATTGTGACATGTGCTGTAGTGAGCTCCTTAACTGTGTAAAGATCTTTGTTTTCAGTTAATTCATCTTAGCAGGTCACGCAGTGGCTGAATACGTTCCACGCTGTCTACAAAAATTCATGGCGGTTACGTCTCGTGTGTTTTCAACAGCAAGGGCAGCTGTTGTTATATGTTGTGTGTTTATTGGGTTATTGTTTGCTGAGATTGCGGCTGAACGTGTAGTATGTTGTATTACGAATTCGGCATCTGGCGACAGTAAATGGGTCGAGTTTGTGTGTCAGACGACATTAATTGAGACATCTGTGCTATACGTAGACAATTGGGCAAGATAAGCTCTTGTTGTTGACAATGATAATTTGTGTTGTGTGCTGATGACATGGAGGTGTTTATATTTTAAGTTCGGTGAGCTATAGTCAGTTGCACGTACTCGCACACATGCATACACAATCATTTACACACGCACGCGCACGCACAGACAGATTATACGGGCAGTGTAACTGATTATAAAGTCTCGTAATTAGTGTAAACTGTAAATCAGAAATTCCTCACCAATTGTATCTGTAGTAAATAAGCTATGAAGATAAACGGTATTGTAGTAGGTACATAACAACACGATCGCTGACCGTATTCTGCACTTGCCAGGCCCAGGCTCAAACTAGGGTTCACATAAATTCACAAATTTCTATGCACAACTGTTATATCTTGTTCTTCTTCTTCACTACATGGTTTGGTGTGTAGCCCGTTCCGACTTCAAAGAGTCTCTGACCATGTTTTCCAGGGTTTTCTAAAATCTCTCATCCCCACTGGCCGAGAGATTCAAACGCTTGTTTAGGAATACCAGTGTTTACCATGCGTTCCACATGGATCTTCCAATTCTGCCTGTACTCCTTTATTCTCTCCAGAACCGACTGTTACTTTAGGTCTTTCTTTATTAATATTATTTCTGTAATATAAATTTTTCGTGTAGTATAGTTTAGTATAAATGGAAACACATTTTACATATTAAAATCTCTAAGTAATATCACTGTTTATCCATGACGTGTAAGTACAGAGAGAAGCTGTCAAATTTGTTCCATCTGTAGAGTAAAGCAAGCTTACAGTGTATAAATTGAGAAAGACTTTTATTAACTTTACTCCCCACATATTGATTATTTTAATAGCATTTAATGGATTGTATTTTATTAACTAGTGTAAAATAAGTATTAATGTCGTGAAATGGATAATCGGTGAAGTTTGTTAACAGTGCAAGTGTTATGATGTTATGTATTGGTATTACAAATGAGATTTATATTCTAGTATCTAAACTAGGATAGTATGTTCAAATTAAAATATAATTGTATTAAACAATTATTTTTAAAGAAAAATTCTATTCCTTAATAATGACATAGAGGATATTTAAATTAATTTAGAAGAAAAAGAATAAATCTTTCTGGCTTGTGAGCAGTTCTTGCTTTCAGCGTTATAATAGGTGCTTCATTGAATGGAAACATGATGTAGTGAGAAACAATAAAAGAATTTCCCTTCATAATATTGCCTAAAGAAATGAACCTACAAAGGCAATTCGAAAATTTTTCTTCATAAAAAACTTAATTGACTTATATTGTTCTCTAAAGCAGGAAGCGAGAAAACACTGAACGGCTTACATTAACGTAAATGACAGTCTCATTTAGTTTTTTATATTTCGTCTTTTCAGCATTTCATCTCAGAAAACTAGATTTAAACAATTTTTTTGCAATATCTTATATTTTACGCAGAAGAGTAAAGTTTTAATTTTAATATATTTGTATAAAATACACTAAATGTTGTGTTCATGTCAACATTAAGTGTTAATGTCAACTTGTATATCTGCCTTATAGGCCCAGTGTATAATGTATTGAATTATTGAATCATGCCAGCAGCAAGTGGAAGTGAATTTTGTTCAGTTGTTTACATGTTTTGCCATTGAGCCTTTTGTGTATCTGTTAAATCTGTAAACAAAACGAGAAGAGCTGTCAATGGTCGACTTTTCATAATCAGGTATGTGGTTCGTCAGTCAGTTTGTTCAAAGTTCGTTTAGTCGAATAATTCACAAATTTGCAATAAATTGAAAAAAAAATGTTTTTCAGCGAATCACAAATTATACTCTGTGTTGCCAATCCAATCTTGTAAGATTGGATGTATCTTAATAGATGTTTATAATGACGAATTATAACTTAAAGAATACCATAACAATAAATTTATTTAGAAAAAGCACTAAAATATATTTAATATACTTATGTATTTTCAATGTAATTTATATGTAAAGTATAATACAAACATAATTCGTATTTTAAGGCTTGAGTGCACTATTGCTATGACAATTTACGTAATGCTCTTGACTTTTCGAGGGCGTCGTTCTACGAGTTTCTCGGCTAGCCGAGCAGGTGGGTGTTTAGGTCAAGGTCGTGCTGTCAAGTAGCCTCTAGGGGGGGTCGAGCACTTGTAACTACGCAAATTATGCCGTCACGCCGCCAAAAGAATAGAAAATTATTCTGGAACCTCTGTGGGACCTATATAAGCAACAGCGGTTGGCTTAAAAGTCAACTACACCTTCCGATATTGTAGAGTGCGGATCAAGTGATGGTTGCGGATTAGTGAAAAGTGATTATACTGTTATAATTAGTGCAGAACTCTAATAATTGACATTATTATTGCGTGTGGTCAAGTTTAACTTGAATGATTGTATGAGGAGTACCTTGTTGATTTTAAATTGTTATTTGTGACTAATTAAAGCTGGTAATTAGTGAGTGAATTGGTGTTTGTATTTTGTTTCCACTGTACAATACGACTATCCGTGAGACCGTCGTAACAATATTTACTGACATTCGCATTACTGTGCGCTTCTTTGTTGATGGGGACAGTGCAGCATTCTCTTGTTTGTTCCAGTATGTGGTTCAAGGAAAAATAAAAGTTACACATTTTTCAAAACTGTATCACCATGACAAATATACACCTCTCATTGTTATAGCCGTTATTGCTATATCATAATTTTATTTTAAATAATTAGCTCAATATTTGCATATGAAGTTATATCTTTATATATATATTTCGTGTGTGCGTGTGTATGTCACTGAACTCCTCCTAGACGGCTGGACCGATTTTGATGAAATTTTGTGTGTGTGTTTGAGTGGGTCCCTGGATGGTTTAGATTCACAATTGGACCGGTAGGTGGCGCTGCGATCGGGTTCCAGGAAATCTTTATATATATATTTCGTGTGTGCGTGTGTATGTCACAGAACTCCTCCTAGACGGCTGGACCGATTTTGATGAAATTTTGTGTGTGTGTTTGAGTGGGTCCCTGGATGGTTTAGATTCACAATTGGACCCGGTAGGTGGCGCTGCGATCGGGTTCCAGGAAATTATATATAAAAATGAATGTTTCTTTGTTTGTCCCGTATGCGTTCCTATACCATTCATCGGATTGCAATGAAACTTCGGTGAGTTGTTGTGCGCACGCCCGCGAAGGTTTCTGAATTAGTGGTGTTTTTTCGATGGGGTCCTTTGGGGGGTTCTTTGGGGTCTTCCACATCTCCTCCTAAACCACTGTACCGATTTCAACCAAACTTGGCACAAATATTTTACGCAAAGGGAGAACCAACATAGGATAGGTGTTTTTCCGATGGGGTCCTTTTGGGGGTTCTTTGGGGTCTTCCACATCTTCTCCTAAACCACTGTACCGATTTCAACCAAACTTGGCACAAATATTTTACGCAAAGGGAGAACCAACATAGGATAGGTGTTTTTTCAATTGGGTCCTTTTGGGGGTTCTTTGGGGTCTTCCACATCTTCTCCTAAACCACTGTACCGATTTCAACCAAACTTGGCACAAATATTTTACGCAACGGGAGAACCAACATAGGATAGGTGTTTTTTCGATGGGGTCCTTTGGGGGGTCCTTTGGGGTCTTCCACATCTTCTCCTAAACCACTGGACCGATTTCAACCAAACTTGGCACAAATATTTTACGCAAAGGGAGAACCAACATAGGATAGGTGTTTTTTCGATGGGGTCCTTTGGGGTCTTCCACATCTTCTCCTAAACCACTGGACCGATTTCAACCAAACTTGGCACAAATATTTTACGCAACGGGAGAACCAACATAGGATAGGTGTTTTTTCGATGGGGTCCTTTGGGGTCTTCCACATCTCCTCCTAAACCACTGAACCAACATAGGACAAGTGTTTTTTTCGATACAATCCTTTGGGGGGTCCTTTGGGGTCTTGCACATCTCTTCCTAAACTATTAGACCGATTTCAACCAAACTTGGCACAAATATTTTACGCAACGGGAGAACCAACATAGGACAGGTGTTTTTTCGATACGATCCTCTGGGGGGTCCCCCAAACTATTAGATTTGGTTACTATGGCAACCCAATTGAATAGATTCTGTTATAAATATATTATCGCATTAAACTGAAGACCACGCGAACGAAGTCGTGGGCAACAGCTATTTATTTTTAAGAAACCTACTTTAATTGAACTTTATTAATTAAACTAACATTTTCATTACGTACAACGTGAAACTCCGTAGCGAAGCACGGGTATTCCCCTAGTATATATATATAATATCGGTTTATAGCGTCTGTCGTCGCTGTCCGATTTCCAGACTTTCTCTCCAATATTTTTTGTCCTGACAATGTTCTTCGGTCAGATTCCTCGCACTTAGAGCTTTTTGGATACTCTCTCCCCATGATCGTCTGGGTCTTCCCCTCTTCCTTTTCTCCGGGGGATAACCATTCCATTATCCTTTTAGGCAACCTTTCTCCTCCCATCCATTTAACATGTCCAAACCAAATTAACTGTCTTCTTTCTATTTCGTCAACTACTGCATGTTTCACATTTATCATTTCTCTAATTTGTTCATTTCTTATTTTCTCTCGCCTGGATACTCTGCATGATCTCCGTAGTGCATCCATCTCTACAGTTAGTATTTTCCTTTTGTCCGCTTCCGTCATACTCCAACTCTCAGCACCATAAAACAGAATACTCTTTACGATAGTATTGTATATCTGTACTTTCCTTCCTCTAGTTATCTGGTCATGCGACCATATACTACTTAGTCTTTTCATAGCCCTCCGTCCCATGCCTATTCTCTCCTTTATTTCATCTGTATCTCTGCCATCCAGCTTTATCTCTACTCCTAAATACTTATATGCCTTGCAATTTTCAATTTCTTCATTATTTTCCAATTGCAAGTTGTTTTCAGTACCTCCCACGCATAAATAGGCTACTTGGCCTTTTATAGATTTATTGACAGTCCCCAGCTCTCGTAATCGTGCATATGAAGTTTAGAGGTATAAACAATTTGAATTTTGAGTGTCGGTAAATAAAAATTTGCTTTAAGGTTACTCAGAATTTAGATTATTAGAATATGAAAAAAATATTGTGACTCGCGCTATACACAGAGCAAAGAAATCTATTTGACACTGTTTAAAAATATTTATTTACTTCACAACTAAGTTGTTTTACTACTATACCGTAAACAATGGTGCACTGTAGAGAAAAGTGTTAATTTCCTGCTTTATATTATCTCGTTTTTACTTGATATCAAGTGACAGAAGTCAAATACTTAATCCGATCACTTTATTAGAAATAATTATTCTAAGTTTTATCTAGTAAAAATTGTATACTCCCTGTTCCTATAATGTAATCAGAATGGTCACGGCATTATATTAATTCTTAAATTAAATTAATAATTTTATATCGTGCATGTATAAATGTATGCCAGTACATTATGCAATTTTTCATTATTTCAAAGACTTATTTAACACACCATCGACAACCCTTAAGATCTGTTAATATAAGATACCGTCTGCTTAATATTACTTACTTATTTGAAAATTAATTTTATTTAATCTGTTGTGACTTGAGCAAGGTTTATGTTTATACAGAACATTATGAAAATATAAATGTATTTTACAATAATAAATTTTAACGATAACAATTTCAACTTCTTTACAAGCAGAATATTCCAGTGTTTGCTTTGTTTAAGGACAGGTAATATAATTTATAAAAAGTACCTAAAGTAAATTTGCAAATGTTGTATGTAGCAATATATGTAGTAACTCATTATGCATTTTACTAAATGTTGTTTCAACACAACTGTAAATCGAATAAAGCCAAAAAAATCATAAGCACTTACTGTAAACGATGAAAATTCTTCTATAAGAAATGTTCACTACGGCGCTGAAACAAAACAGATAAGACTACCAACAAGTGTATTTAGTGACACAAACCAGACATCAGATGTGAGCTGTACTGTTAACTGCTTCTTCAAAGTTAATGGGTTAAGACACACAATCAACACAGTAAAACCCGTGTTATGTAAACTCGCTCTGTATAGCAACGTGTTATCCATTCATCGTGAACATTTATCGTTAATTTTTAGACGTTAAGAATAAATTGTTTCATAAGTTACAATAACTTTTTATTGCTATAAGGCCTTTCCTAAATCCTTTTACTTTTAACATTTACAATGTATACTAAATACTTTTTGTATTATAAAAAACTCTTAATTTTCGTGATCCACAATGCGATTTGTTAAAGCCGTGTTATTCAGAATCACTTGTAATTTTGGGCGAGTTCTTTGTCATTGTGAAATAGTATTAATTAAGTTTAAAGACACGCCCTATTGTATGTAACATTACGTAATTGTAATTGTTTTTGCGTAATTTTACGTAATTTACAATTGTAAGTGTTAAACTACGAATAGCCATTTTATCGTTATTGCCGTTGATCAGTATTTGGAGAGCTGAAAGAAGAGATTTTCAGCAAACAACTTAAGGCTTTCTGACGCGTCTGGGATGACATGCATCCCGAAAGTACGAGACCGCTGCGTGATTATAGCTCTTACAAAAGCAAGCAAAGCGTTTTATAACCACGCGTGTTATCTATCTTTTCAGCTCTGCACTGACTACTCCTTAAACCTCATCTTCCTAAACTGGAAAATCGGCTTGTGATCTTCAGTTTTTCATTTCCAGAGCACTCACTTTATTTCTCACAAACACCCTCTCCTTCGATTCCATTTTGTTTTCTAAGTTCACTTCCAATCTCCGGCGTAACGCACTCTTCAGCAACATTTTATAATCTTGTAATGTCATCACATCTATGGGTTCCCTGTATTTCAGGTACGTATTTTCTTTTGCATCCTACGTTTTGTAGTTTCAGCCAGTGTTTCCTCTCCAGTAGTTTTCTCCAAGGGCTTACTTACTCAGGTACGAGCACAGGCCTCTTCGTGGCGAGCGCAGGTGAATTTTTTAACCACTTCTCCTGCCGTCACACAATTTATTAGTACAATTTTGCTGTCCTTTTCTTGTCCCGTTTCCTCATCTGACACCAAGTGTTCGAGTTCTCCACACCTCTCGACTCCTTTTTCAGCCAACGTCACTTGTTTAATCGACTAGTTGGGTGATCCTATCATTTCAAACAAGCAAAATTTTATTTTCTCTTAGCCAACTCTCAGGACGTTTTCTCTTAAATCAACTTCAATCTCGTAGGCATTCGTTATATCCGCGCTAAGAATAATTTAATCGCACTACTTGCAACAACAATTTGGATTAAAATCCAGCAGACCTAGCCGTAAACCTACGTCAATTTTTCCTATAAGTTTGACAGAACTTGCAGGATACACGGAGACTATATGGTGTACCAGAGCTTTACTACTCCAATTGGTGCGTTTACGTCCCGCTCACTAATTTTTGCCTCCCAGCAATTTGCTTGAAGATGACTACTTTTCCCAGATTTGTAGGACTTAGGCCGCTTCTCTTTTCTTGTAATTCAAAAAAATTGTTGTGACGTTACTGAATTCCTAAATTGTTCTTATTGAATAATCTTTTTATTCTGTCTGTTGTGAAGTTTATGTGATGTTGGAGCCGTTTGTCTACAACAGATGGACATAATGTTATTATTGCAGGTCGCCGACTTGGCAGCTTCAAACTGGTGAACGTGGACAAGTGTGTCGAGTTATTCTGATGCCGTGCCATTCTTATTTTACTGTATGCGTACAGTATCAATTTGAAGGTACTTAAATGCGGTTTTAGAAGATCTGCATTTGGAAATTTTTAAGTTTTAAAAAAGACTGCTTATTTACACTGAATAATGTTTTGCAACATCATTTACTTAAAAATGTACAAATATCAACATCCTTCATCAGTGCAAAATGACTAGATTCAATAAGATAGATACAGGTCTTTGTTAATTTCTGTCAGCCGTTAATTAAACGTTTTAAACATTTTGTTCTATTATGTAGAATTACAAGGCTTTAAAGATTTATGTTATATAAAACATATTTTCTACAATGTTTTTCTTATTCTAAATAAGCTTGCTTCTCTTACATATCTTATTTTGTCCGACTACTAAAAATTGAATATAAAATATCACAATGTTTTACACGTAATATATAATTATATAAAGAAAGAATTACTTTTCATCATTATATAAACAGAATGTTTGTAAACCAATTTTTTTGGTTAACTATAAAGGAAATGGGATGTTTATTACTCGTTCATAATTTTTTAAATATTACCACCAAACTAAATACATTATAATTGTTTGATTGTTCTCTGAGTCCAATGTACGCCTAGAACATCGGTTCCAGATTTCTGTGACCGAACATACAAGGCAATGCTATCAAATCGTGTTAGCTGTACTTTGGACTGTCAGTGGCCTATGTAAGAATGTGGTCATGTCAGTGTAAATGACATGTACACTGGTGTAGCCAGATGTACGGATTGGACTTAAATGTTGAACATGTGTCAATTTTTAGACGAGAATCTATGCAGTCGCTAATGCAACTGCAACTTTTCATTTCATATTGCAACGAAGCACAGTTCAGGTAAATTTTAATCCAAATTCTATTTAAATTATTATTCTTATACTTCTTTATTCAATTTTCCAAATTCTATTAAAATTATTATTCTTATTCTTTTCAATTTTGTACATTAGATTTAAGTACTTTTTTCTGTTATACGCATATTCTAGACATTCTTATTCATAAATTTATATATACGTATTATTTATAGTATGCCTTGACGGAGAAGAAGTCCAAATATTGGTCGTATAACTACAAATCAAAGACGGATGAGACAGCGACAAAATGTTGCTGCAACTGTTGAAGACCCTGCAGAACATAACATGAATCATGTGATCAAAACAACACAGGATATAGGAATCTTCAGAATGAATTTGAAGATAATTTATGATCTCTACAATTCTATTTGGCTGCGATGTAGCTCTTTTAATGGCTCCTACTGGTGTGGCAGCTAACAATATTACTGGACAAACTATTCATTCAGCTCTAAGAGTAAATACTTCAAAGAGACGTGGAGGAACTTTCAAAGGTTTAGAAGGTGAATCCAAAAATTGCTTTTTAAGAAGAATTAAAAGATGTGAGGTTCGTTATTATTGATGAAGCCATTATGTTAGGTTTGAATTTGTTTTTCAAAGTGGATATGCGACTCAAACAAGCAAAGCAGCGTTTTTTCAGCTGTTCCTTTTGGTGGCCTTTGCGTGTATTTAGTCGGTGATTGGTCCCAACTTCCACCGGTTTGTGACAGGAGTTTTTACAATATTGGTAATAATGTTCAGACCATTCAATTGAATCTTTTATATAAACAGTTCAAAAAAGTTTTCTTTTTAACGAAGATTATGAGACAGCAAGATTATGATCAACAAAATATCAGAGAGACTTTAAATAGAGTCGCAAATGGAACAATCACTGAAGAAGATTATCAGCTCTTATCTAAAAGATTTTATGTAAACAATAACGGGAACGATTTCAAAGATACTGTCTGTATAATGTTGAAAAATGCTGAAATGGAACGCTTTAATTATGAAAAACTGGAAAGCAATAAACAACAATAAAACAAACAGCAATAAACGTGGGTCTAATTATTGCAATCCATAATTGCCCAGAAGTCTCTCTAGCAAAATCTGACGACGCTCAGGGATTATTTGACCAATTACGTTTATGTAAAGGTGCTCGAGTTATCCTTAGAAGAAATCTTTGGGTCACAAAAGGACTAGCCAACGGTTCAGTTGGGACAGTAACTAATATTATTTATGACCCGGCAGTTGAATACGAAAAGTATAACAATCACATGCAAATATGTACACTTGTATCTTTTGAAAAATATACAGGACCAGTTCTGTACGAGAATTCAATACTCATTGTACTGTATTAGTGGCATCATTCAAGAAAAATTAAATTCCTTGTACTCACAAACAATTTCCGTTAATGATAGCATATGTTGTTAGTATACATAGATCGCAAGGGATAACATTAGATAAGGCAATTGTTAATTTAGGAGACAATGAATTTCAGGTTGGATTAACGTATGTTGCTTTTTCAAGAGAGAAAACATTAGAAGGATTATTATTAAAACCGGCGTTTAATTTTGATAGACTGCTAAAAATTAATAGAAGTCCATGAATGATTGATCGTAGAAATGAGTTGGAAAGGTTGTGGTATATGTCTAATGACAATTAGTGTATATTGTACTATAGTGTAATGTATTCATTAAAAAGTGTGTATGATAAAAGTGTACATATTTCGTTGATTGTAAGAATATTAATAAATAAATTATTACGAATCTATTTATCTAACGGATCAAAGACGGTTGATTGTAAAAATGTTGATAAATAAATTATTACGAATATCACATGCTCCGCCCATTTGTGACAGTGACACTCCTAGTTATAAATAGTTATTATTTACAAATAATTACGTTTATTCCTTGCATTAAAGCTGAATTAGTTCTACTGTTGCAATTTGAAAATCATAATCTTGAATTGTAAAAGGGCTTAAAGTACTGTTTTGTACCTGTTTCTTACATCGAATAAACTGAGTTAATAAAAACATTTTTCTTCGCATTTTTCATTGTCAGTTAGGAATAATCCCATTTCTTCCTCAACATACATATTGTTTTGTACCGTAAGGAAACGAATTCCCATCTTTGCATTAGGAATTTATATTTTGAAAATTAATTATAAGATTCTCAAGATTATGTCCTATCGTCTGAAATACTAATGGAATTTCTTATTAATAACTCGCACATTAAAATCGAATATCCATCAACCGCAGTATCCCTGTTTTACTGACTCCCGTTTGTCCGTTTGAAAACGCATTTATTGAAACGTGCCTATTCCCTAAACTTAATCTTATAAACGATATCTGTAGTTGTTATACACTGTTTAGTACAAGTCTCATGTGTGATAAATAAAAATTAGTGTAAATTTTGAATTTAAACTAAAGATTTAATCAATAATATACACCGTTTAGCTATCGTTGGAATCTCCAGAGTGTAAGATTTTTGTGCTGATCCAGATCAGTCTGAGAACGTGCGGTACGATCCAAATGAGCCAGCGCATTCCGCTTGGTCGCCCTATATTATGTTGGTAAAGTCAATAATGAAATATGAACGTAACACTATTGCAAATATGTAGGTTAAAATAAAAATGCTATAAGCCTTTAAAAAAGGAATTGTTTAATTAACAAATTCATTAGGAATATTATATTTACGTTGTTAGATTTTGTTATTAACAGTGGGAGAAGAGGTATTTAATAATTACATTTTTCAAATAACGTCCAATTCTTTCATGTTACGAATTTTTAAAATGTAAATACATACTTTCAGTAACAGAGTCATGTATACTACGTTAACTTTACTTTTTTATAAACTAATTCCTATGAATCTAGCCATTAATATTTTACATAGATTTGCCTAAGTATGTAAATTATCCGAATAATTTATTTATCTTCTTGCACTGTAGTTGACGGACGTGTGGATACAACTATTCCAGTGAGTATTCCAATTTGGCTGTGACTTCGAAATTTAAAATTTAAGTTTTTAAATATAAACATATATATATATGGTATTTAAGAACCACGTGCCGCCAGCTTTTTAATTTTAATTATTATTATAGTATTAAGATTATGCATTATTTATAAAGCAAAATATTATGAAATTGAATGTAGATTAGTGTTTTTTTGGCGGTAAATGAATGTAGTGCGGGAAATGTTTTACTTATACTATCTGTTCTCGTAGTAGAATTAATGTTCGTACAAACCACAATTTCTTCAGAACAAACTGACGAGTTCCTTATTCTGAATGTTTTCTTATATGTGTTAGTCAACATTTTTTCATGTCATCCAATGATACTATGATACTGCATTTTTTACCAATTTTTGCAATTAAATTATTTTATTATTCTCTTACACACACACGCGCGCGCATTTTTTTGGTACTCTGAAACACTTCAGGTAAATAATAGAGGACGTTTACATAAATTATTGATTTACTTAGTGTAAAAATTAGCAAAGAAATTGATAAAAACTAAAACGTGTTTGTTTTAGAGAAATGCAGCCTACTTTGTCCCTATCAATTTGCACAAAGTTTAAAATGATACGTTTTATTTTCTGATACGTTTGCTTGCAAAAATCTTCCCCATTGGATATCTACCTATATATGTCTATATATGCAATAGACATTTTAATTGCATACGAAATGTATAAGAGAGTAAAGCATACGACCGCATATATAGATGCAGTATGAATAAGTAGAAATTGCAGGTTTGAACATCGTAAATTAGATGATAAAGAACATTGTAAAAAATGTTACTTTCAACCATTTTTAGACAAGTAAAATAACTTTAAATTCAGTGAAATGGTGCGTAAATATGCTTAGCCACGTGTGTAGTGAGTGGGTACGAAATTGTTTTGCGGGATATTTATAAAAAAACACGTTATATAAATATAACTTTCGAGGTGTGGGAATTTTTGAGATGAGACTTATATAAAAAAACTTATAATAAAACGACATATCTGATTGCTACAGTTATTTTAATAATCAGTAACTGAATGTATGCGTTTTTAAATAGAAAGATTTTATGTCCAATAAATTTGTTTGTAAAAATATTCAGGTTTTTTGATCAAGAATTGTTATGTTTGAAATCCTTCTTGGACAAGAACATTTATTATATCTAGAAAAATCATGAGTAGGGGTTACCGAAGAACCAACTAGATTACGAGGACTCAGTTGATAAAAATAACTTTGAACCGATTGATCAGTTTCTCTAGGTAATCGATAAAGTGTGAACGCAGTGCTGGTACAGACCTTTGGTCTGCTAATCGCGACGAACACAAGTTCAAAACAGCAGGTACATGAATTCTGCAGAAGACTTTGAAATTCATAAAGCATTGAAATATTTCAATAATTTGAGTAAAAAAGAGAAAGACAATGGTAAAAATCGCTTATATGCTATATATACATTTTTTTTTCAGAAATTCGTATACAGCAAATGTTAGAGTAAACCACTGAACGTAATTTTTCCCATGTTTTATCTTCTAATGGATTAAACGATTTCTAATCGGAGCCTTTCTAATACCTTACTGAATATTTTGGGTAAGATTCTTGCCAGTGTGTTACCATAGTTACAAAATATGTAGGCTCTCATGTCTTAATACTGTTTCGAAGTAATTGTCCTTCTTAATAATTATCCTTCTTATTACACTTATGATTATCAGAATGAATCTAATTATTGCAATTTTAATTAAACTTGTGTTTTGCAAATATCTAAAAATTTACAAACTGATGTTATATTAACCATCAATATATACTTTTGAAACAATTTTTGTAAATATTTGTTGTTACTCTATGCAAATTATGAGTATGCGTCCGGGTATGAGTATTCGGTTCCTTGAGGTTTATATGTAAGTATAAATGGCATAAATTCGTATCGTGACTTTATTAAAAAAGTTTACTATCACATTACGATATTTCGTCGTACAAAAGCAGTATTATAAAATAAGTAAACTTTTTTGTATACAATGGCGTGCATCGCAATGGTGTTATAATAGTGCAATACTCTTTATTGGCTGGTTCTGTAGAATAGAAAAGGAAAGTATTAAATTATCTACTGAGTCTGACACATCACTCTAACTTAAGATGCCTGGGTAATGCACGTTATCTTATTAGTTTAAAGGCGCATCAAATGTTACATAATTAAAATCTAATTTCATCTTTCAGTGGTGTGAAACACCTTGACGTTGTAAGGTAGAATTAATTTATGAAGACGAAGCTTCTCAAACTAAAGACTTCCTCTCAGAATTTCCTTAGGACCCATAAAGCAATTACTAATTGTAATCAGATTTTCGAGCCATTTCAAGCCATTAGTGAATTAGTGATTGTATCGCGTTATAGACCTACAACTTGTTGCCTACCTTAGGTTGTATTACGTATTTTTTACTTAAATTAATGTTAATTATAATGTTAACGTCTTTTTGTCTTATCTACATAAATTTAGTAAAAATATGAAATATGAATTTTTGTTGAATAATGACAATAAAAGGCCAATTGAAAATAAGAGTCAGTTCTGAGATTCCTTTACTAACAAGTGATAGTAAATCTTACGGCCAGAGAATACAAGTTAAAAAGAATACTACTGTCTTCCTGAGCAAGAACATTATTTAATAAGTACTGTGCGTAAACAGATGTTAACAGTATAATTACATAATCAATTGAAGAATTATTTCGTTTTGTGACATAACCCAAGTGTACAGTTATTAATAATGAAGTGTGTTTTCGAAATAAATACGTCCCGTCCTTTGAAATAGGCTCCGAAGGTAACATCTACTGTTATGTAGTCAATATATAAATAGATTTTTAATTTTCTTTAAATATAAAAACCACGTCCACATATTGCATACAACATTGCAGAACTAAAATTTAACATTTTTCAATGACACACACACACACACACACACACACACACACACACACACACACACACACACACACACACACACACACACACACACACACACACACACACACACACACACACACACACACACACACACACACACACACACACACACACACACACACACACACACACACACACACACACACACACACACACACACACACACACACACACACAATTTTACGTGTATTTAAATATACTACATAAATGTGTGTGTGTGTATTTATGAAAATAAAAATAAATCGTTTATGCAACAACAATGACATCTAAACTACGCCGTAATTGCTTTCATTTTCCTGGTGTTAAAACCCAAATGGGTTTTAGCTTGCTCAATGACTTTCTTCCATTCGCCCTCTTATTATACATCCGTCTCCATCCCGCCACGTTCATACATATCAAATCATCATCCACGTCATCCAACTATCTCTTTCTGAGTCTGCCTTTAATTCTTTATCCTACCTGTCTCTAATCTGCAATTGTCTTAGCTATTCTTCTGTTATCCATTCGCCTTACGTGGCCCAGCCACTCAAGCTTCCCGCTCTTAATAAACCGGACTGTGTCGGCACCCTGAATCAGTTGGTCCAGTTCATAGTTCATTCGAATCCTCCAGTAGCCATCTGCAGTTTGTAGAGGTCCAAAGATTTCTCGTAAGACTTTTCGTTCAAATATTCTTAGATGTTTCTCGTCTGTGCTGGTTAATGTCTAGGCTTCGCTTCGGTATGTTACTGCCGGTCGTATAAGGCTTTTGTAAAAGTCAGCTTAAGTTGTTTGCTTAATATCCTAGATTTGAAAAACTTTTCATAGCAGTCATAACACCTGTTGCCACGTACGATGCGGGACTTAATTTAGTTGCTGCAAGAGCTGTTCTGAGTAATTTGTGAACCTAAGTAAGAGGATTGTTGGACACGTTCAAATGTATAATTGTCAACTGAGACGATATGCCTGGTTGTTTGTGACATTCCATTGAAAATGTCACCTTAATACAGAACACAAATACAAAATACATATAAATAAACAAAACGTGTAATTGCGGATAATAAAGAAAATATATAAAATTAAGTTTGGCAGCATGCAATAAATAACAGAAATGAATAATCTTATACTAATAAGTTGACATTAACAAAATCTGTTGCTACGCCAGGAAATAGAAAACGTGTTTAGTAGCCGTATAAGGATGTTTGCAACACCGGCTAAACATCAAAGTCTCGGATGTTGTAGCAGTTTCTCGCTGCGCCCTCGACTACAGTGTCTACGTATCGCAACACCATAGAACTATCTTGCAACTAATATACGCTACTCAGATGTTTCGAAAGCGTCCGCCCAGTTGTGAGTTTACAATTCAGTGCTTGATATTTTAATTGTTATTTGTTGTGTCTGGATATTTGTAATTGGATGGCATTTATTGTTTTTATTGATAGTGCATGCTGAAAAATTGTATTCTTATAAAACTATTATACATAAGTTTTGATATATATTGAAAGTAGAAATAAATTTCAAAGTAACGCTTTGTCTGCTGTTAAACAATTTATTCCACTGTCATAAGATACGACTCCATGGATTCGTTGTAAAAACGTCTTAGAAGACACTAAGAAGATATTGTGAATATTTGGGATAAACGTTTTATACAGGAAAACCCAATTAATGTCCGAAAAGTTAAATAAATTCAACATACCTTATAAATTAAAATACTTATTAAAAATAGAAGAAAACAGTCCACAACTAATATAGAGTAGGTATGCCTACTTAATCCTATATTACTGCATAATAGAAAAAAAAACACAACTGTCAATGAGCGCATAAATTAAGCGTAGAACATATCAAACAATCTGAGTACATTTTGACTTATTAGCACATATTCGAATGTGCCAATTTGTGGACTGTTTTGAAATTGAAAAGATTTGGTAGGATGGTGATTAACACATAGGTTGATGATAGTGATAATTATACAAACAGATACAAATTCATATATAATTACTACGACAATTTAAAAGAGTTTTATGATTTGTGAACTGCTTTGGGTCTTATTACGAATATATTCATGAAATGGAGACAATAGAATTAGAATAGATCTATACGAATTTATAATCGTGAATTAAATTACAGTACAAGTTAATCTAAAGAGTAAACTCTAAATGTAGAGTTTACAATTTTTGAAATACCTTAAATTGCTTTTAAACTGCTTTAGAATCTTCTATATGTAACATTTATCATCATTAACATCGTCGTCGTCATCGTCGTCGTCATCATCATCATCATCATCAACAACATCGTCGTCGTCGTCGTCGCCGCCATCGTCGTAGTTGTCATCATCATTGGTGCCGCAACTCATCGCTGAGTCTTGGCCTCCTTCAGAAGCATTCTCCAACGGTTCCGACCTAACACGATGGCTCTACAGTGCGTAAGTCCAAATAGTTTGGCTTCATTGCTCATACCGTCAATTCATCGCAACTTCGATCTGGCTCAATTTCTTCTTTCATCCAGCTTATGTTTCTTAGCCAGAATTTGTTTTCCCGAGACCGGAAGCTTGTCTTTTGTGGAACTCCCAATCTGGAGAACCGGGTTTCTTGATTTCGGGGTCATCTCCCTTAGACCGGTTGGCTTCTCACGACTAGTGCGCCTGGTCTCTCCGTAGGCACATTCTACTCAGTGAAAGAATAGGTAAGTAGAAGTGTTAATAGGTGGATCGTTGTGGGACATGTTTCTCTGGCTCCTGGGCTGGGACCTATCAGGCTGGAGAGGCCCTACCATTAGGTACGCTACTGCTAGCTTGGCCCTCAACTTTCACTGGAGCACACAAACCCCTCGCCAGCACGATCTGCTTTGATAAGGCGATGTATCTTGAATATGCAGTAACTTATTAGTAGAATATAATTGTAATTCATTTTCCGCGCTGTCTGTGAATAGAGGAAGTTCTTGATTCCGCCTGCTGGAGCCGTTGTGTGGCAGTTCCTGATCGTTTTCCGTTTGTTCCTTTGTATTTCCAAGGATATTGCTGAAAAAGTCAAAAATCTGACTTCAAAATAGTATAAAACGTCTACTGGTGTAGGCTAAATGTACATAAACACATGTGAAGCATCCTGTGTCAGGTACATACGGGTAAAGTTTGATTCAACAGAAATATTTTTTTCTCGTACCTTACACTGGCACGCCTATCAAAATATAAATAGTGTATGATTTTATAACATGTACTTATGTAGTCTGTTTTACCAGTTCATTTGTGTCGGTGAGTGTAAACGTTTGATAAGCGGTTTTACTTCTTCATAATCGTGATACAGCTAGCCGTTTCACTGTATTATGTGACATATAATTTTAAAACAAGCTTAACCTTACTAGGGTGTTCAAATTTTAGCAACACTTAAGACGTTTGGGTCCAAAATGACCCATACGGGAAAAATTATTTTTTTCAACAAAAAAGTTTCTTGTTAGCCTATGCATATTTATGTTTTATACATTAGGCCTAAGTTATGATAATGACTGACCAAAATAATCACCTAACAATGCAGTATATCAGCATTTTTATCATATATGTTGCCTTGCACATTTCATCATATTTTATTTTTATATATGTAAGTATGTATTTATTTGTGTACTAAAACTAACATAATTCTGTATTTTTATTTGTTATAAATACAGTAAAGATTTCTAAGCACGAAACGAACACATTATTATATTCTGAAACAAAAACTTTATTGATAATCTAGCTATTAAAATTCTGTTTATTGGAAATTTAAAAATCTGTATTATTAAAGAAATGTACATTATTTCATGAACATAATTTTTATGAAATACTATTCTATACGACAAAGATTAAAGTCATTTCTAAATTATTATATAACACAGGCAAAAAACAAAATGGAAAATCTTATATTTGTATGTTACGAGACTATCTGTCAGGTAAACTGTTTCTGTTACGTAAACTTACACAATTTCACTGAAACATTTATTACATATATGGGTGAGGTGATTCTTGCAAGTAAACTTGTCACATTTTGAGCACTTCACAGAAGACTTATTGTCAGTTTTTGGGCACAACTGGCACCTCCCTCTTTTTCTCTGCATTGTATCTGGATTCTTCATAATAGACTGAGTTGGTACTGCAAGTTCAGCTTGTACGCGTTCAACTTCATCTCTTGTAGCTTTTCCTCTTGGCATATACTGTCGTCTGTCAATGTGTTTTTTGATCAAAGATTCTCCAAGGTTTTCTAAAAATATTCTTCTCCGGTCATTGCATTTTGGCTTCTATTGAAGGTTGATGGAAGTAAATAAAACAAAAGAATTGACACCCGAAATATCAACTGTATTTGAAAAGACAACTATGGGCCAACGATTTGTTTTCCTTTTTCAAGTATAGTTTGCACACATCTTATCTAGAGTATCAACAGCCCCTTTAGGTTTGTTGTAATCTAAAATAAGCAGTGGTTTTTTATCATCATTACAACTTATTTTGTCATCGTGGTGTAAAGTACTCTGTAGTACAACACACTTATTCTTTTTTGGAAAGTAAGAGACCAGTGTAGTATCCCTCGTAAATGCAAACTTTGAGGTCAGTGCAGGTACATTTTTTGTTTCTAGAAGTGGGGGAGGAAGTGTAGGCTTATTTTTCTTGATAGTTCCTACCATTGTAATACCTCTTCTGAGAAGCGTTTGGCCTAATCCATACGATGCAAAAAAGTTGTCACAAGTAACATTGTGGCCTTTGAGACCAACTGTCAAATCCAGAACTACCCTAAGACCCTGGTTTTTCTCTGGTAGTGCACCTTGTGGCTTTCCTAAATATGGCTGGATATTCCAAACGTAACTAGTGGCATTATCACATACAACCCAAAACTGTATGCCATATTTAGCTGGTTTTTTAGGCATGTATTGACGGAAAGGGCATTTCCCTCTAAAACCAACTAACCTTTCATCCACTGTGACATATTCGGTAGGATTGAATATTTTGGCAAAATTTCAACCCATTTCTCCCACAGCTCTCTAATAGATGCGAATTTATCACTAGCGCGCCTACTTGATCGAGTTTGAAGAGCATCAAAACGGAAAATACGAGAAATAATTTTAAATCTTTCCAGTGACATTGTTGCCCGAAATATTGGCCTTCCTTTTGTTTCATCCCACAAACTCTCAGTTGACTCATTATGTGATTTATAAACACCTGCCAGTAACAAAAGTTCAATATAAGCGTCTAGTTCTGTTGAGTCAATTTTTTTTCAATTCTCCCCATAAATACGGTTGCCTTCTTCATTTGTTTGGGTCAGGATTATATTTTCAATTGGAGGGGGAAAAATACTTTGAATGCCGAATATTCATCAGTAACACGTGCAGTTGCATACCTGGTTGGTCCTGGCGTAAGTGTCATTACATCATGAGAAGGACGTCTTCCTATCTGGAGCTCAGGCTTGGTCTTCCACTGAATATCACCGTTTTTAGATAATAAAGTGTTATTTCCTGGTTCGTGATGTACTTCTTCATCTTCTGAATCTGAAGACACACATTCAGAAATATTATCTTCAATTTCTGAAGCAACTTCTCCTTCGTCGGAGATTTCCGATAACACTTCTTCAACGTCCATCATTGTTCATACAAAAGCCACTTCAGTCAAACACAAGTATGGTAATAAAACCAAAGAAAGAGCACTAAAAATTAACCTCACTCACACTCTGCTCAAGGAGCACTGACTGACAGACGGAGAGGGAAAACCTTCTTGTAGGTGGGCAGGCACTGTTACTAAGTGGAGTAGGTGGGAGAGAATGTAGCAACCAGTGTGACCTTGTACTATGAGACTATGCATTGAATCATCAAACGAGACAAAGTAATGAAGCTTTTGAATCCAAAGTACAGCTTATAATATTAATAAAATAATTACTTCACCTATGGGTCCAAAAGGACCCGAACAACTTTTTTGTATAAAAACGTGTCATAAAATTTTATAAGCGGTTTAAAAAATTTATATTAGAGAATGATACTTATTTATAGGTATTTGACAAAGTCACAAAACGGAAAGTTGATCTAATAATTTTTTAACAAACAGCAGCGTAAAACAAAATCTTTTGGGTCAAAAAGGACCCGAACACCTCAGCAGGGTTAAACACTCCAAGATATTTACGTTGTCAGATTAGTTTACCGTCATCGTTTTGTGAAAAGCGAAAAACGAACCACACCACGAATTTGCGCCATAGGCAACTAAAGTCGACAGACGTTATTATACGATGAAAGTAAATGTATAAGATGCCTTTGTATGATGTAGGTGAGAAAATCAGTAAGTATATAAGAATTAAGAAAATATCATTTAAAAAAGTTATAACAAATTCCAGTAGGCTATATCAAGGACCTGTTTTGCGATAAAAGACTATAAATTGTGAATGAGAGCGGTTAAGAAAAGTTCGAGGGTGGTGTTTACTTCTTCAGGAGTTGAATGTTAACGTTTCTGGCGACGTCAGGCTCGGTAAGTAGAATTGATTTGTTTGTCGGAACTACCTTTGCTATAGCACTGAAGTAACATCTGTGTTATTATCTTATCAAGTACTGACTCAAACATTAAAATAAATTTAAACATGCCAATTCGTGGGTGATCACTGTATAACGGTTATAGGTTACTTACAGACTAATAAGCAAATAAATGTATGTCTTATAGCTAAATTTCAAAGCAAAGGTAAAGACAATCATATTCTGCTCAATATGAAATAGTGTTTTAGTTCCATATCGTCTGATATTAAAAAAATCTATCAAATGTATACAATATGTTTTCTGGCACAAAATCAAACGCGTTTGTCTGAAATACTGGATAAATTTAACTTTCATATCGTCAGCAAGACAAAATAAATTGCATTATTGGGCAACGAAAGAAGTGATTATAGCACAAAGACGCCGAACAATAAAAATGATTCACTAAGTAGTTAACAATTTTTGTTACGTATAAAATTTAAATTAATTTACTCTTTCCAGCTGAATTTATAACAGTTTAGGCTAGTTTATTCAATTGAAAGTTCGCACTACACTTACAAGAAAAGAACCAATACCAATACTAAGAAAAGAATGGTTACGCTTGAATGTCTCCTCACAATGCAATATCCAGGTGAATGCAGACTTAAGCTTCTAAATCTACCGGCAAGTGCCAAGTGAATAGACATCATGGAACTTCAATGCTGATGTACTGTATATGCAGATAGGGATATTTTGATATTCGTACGTAACCTAATGTTTTTATGTTCTATATACAATATATATAGCCTAAGTATTGTAACAACAGCTAATTATACAGTTAATTGTAAAGGTAAATTTTAGAGAAGTAATGGGCTAATTTTTTCTTCCTTCTGAGTATCGAACAACACTGTAAATATTTTACAGATATTGGACATTGTGATGATCCAACATTTACTGATAATTTAGTATTTGCCGCTCACACGATGAGAGGTGTTTTATCCTCTCCGTAACAAGAGGTTTATAAATACCATTCTTTAAATTATATTTTTATTCACAAGATAGGTTACGCAAAATAAGTGAAAACACTAGTATAGTAAACTTTTATCTTTTAAAGTAGTAAGCTAAATTAATCTTTTATGCATAAATTAATCGTTTGCGTTTACCGTAGGCCAAGGCCTACTTCTATATACAATAGAGCACACCTATAAATTTTCTCAGTTTCTTACTAATTTCGTTAAAAATATTTTTTTTTTTAACTTGTGGGAATATCCTTTCAAACTAAAACAAAATATTATTTCGTTATACTATAATTTTGATTTTACTGTTTATGAGCTGCTACTTAGGATGTTGTTAAGCTCGATTGTCTTTACAGTTTTCTCATAAAAGACACAGAAGTAAATAAAATAAAATTTTAATAATTGGCGTCTATCATATAGCGTAAATTATGTCCTTTTTGTATTAGGCGTACATATTATTATGCCATTGTGTGTTTGTGTCAGATTGGAAAGAAAAATTTAGAGGATTCAAAATATAAGGACATACAATCTCAATTTTATAATGAGGAAAATGTTTTACCGTAGCAACCGCCACATAACAAACTTTATCCTGGAATAAGCAAATAGATATAGAGTGACTAAAATCACCAGACCGTAATACATTTTCTTTTTCTCGTTTTTCTCAAATAATATATTATGAAATTTTGTCGTGTACTTTAATGAGTTTTGCGTTATTCAAGTTTTTAATTTTATTTTAAAAAATATGAAAAAATATTAATTTATGTTTACATAAAAACTGTATCCAATTAAAGTTTTTTTTCAAAAACAGAAATAAAATTAACAAATAAATTAAAAAAGAAAATAAAGTTGAATGTGAGGGTTTACTTAGCTCCGTATAATTGCCACGGTTTGTTTCCTCCAATTAATATTGTTGTTTATACTTTATTCCTGTATGTATACTGCAGTATCCTCGTAATTTAATAATAGTGAGAAAAACAGACTTCTGATAAACCTAATTGTTTTGAATTATAAGTTAATTTAGGACTTTTATGAATTCGTATAGTAGGTTTCAGTCAATAAGCTGTACAGCTGCTAATCAAACCGACATTGTATCCATTGATTAATGATGTTTACTCTTATGAAGTTTTTGTTTCTGACAGAAGAAAATAAAGCTAAATTGCATAGTAGATTCAGTACTATTCCATCCGAACTCTCATGATATACAAAGACGTGTTAGAATTTGATATTTAAGGAAAATTGTCTTTTTAAGCTCTAAAAATTGTATTCAAGGTCTCATGACGATGATGACATCATGTCAATGATGATTTGAATTATTTTGTGTTATTACTAAATAAAGTAGTAGTAGTAGTAGTAGTAGTAGTAGTAGTAGTAGTAGTAGTAGTAGTAGTAGCAGCAACAGCAGCAGCAGCAGCAGTAGTAGTAGTAGTAGCAGCAGTAGTAGCAGCAGTAGTAGCAGTAGTAGTAGTAGTAGCAGTAGTAGTAGTAATAATAGTAGTAGCAGTAGTAATAGTAATAGTATTCTAAGTATTCTATAATAGTGGGATGTGTGTATTAGTATTACAATATTTGTACATTTTATATACTCGAATGTAACATGTTACTGAAATTTTATTTTGTTAATTGAATCGTCCAAAAAACTCAAACCCTTTACTATAAATATGTGTAATTTTAACATATATAACACTTCAGTAATGCAGTCTTTATCAGTCTTTAAAACTTTTTGCTTCCTATGTTGAAGTTTACAAGTTAACCAACTTTGAGCGCAGTTTTTAACATACAACCAAATAACCCTCCTTACGATTCCCTCCTTTCTCATGTCTTATTTGGTCTGTCTCACACAAGTATATAAGAATTTGTAATAAAATTAAAACTTAATATCAGCAGAAAATAAACGTATGCAAGGGAAAGAAGCATATATTTAGATACACAAGTCAAAGTAATTTGTTACATTGTGTTTTCTTGAATTCTGTAGGCTACTCTCACAATTATTCTAATAGCGACTTTTGTATAACCGTAATCTGTCATCGTATCTTTGACACTTCATTGGTGGACATATACAAGTCCTCACCTCGCTTTTATTACATAAAAACATATACATCTCTCTTTCCTTTTTTATATATTACATATACACTTATATCTGAAAATTATGGGTTTGAAAATAAATACATTTTCAAATATTTTACAGCAAACTAAAAATGAGTCTTTACTTGTTTTATATTTTATAAGAAATTTTATAATATCACTTTCTTGTAATTTGGTGGGTTATGTTCGGACGATCCAACAAAAATAAGTGTGTTTAGAAATTGCGATTACTAAGGGATGTAGATAGACATATTCCCCTGGCATCATAGGTGGTCAAATCATATTTGTAATCATATAACGAAAAACAGAAAGTAATAACGAAAAACAACAGAATTAACTTGTTCGGGGTTACAGGGTGAGCGTAGGGGGCAATTTTAAATTGGAGTTTTAATTTCAAATAAATGAAACTTGATTTAAAAATAACATAACATGTAGACTTATGCTATTTATTTTGTGTATAGTCAATTAAATGTTGTAAACATACGTCACAAAGGAAAAACGTTTGTTAAACAATTACGCAATGTTAATATTTTTTAAGCGTATCAAACTGTAGAACAATTACAAACGTCAAACGTTTTCAGATTAAATCGGTACGTTAAGGAATAATTTATCTAACCTTGAATGACACGAATTAATACTATTGGTAATTGTTAAAAAACATTAATAACGTTGTGTGACTTAAATGAGTAAACATGAGAGAAACATAAGAAATTTCCCTGTCAAAAAGTCTGAGAATTATTATACCAAATTTTATTAATGGAATTATACGTACAATTAAAGACTTACTTTTTACTTATTGCCTATTATTGTCAGATTTCGTTTTTGTGTTTTATTATTTACATTGGCCGGGGTTTAATGAAAGGAATGTGTATATACAATTAGTCTCCACATGTTGATAAACGTAACCCTTCTCTTGTATGAAAGGTTTGAGTTTTGTCTAATTTGTTATAAACACGGCTATAACCCAAGACATCACATTTGAGAAAAAGGTCTACACTGGATCAATCCGACATGAACAAGTCTATACTGCCAATTGATTTCCCATAGGAAACTGTTACTACACATTGTTAAACCTCTAAGGTCTCTCCAGCCATCTTGATTGCGCGTGCGTCTTTTAATTCCGTCAGTCTAGCGATTACAGTGTACTCATAACGTGATATGTCAGCATCTGTTTTTAATGATTTTTCAAGTTTGTGCTCTGAATTAAATTACCGAATAGTCCTAAGCTACCTATATTGTCAGCATATGAAAAGAGAAGTTTACATGACAAACTTGCGCCAAAATTGTGAAACTCATTTTCTACTACACTGATTTCTTTAGCCCTATTTGCACAGAATATGCAAAAGTGTAATGAAGTGTAACAAACAGCTTTTTTACATTACAAATGTGGAAAATTCTGAAAACGTTTGTAATCCAGTAACTGTAAAGCGGATATAAAGGAGGAGGTAGAATATATAATTGTTTTATTAAGACGTACACACCAGACACACAACCATGATAGATTTTTGTTATTTATATACAATGTGTACACACGGGCACGACGGGTATGAGAGAAGTAGTTTTTTGCAAATTTTTCGTGGTAAATATTCACGATCACAGCAAGTGTTGCGGTTTGGAAGCTCTTGAATGATCGCGAGTTATTCCAAAGACGCTAATCAAGAAAGGCTGGATTGCATTAGAAAGAAGTGGACTGTATTGCGAATATTGAACATGCGTTTATTGACAATTTTAATTATTAGTTATGATCGGCACGTGCGGATGCATTTGGGGGCAATAACGCCCGAAAATTAATTTTGAATGAAATCGTGGTCCATCGTAGATGGACGCAGGTAAATTGAGTTAAATAGAATCTTATGAATGCATATTAAAAAATATCCAGAAGCCGCGGCTGGAAGAGAAGTGTTTAACGAGAGATGCGCTCGGAGCCTTGTTAGAAACTAAACTAAACTTGCCTGTAGCCGGCGGTGAGGACCGGCTGCAGCGTTTGATAAGCGCGTGACGTCATCCGCGCGTGCCGCATTGCGGCGGTACACCGCGTACAGCTGATAAACAAGTACAAAGTTTAAACATACTGCCCGCCAAAATCGGGACGATTTTGTACATTAAAGGTTAACTGGGAACAGTATATTACAAACATTATCAATGTAGTACACTTAAAGGCTTACACATAAAATATGTAGAAAACAAAATTCATTAAGCTAGCACAAAGCTTAAGTCAAAACAAAACAATTTCTGTGCTAGAAAAGGTACAAAAAATAAAAAATCATGATAAAAACGAGCCTTTACATAACTAAACATGATCTCTCTTGAAGCATAACATGTGGATAAGAAATACATACATTTAAACCTTGACAAACGTAAATAACAACCTTAAATTATATAAGAGAAATCATCTTGCTCACTGCTTCATATATAGTAATAGAAATAATAGAAACATAATAATGTTATCATAATGTCCATTAGAAAATACAATACATACGTGGAATGATTGACACTATAAGTAACACTTGTAGTTCTCAGAATTTGAATTATATAAACATATTGACAATACACAACATCCATAAATAATTAATAGTACATATGAAACACAGTCACTGTTGCAGTTATAGCTAGCGGCACGTAAACAATATTACAATGTGTATGATACAATTGGCTTGTATGCTCGCCCGGGGAATGCCCTGGGCGTGGTCCATGCAATGTGACACGCACACACTCACACACACACACACACACACACACACACACACACACACACCTCGTATGGCACGCATACGATTAGTTCTATAACTTCTATGCCGAAATGCAACTGCTGAGATTGCCGGACAAAAATCAAGAGCGTGTCTGACAATTCCTGAGACGACAAAAAGGACGTGTCTCTATCAACAGCCGCGAGCCTAGAATTGCGAAAAAATCGACGGCAATATGCGAAGACGCGAATAAGCCTCGTAAGTGATGAATAATCTTCAACATAACTATGTGTTAAGGATGCGACAATTAGTGAGGTTTGAACCTGCCTGCGACGTTCCTCTTCAAGGTCGGGAAAAGTACAGGGAGTATTAATGTCGAACGCACTGACCGGCCGTGAAGCTGACTCGAGCGCTAACCAGGAGGGACCATGCCACCATTGAGTATGACAGTGCAAGCTACGAGGGAGGCAACCACGCGATAAGATATCGGCAGGGTTGTCATTTGATACTACATGACGCCAAGTACCCCTGCTTCTAACAAGACGCTGTATTTCCGCGACACGGTTGGCCACAAATACCTCCCAACGGGAAGATTGCTGATGTATCCAGAACAACGCTATCATGGAGTCCGATTAAAGATATATTCCGTCAACATTGTAATTGATGGCGTTTAAAACTTTGGACGTTAATTGCGCCAACAATAAACAAGCACAAAGCTCAAGTCGTGGTAGCGTTATCTGTTTCAGCGGAGCGACCCTAGATTTAGCACACAACAAGTTTGATGATATGGCGCCGTTCGAATAGACCGCCCGCACATAAATGCAACACGCGTAACCTTTAGCCGAAGCGTCGGCGAATCCGTGCAGCTGTAATGAACTAATTGGGTAATTGTTCGAACTCTTAACCGATCTCGTAATCTCAAAATGAGTGTCGGAGACTAATTGAGCGTATAATTCCAACCATTGATTGGCTAATGACCCAGATAGGGGTGCGTCCCAATCTGTGCCCGCCAACCACAACTGTTGCACGAAATGCTTGCAGTAAAATGTGATGGGAGCGATCAAACCTAATGGATCATACATCCCGGCGATGATCGACAACACGCTTCTCTTGTTGAACACGGTTAAATTATTATCACTCCTAACGGTGTATAAAAAGTTATCCCTTTCAACGTTCCATTGGATTCCCAATGTACGCACGTTTTGACCTTTGCTGAAGTCACGGGTTACTTGGGCACGAAGGGTCATAATCTTATGGTGGTTAGAGAACCACTTATGCAACGTAAAACCATACCTACTCAACAACTTCACGATCTCGCATTTCATTTCAGCTAAGCCGTTCGGATCATCCGAACCCGTTATGAGATCGTCTACGTAAAAGTCATTTGCTATGGCCTTAGCAGTTGTAGGGTAGTCGTGTTCATTTTCGTAGGCTATCTGAGCCAGACAACGTGTAGCAAGGAAGGAGGCACTAGCAGTGCCGTATGTAACCGTCCTTAACGCGTAATGTCGCAATTCCTTGTGCGGCGCATCACGCCAAACGATGCGTTGCAGGTTTGAATCCTTGGGATTAACAATGATCTGGCGATACATCTTTTCTATGTCCGCAATAAGTACGTATCGGTGGGTACGGAACCGAATCATTATCGAAAACAGATCCTGCTGGATCGTAGGACCGACCATTAAAGTATCGTTAAGGGACAAATTATTTGTGGTTTTAGCGGAGGCGTCAAATACCACGCGCAATTTAGTGGTTAAGCTAGAGTCCTTGAAGACTGCGTGATGGGGCAGATAAAAGATCTCTGACCTGTCAAGCGACAGATCGTATTCATTAAGCGGCGACATGTGACCAAGTTTCAGATAGTCACTCATGAACTCGCTATAATCCTTATAAAGGATAGGGTTCTGCTTGAACTTGAACTCTAACGATTGGAATCTGCGGATGGCTCCGCGGAGAGAATCTCCCAAATGAAATTTATCATATCTGCGGGGCAGGGATACCACGAATCTCCCATCGCGGTTACGGCTAGTGGTTTCCACGAAATGTTTTTCACACGGCGAGTCCTCAGATTGGGCTTCGCGACTAGAGATCTCCTCCAACTTCCAAAATTCTTTTAGTTGCGAGGAAATCTGATTATCATCCTTACAGACCATAAAGGAAGAAACTGTTTTAATTATATCGACGTTGAAGGGTAAGTCACCGGCCAAAATAAATCCTAATTTGTTTTCCTGAATTATAGGAAAGTGTGGTCCGCGCGTAAATTTTATAGGTTCAATTAGTTGGAGAAAATATTGAGCGCCGATTAATATATCGACTTGCGCGGAGCAATGTAGGTGAGGATCCGCCAAGAATATGCGCTTGGGTAAATTCAAAGAGGCAAGATTGAACGACTCCGCCGGTAAATTATTAGTTATACTGGGTAATACGGCACAATGTACGTTTAACGTGAAGGGTTTATAGCGTGAATGTAGCCTTACATTAGTACTGAAGTCAGCCTGGGAAAGCGAGTTGTTTATACCCGTGATGGGCAGTTACGATTTAACCAATTGGAGGCCCATTCTGCGGGCGAAATCCATTGTGCAAAAGTTCGCTTGAGAACCGGAATCCAGTAATATCCTAACGGGAAATTTGTTGCCGGCCTTATTGGAGGTCATACAGACGGTGGTAGATAACAATACCGATTTATTGGTCTGTGATTTCAGTGAACATTGGTTGTTAACAGAAGTTGCGTCCCTGTTGGGGACATGAATCGTGGTGTGGTGACGCCTCGAACATTTTTTGCATGAGAATTTTGAGGGACATTTTGAGCTTTCGTGTCCCGAACGGAAGCAGTTTAGGCAAAGTTTGTTTTTTATTAACACGTCTTTTCTGTCAGGGATAGACAGCGATGTAAATTGTAGGCAGTCGCTAAGTCTATGCCCACCGTTACACAGCCTGCATAAATTGCTTCTAATATGTGAGTGGAATGCGCCCTTTGGAGTGCTTATCTGTTTAACTGCCTTGCGATAAGGAGACTTATCGCTTTTGTTCAACCTGCTCGTTGGGCTAGTCGCGTTATCGAGATTTTGCAGTAATTTTCTTCGTGAATTTAGAAAATTTATAAAATTATTAAAATCAGGGAACTTATGCTCCGACAAGCTCTCTTTCCACAAACGTAAAGTGTAGTTATCAAGTTTTTTGGCTAAATAATTTACGACAATAATTTCGAACGTGTTGACTGGCAGTTTGAGATTATTCAAAGCGTTTATATTGGCAGAGATTTGATCAATAAATTGCGATATGCTAACTTGGGATTCTTGTTGTACTAATGGTACGTCCAGGACATTCCACACGTGATGGGCGGAAACAATTAGCTTACTGTCATATCTATTCCTCAACAGATCGATAGCCACCGCGTAATTCTCATGAGTGATTGGCAACGATTTTATTACGTTAAGAGCTTCGCCATGTAATGACGAGTGCAAATAGTGAAGTTTCTGTATATCCGTCAGATCTGTTCTGACGTGAATTAATTCGAGAAAAATATGGTAATAATGTTGCCACTCAACAATACTACCCGCAAACCGTGGTAATTTTATTGTTTCCAATTGAATGTGGGGTGTTTTAGACTGTTTACTTTCAGCATTAATTACTGGTTTTTGGTTCATATGCTCAGCTTGCTCCAGCAGGTGTTGAAATTTACATTCTATATTACAGAGATCGTCCTCCGTTTGTACTCTATCACTCGTCAAAGCAACGTCCGCTTCCTCAGCTTCGATTTGTGACTGTATCTCATCATATTTGGTGGATAATTCCATCAAATGACGCAGTTTTATTTTCAGCGCATGAGGATCGCTTGTTAACAAATCGAAGTTATCCGCGAAAGTATTTACTCGGGATATTGAGGCTTTAATTGTACCTCGTTTTTTTATTAGAGCCCTTACATCGGCCATTATTACAATTTAAGAGAAAAAAGGAAAAATATTTAGAAAGAAATTGAGCATAGAGCATGTGAACCACAAATTTAATTTTGAATGAATTTGAATACGTTTCGGTAGCTAGCGATCGTTGTTTAGAACATAACCTTACTCTCTACAATTAATCAAGCTTTGTTGGCAATTAAATTATTAAAATTATGAATCTAAATGGTAACAAAGTATATCTTTATCTTTAAAGTTTTAACTGATAATGAGCTGCCAACCATTTATTAATTTGTATTGTGTAATGACGGTGTTCGTTTATACAAATGCGTTAAGAAATAACCACTAAAGTGAAATATTATTAAACATCAAATATAAGTAAAGTTTATAGTCACGTGGCCGTCGATCCATTCGTGATGAAGCTGGCTTCGATCCCGTTTGGAGCTGTTACACCTCCTGTCTCTGCTGGTCAGATGACGCCTCATGTTGTACCCTCCATGAATTAAAGCTGTGGAATCTTTTTTGATAACCTCGCAAATGCTGTCCTGCTTTGTCCCGTCGTCTCTGGTCTACTGCTTGGCCGAATCTTGTCGAGATGACTGCGACGTGATTCACAACAATGGTGTCGCTCAGGACGAGAATGATGCCCGTAGGGCGTGATTAAATTCAGATCGGTTGGTCCAGAAATGATGCGTATAAAGAAATGCTGTCGCTTGTGGACCCAAACATGAGCAATCCGTCCCGTGGTGACCAAAAACGTTTTCGTTTTTGGGCCAAAAATATGAAATCCTGCCGTTGGGACCAAAAATGATGTCGTTTTTGGGCCCGAAAATATGAAATCCGGTCCGGTGGGACCAAAAATGTTGCGGTTTGGAAGCTCTTGAATGATCGCGAGTTATTCCAAAGACGCTAATCAGGAAAGGCTGGATTGCATTAGAAAGAAGTGGACTGTATTGCGAATATTGAACATGCGTTTATTGACAATTTTAATTATTAGTTATGATCGGCACGTGCGGATGCATTTGGGGGCAATAACGCCCGAAAATTAATTTTGAATGAAATCGTGGTCCATCGTAGATGGACGCAGGTAAATTGAGTTAAATAGAATCTTATGAATGCATATTAAAAAATATCCAGAAGCCGCGGCTGGAAGAGAAGTGTTTAACGAGAGATGCGCTCGGAGCCTTGTTAGAAACTAAACTAAACTTGCCTGTAGCCGGCGGTGAGGACCGGCTGCAGCGTTTGATAAGCGCGTGACGTCATCCGCGCGTGCCGCATTGCGGCGGTACACCGCGTACAGCTGATAAACAAGTACAAAGTTTAAACAGCAAGAGAAGTTGAATCATTTCAATTTCATCATTCTTTCGTTATGTTTAGTTATATTTGCTTATCTTTTACGACCACTACAATTTTTTTCCCTCCACAACAATATTTTTGTCGTTTACTGTGTGGTGTGGTCTCTTCCTTCAGATGCCAAACACATTTCACACAACTTACAAACGCAACATAAGGAGGCGTAACAATCACAGGCAAAGTGTTTATTTCAATGGAAAACTTTTATTTATTTTAATTGAGCATGGGAGTTTGTGTAATACGTTTAAAAACAGTAGGCTTAATAGTACTGTTGTATATAAGCCTAAATATTTTCCCAACACTATTCGACTTGGCTACATTTTTGTTTACTACACAAAATTATATCTGCAATTATTTTGTTTTTATTATTTTTGCGTCATTCTTAATAAAATTTTGAGAATATTGTTTAGAACAAGCAACACTGTGTTATAAGTTGTGAATTATGTTTGATGCTTAATTTAATTAGGAGAAGAGCATTATAGCCTATCAGAACAAATTAAGACAATTTTAGATAATGATTTTAAATTATCTACATTGTTTGCTTTGGTGGTTACTATTATTCGCGCATTCAACATTATGGTACTACCCGTAACACCCTTATATATGTGATCTATTTCATCGTACATTTTAATTCGAGGTAGAGACATATAACTAAGGAGTTACTGGAAGTTACAACATCCCCCACACCCCATCTCTTGGGTGGGCCACCAATGATGTCTTATACGTAAAATCTGCAGGCAGGCTGTTCTGTCGCTAGCGGCCGTAATGTACCACTTAAAGTATTTAGGCTGTAAATGCTAAAATTCCTGCTATCACTAACACCCCAAAGCTTACAGAATAATATCAGATAACACACGCGCGCGCGCGCGCGCAGTTATTTGTAAACTTTCAAGAAAACCGATTGAACAATCATGTAGACAATAGGAGTCAAAAATTCAAAACCTAGTAAAATTGTAAAGACTTAGTCACTGGAGCAAATTGTTTTGGTGTGCCTAACGTGGCGTTAGTAAACTATAACTTAACTTCATGTATTTTCAGCATGCAGTAATTAAAGGGGTGACTCACTGCATTACTTTCCTATTTAATATGGTACAGGCCTAGTTAATTTCAATTTGTGTTGTTTATTAAGTTATAACTTAACGAAAACTGTTTAATATTTAAATTTCTAGAGACGTCTTAAAAAATGTCAAGACGTACGGGGTCATAGCCGTAAATATTGATAGCTGTAGAAGTAATGGTGAAGAGCATAATGAAATTTAGGTGGCATCTCTTATGTCTATGAAAAAACCAAATCGGTCCAAGTAGTTTTATGTTTAGACATGGTTGTCGTGATATAAAAACGTAGATGTCAAGGGCTTTATTTAATTATTGTAAACATTTGTAAGTGATGGAAATTTGAAAGTTCTTGCTATGCACTAAGACTTTATTCACAAGGAAATAATATTTTTAGCTTATCAAATACTAAGTGAAATTAAGAATCTATGTACTTTTCTTCGAATAATTAAAATTGTTTAAGTGGTAAGGTACACTTCAATATTTTGTTTATTAACAACGAACGGAAAATGGAATAATTTCCAGCAAATTTCAATTTAATTTTGTAGATTATAAAATTGTAAATCATAATTTATAAAATTTTATTTTTTGGTTGTTATTTATTATTTATATTTTACATTTATACTTTTACATTATACTGTTTACACACTAATATAAACACATTTGTAGGTTTAAACAATAATACTTTGGTTTACACTAGATAAAATATACTCTTTGTAATATAAACTTTTTACATTCTGTCTCTTATTCAAAAGGAAACTTTTTTTGTAAACAAGTACAGTCGACGAAAACAAGTAATATATTATGTTTATAATATATAACTTTCTTTATGTTTTTCACTTGTAGTATTGTTGTAAATTTAGAGTTATAATTCCACTTACATTTTCATTTTGTTGCGAAATCTGTGAAATTGCCGTGAGACGTTTTTTACAGTTTCCATGCTCAAAAGCATCGTGTTTTCATGTTTGAAGGCTTTTTTCCTACTTTTAATTTGTTAATTTTATTTTCATCTATTTCACACTACAGAGAAAACAGAAATTGTCAACATTTAAGATTAAGTTTCTTTTTACACAACACGAAATATTACTTTTGATGCTTAGATCATAATATAAATAATTCTTCCTTACACTTTGAAGTATTTCATCCATACCTTTAAATTTACATAATAACTATACACCACGCGCTATACAATTAAGAGTGTAAATCTAAAACAAAGAGTGTTACAGATTTAATTACAAGAAAAAACTTGAGTTGTGAACGTACTAAAATTGCTTTTGTTCAGTTTATGTTTGGGTACTGTTTAAGTTTTTCTTTCATAAAAACTGAAAGCTGTGTATCAGTAGCGAATTAACAGGAATTCAACAGGAACAGTTTTAACAACTCTTACAGAAGATTATGCCACTTTTTGTACCAAAGAAAATTTTCGTTTGTATAACAAAAATTATTATTAAGAAAATAACTAATAAAGTTAATAGCACATTTATTTCATGGAAAAAGTAATCAATATAAATAAATACGGGAATAAAATTATTTTGAAAGTACAGTAATTGGCCAAAAAATAATAAAAAATTGTTAGAAACGACTACAAATTATCAGTAAAACACTGAAACATTTGTGAGAAGAAAGGATTCTAATGAGACAAGAAAACGTGTAATCTAAAGTAGGGCAGTATTTTTTATGACCAGTTTCAGTGAAAGGGGTGTAGGTAATGTAATTATAAACCGTAACAAGAATGAAGAAGTAAATTAAGTATGTTATAAATAAATATTAAATAAATTTATAGGTGAAAAGATTGAAACGTTAGAAAGTAGAGCACGTTTCCTCTATAGATTTATTAGGTTTGAAGGGTGCGGAGATAATACTGTGCCCTAAACGTGGAGTGACTGCCAAAAATTTGACGACCTCCATTGCTACTACTTACCGGAGTTTTGTGTTTTAACTAAGCTATTTGCAAATGTAATTACATTGCCCAATAAATGTATGAAGTATTTGCAATAAATTTATTTATGCTTTACAAAACAAAGTACTCCATAATTAATAGTTTTATGCTTATAATATGTTATTATAATTCTATTGCGACGTCTGGAATTATAATATAATTATAATGCAAATATTATTTGCACATTATGACTTCTAGGTATTTTTATACAAATTCGAGTAATGTAAAAGTGATGTGATTTTCAAATGAAAACCTGTAGAAAACAGAGAACTGGCTTTAGCCACTAACTTATCACAGTAGGCTAACGCCAGTTAGTGCAGTTCCTAACCCACAAAATTCTACTGTTCTAGTAAACGTTAAACGAACCATGTAGCTGAAAAAATTAAAATCGTGTTTGTACATTTGGAAAATGTACTTCAGAAATGAAAATTAGATAAATTGTTTTTTCTCATAGTTACAGAAATCTCTGTATCAGATGTATTATCAGATAATATTACAAATAATGTTTATGTTAATGAAAAGTTTAAAAAATTAAGAAAGCTGTAACAAAGTGGCAGATCCAATAAACTACTACAATAAAACGTAGTCAATTCCTGGTAGATGTATATAGGCAACAAGACAGGACGTATAAGGACAAGCTTATGTTCTGTGGGTAATGAACTACTGGACAAAATAAGTCTATGTACTGTGAGAAGTGAGAAGCTACAATATCAGTAATATAATTCAGTGGCGCGAGGAAACACTGACTTCCGGTAACATAGGTATGATTTGTAGCCTCCCACTGTAATTTGTGGTATACATCGTAAATCATGTAACACGTAATAAAAATTATAGCCAATAATACATATTACTTTAATGTGTTTTAAATACGTAATAATTATTAAATAATTAAAAAGCATAGTTTAATTCCCGAAACTTTCAAAAAATTATGAAACTCAGATTGTCTCGTACTCTGCTTTTTTAAAACATTCAAATATGTTTCCCGTGTGGCTTGCAAGCTGCGTCAAAAATGCTTTATGAGATCTGTGACTGGCTCAAATTCCGAGACATGTTTATACCAGCATGAAGAATGTGATAGATCGCAGTATAGCGTACAAATAAATTTAAATATCACATGTCTCTGAACTGGACACATTTGTCGTTGAAACCTGAAGTGGTATGGTCTTACCATGAATGTCAAAAATGGCTAATGTTTACACTTAGCTGTTTAGTTATTGTTAAAATAATACGGCTAGGAAAGCAATCTTACTTTATACATAACGCGAGGCTGCAGTATTGAAACAGTACATTGTTCACTACACAAACAAACGAATTAATTGTAGTGAACTAATTGAACTTTCTAAATTGCTGTATATTTATTTACTTACATCGTCGGCTACAAATTCACTGCTGTCTACCCTAACGTCTCAACAACAAAAATGTACAACAGAAAAGGACGTTTTACAAATTTTTCGATTTTTTGTGTGTATCCGCCATCTAAGGACCACATGCTAATTTCAATTCTTTATTCTTTGTTCTTTCCTTTTTCTCCAATATTCTTTCATCTTTTCACTGTGTGTCTTCTTCCTGTCTTCAGTTTACTCTGAACCTGCGTTTTCCTCTCTCCTACCCTGTACTCCTTCCATTTTTAAAATGTTTGTACGAAAAATTTCTTTCAGTTGCTTCTTCTGCGTGTGTATTATTTTTTTTCTAAATCCTTTGGACTTCTTTAATCGAACTTGATGTTGACTTCTTTTCCCACAGATATTTGAAGATCTGCTTTGTTAACCTATTCTCGTCCATTCTATATAAATGTCCAAAAAATAATAGTCTTCTTTTTCTCATTGTTTCTGTTATATTTTTTATACTTTTATATATAAATTTGTCCATTTTATTTTTTATATTTTATCATGGAATAGTCAACATATAATGATAAAAATCATGAAATATATATATATATGTGTGTATATATATATACACACACACACACAGACATACACACATACATCCACGCATACTAAACTTTATCAACAGTAGCGTTGCCTGTTCAAGTTCTTGTTTGGGCAAAGTTTAAAATTAATGTGTAATAGCTTTCAAATATTTATAACGTCTCAAAAAATGTTAAGGATGTAATAAAATTTAACGTTTTAGCGTTTTAGCATTTCAAGTATCTCGTCCCAGAAGCTGGCATTAGTTTCATTAGACACTCTTGTCTTCACATCATTCAGAATGATTCATTTCTTCCTTCAATTTCTACATTCTCTTTTTACTGTTATCACAAAAGTTATTTTTGAGTGTATGTAATACACGTAGCTTTCTGAGTGTAATATATATATTTGCGTTCCAAGAAATCAGTTTGACATACAGGAATATAGCACTAACAAAATTAGTAATATTTAATAGAGCGAAACAAATTTTAAACAAATTTGGGCTATACAAAATAAATTTTGTTTTCCCACCGTGATGTGTACATTTTGTTGAGTTATAACAAAAGAAAACATGGAATAATCTTTTTCTTTCTGTCTTCAGGAATAATGGTGTTTCTGAATCTCTTGGCTGTAAATGGTCCAGGCTTGATACTAATAGGAATTTACCTATTACCTATTACCGCCAACCTATTACCTTACTTTATTTTATTGATGTGTTGTATTTGGTTTGTTTCCCGATTTTAAGGCGCCAAATTGTTTTATTTCCAAAACAATTAAAATGATTCTTCTTACCTATTTCTCCTTTTCTCTTATAATTCTCTTAATCCAATTCACCTGTGTCTTGTAGTTGATTTGAATTCGTTCCAAAAAATCAGGGTTACCAACCTCAATTTTTTTTTGTAAAACAAAATTTTCACCTTTGCTATATTAAGGAATAAATTGTCTGTAAGGTTAACATAAATTAAATATACAATTGATAATAGTCAATACTATATTATTTCTGTAGTGTTTTTTATTAATTTCTTTTTTTTAACCAACATGAAATATGTTTATAATATATATTTTGCTCCTTTTCTTGGTCTTTACTAGCTCAGTAGTTGGCAATAGTGTTCTCTTAGTATACAGGGTGTAGTTGATTAAAACGTTATGTTTTATTTTAATTATTTTAATTCAATTGGGTTCTTGTGATTGCAAGAAAGTTAATAACAGATCTTTAGAAAGTACAAAACTTCACATAAAACATACTTAAATTATATACAGTTTCTTAATAAATTACTTCTTAGGTTATATTACATGTGTTGGATCAAGTTGGTGAATAGGTTATTAGTTCGTTTTAAAAGAAGATTCCAATGTCCAATAATTTGATCACCATAAATTAAAAAGTGAATAAAGATATAAACTGATTGTCCCTAGTTTATTCCTTAAGTGAGTGTTTATATAAAGTTTATTAATGATTGAAAAAAAGTGTCACAGTGTAGATTAGTCTTTTTTCATTTTTAGTTTCAAGTTAATTTATACTCATCACTTTCCTTTACATCTGATTTGTCTCTCTGAGTTCGTTTTTCTTTTATAATTTATTAAGTAGATTTTTCTTTCAATTTCCAATAATTCTGGTTATTAAATTCCTTTTTTCCATACTATTATTAATCATATCACTTTGGTTCATTGCCATTTCATTTCTAGTTGATATATTGCTATTATATAATTATATTGAGCTGCATGAATTTTATGATCTGCTCTTCTCTGAATCTTATAATGGATTAATTGTTTTTTCTTTTAATGTTTTGTTGTCAAGGCAGCAAGCCTCAAATTCTTATTGGTGGAAAATATTGTTTACATTGTTAGGTCTTGCTCCTGAATTTGTACAAAATTAATAAATATTTTTAAATTAGCATAACTTTCTTATACTACTTTGAATTTCTTTGATAATAACATTATTGGATTGCATTTCTTTTAAAATTCAATTAGAAACCAAACATGACTGGTTTTGGTTCCATATTTACTGATTTACTAATTTAACAGTTTTGTTCTTTTTATATTAATTATGTTATAACTGTTTTTTTTTGATATACATTAGGTGCCCTTAAATTTATATTATCAATTTTAATAGTATTCCCTACATTTTGTCCTTACTTATTACTGCTATTATATCAAATTTTACAAATTACTGCCTCCTTCCTATAGGCTCCTTAGGCCTATATCACCTAACTTTCCTTATACAGTTATTATAACATATTTGTAGAATTTCATGAAACAAAACTATTTTAACCATAACTACAATAAATTGACATGGAACATTTAATGATTTATAATCATTTTCAAAACATTATACTATTCTTTCTAACATGCTATTTTTTAATACATTTCCTATCTCCCTATGCTCATTAACTATTATTTATTAAACATGCTTTTTTACCCTTATATATATTCTTTTTAACACAGACAGATAACTATAACTATTACTTAACTATTATTTTTGTATTTGAACACATGATCTTTAATTCTTCCTATTCCATTTGTGTAGGCCTATTATGCATTAGTTTATTCACAGTTTGCATTCATCATTTTTTACTCAAGCATTAATTATTATTCATTCTACACATTATTACTACTGCTGACTTTCAGTTAGTATATTTTTCTTGGTTCTGTTATTTACTTTAATATTATATTATTCACTGTTTTTCTTTCTTTTCTTCACTTGGATCTAACCACACCACTCACCTTATCATTAACATTGGGTATGTATTATACAAGGGGTTTGTTCCCTTCATATTCTAATAACAATATTATTTAACATTACTTAATTTACATTTATGTCTTGGTAGTCTTACATGGGACTACTCACACTAATAACATAGCTTTGTACTTTCATAATTACATTTACTATTTTATTATTGGTTAACAAGGGGTTGTGATATGGTCACAAAGTTATTTATTTTTATCCTTCCCTTTGCCAATCACTTGGGTTTTGTCATCGTCTCCGTCTTTGTCTTGGTTTTAAGTTATTATTGTGCTATATTTTAATATTTTTGTTCATTAATTCCTTCATACTTTGACCTTCTTTATTCCTTTAGTGTTGCAACTCACTTTTTTATTAAATGGCAATTTCTTCTTTATTTGTGGGCTACTTTTTGTAACGTTACAACTTAACTAAATATAATTAATTCACTACCGACTCGGAACACAAATTGTTTGTGTTCTGAGTCTTTAGTGAATTAATTATATTTACTTTTTTATTATATCTAATATTTATCTCTCCGTGCTGTACAGTTATTTTTGTCATAATCTCTCCTAGGTCTAAAGTTTATTAAGCATGTAAATAATTTTATACTATTGTAGCATAAATCTACCTCTCCAGGCAGCTTTATTTCTTGGTTATAGGTATAAAATTTGTTGTGCGTGGTTCCATATATAGGCCCTATATCGCATTAAAAACGCATTAGGGAGGCAAAATGTAGGCACTAAAGTAAGATAAGAAACACATACTGTTTGAACATACACAGGAAATAGTCATTATGCCTCACACCTCTTGTGACATTACATTTTTTAAATCACAATTTGCTCCTGCTGTGAATCGAACAAACGATGGACAAATAAACCCTTCACTTGCTAAATCAGAACTCTTGGTTTGCTAAACCAAATAATTCTTAATTTGGATAAACATGGTTTGTTTTCTGACAGCTGAAGTAATTCAACTACTGCCTTAAAATTATTCGTGTAATAATAATAATATAAGGACACGGTGCTATAAGGTTAGGCTAATACATCAATTTAATAAAAAAAATAAGAAAATTATATCGTTAAAGAAAGCAAAAGTACGTAAATATACAAACAATTTTCAACTTACAAATTAGTTAACTGTTAACTAAACTGTCTTATCATAAGTTTGCGATTTAGGCTATTATTTTTGTTAAAGTAGTATTAACTCTACATGTTATTTACCACTTCTTTGGCAAGACAAGGAAGACGAGTATAAAACTCTGTCGGCGCCAAAGTAACGTGTATTATACGAACATGGTTTCAAAAACACGAATCTGTGTATTATGTGTGTTATGTCTGCATAAATTTAACGACCTAGAATGTTCTTTTCTCAAAAATAATGAGTTTTCGTAATAAAAAATTTTAATTAGTTACAACATTATTTTTTAAATTTTGTTACGGCTAAAGCGAAATCTATGTTGTAAGTTTAAACTTGTCAGCTCCTTATAAACTATTTCATTCAGACAAAAATATTTCTGTTAATAATATTATGCAACCCGATTTCATTTTAGTTATTATACAACTGACATGACAGTTGTTTTACTAGTTTAATAAACATGCCACCAAACGTTCTCTTTCACACCGCAAGGATCGATTGTAGTTTATGTGTAACAAAACGTAATTACTTTATGTAAGTGTAAACAATAATTGCTTAACAAAATAAAAAAAAAATCATCTGTGAAGTTAACTACACCCCGGTTAGTCTGACAACGAAATACAAGGGCTCTAAAATATTTAAATACAATACTCTTTAGTATATTTTGTAACGTAACTTGTTGTTACAAAATAATCTGTATGACTGTTGTCTAAAAATTGAAATAAAAAAATAATTTTATTTAAAAAAAAATAAATTTTGTTGTTTCTGAAAAATATTTTTGTTTCGTGTTTTTTATTACTAATAATTAATAAATAATTGTGTTTATTGTTTGGGGTTAATATTTTAATGGTATTATGGTTATTAGTGTAGTAGTGTCACTTTCTGTAAATCACTTTATGATAATCTGGTTAACTCCAGTACTAGTCGATAGACGGCTCCTCTTCTTCTTCGATGCTTTCTTTAATTTCGTATATACCGCCTTTCGGTTAGTCTGTGCCCTTGATCATATTATTATTTAAGTATATTAAAGAAAAATTAAACCCAAATTGCATAAATAGAAAGTTATTAACAAATTTATTAAAGTTTATCGATAAGAATCGATATATGACAGCAGTATCGACTCTACTCAGGGCCGGTCGATAAAAAACTTTACATTGATTTTATATATAAAATAGGTTCTTCGAACGGTTATTTTAGAATAGCCAGAGAAGGGTAGGGACAAGAAAGTATAAGACTTACAATTATAAATACCTTAAAACTAACAAATACAACGTTATTAATTAATAAATGAAGTTAATATAATATTTATTCAAACCAATGGAGGCTAGAAATTCGATTGCTTCACCGCTGGAGTAAGATGATGAAGAATCAAAATGGTCGACAGGAGCATGCGCAGTGGAACGTCTATCACCTCGACGAAATATGCCTTCAATAAAGATGTCCTTTCACCGTTTATTCGTCTCAGCAATTGTGGATAATGGTTCTGGAGTTAATTGAGTGTTCCTGGTGTATTGTTTATTAGTTCACTTGGTGTAAATGTTTGTGATTATGTCTATCTCACTTTGTCACCGGTGTCAGATTTAACCTTGTTTGTTCGTCCGTAAAATTTATTGTAGTGGTGTTATTTCAATTATTTTGGCGTGTGTGGTTCTGTTTAGTTGTAATGCACTGTTCATTGCTCGTTTCCACTGTTTCACAAGTTAAAAAATTCAATTTAAAAATTTACAAAAATTTTTACTGAACTTGGTTTAATTATAGCACGCCATTCATAGGTTATACGGAGCAAAAATCTCGTTTAAGTACTCGCTTCAACGGATAATAATTAACTGTTCTCATTTCCTTCGTCTCCTGAAAATCTTAGCCAATTTAATATATATTATACATTTTTTCAAATTATCTTAGCTTCCGATACATTTTATTTGAATACATTATACACGGAAAATATTTTCGTTATTAATTAACTGTATGAAATACTAAATACATATTCGGTTTCATTAATCTATTTTGCTTATTTTGATACTAATTAATATAGTTTTACAAAGTTTTCATTTAAAAAAGTTATATTTCTTTCATTTTGGAAAGTAGGTTCAAATATGTGTTTCCTGTCTTTGACCAGATAATAGCCATTTTCTCTGATATAATTATTATTATATTGAATCTAAAATTGATATAATTGTCTATTTTTACTTAATTTCTTGCAATTTAGTTTATTAATTATTGTGTTTAAATATAATTCATTTATCTATGACTCCTCCTCTGAAATGTTAGATACTACATTCCATTTTTATTTATAATTTTACTTATCTTCTGACAATATCTTTATAAAGTATAAGTTACATCGTGTTACTATATTGTGGGTTTATCTTACATAAATATTATCAGTTTAGTTGGTTTCTAGGACTAGATTTGTCAATTATTATGTAGTCTAAATTTACTATCTGGCCTCGATTTTATCTGTTGTTACTTGCAAAGTTTTTAATAATATAGTTAGTTTATACCCTTTTCTGACCTTCTATTTTAATATAATATTTATTAATAATTTGTTCCTTTACTATTATAACATTGAGTATTGATTTTAAACAATTAAAATATAACACTTATTTACTATTAAATCTGGTATTTTGAATCATACCTTTTCTGTACTGATTGCTTACAGTAACTTATAAAAACATTTTACAATATAGGAATGGTATCTACATTCAGATATTGCATTCCTAATTCAAACTACTAACAAAATAACATTTTATAACTACAATACTGCTCAATACTAAATCTTATTTATATAGTTAATATATGGAAATAGGAACATAACATTTTGGTTCCATTAAATGTTTAACACTTCTTTAAAACTATTTATTTACAGTCTTATCTGTACTTCCCAATTTTAGGGATGTATTCCCCGTCACTTTGTACTAAACACAAGCTATCTGTTTATATTATTTATTCTATGGAATGTTCTCATATAAACAGTGGCTTTTTTTTAGAAAGAGTATTCCTTTCTCCTTCACCATATTACTTGATTAAATATCATTCATGAGACTATTTAAAAACACTTAAAGTTATTTACTTGCACAGTAATCATGTACCTTCACAAAGTTTATTTATTATAATTTAATAACTTGCACTTGTCCCTGGTTATTTCTTGATATTATCACTAGTCCTTTCATAGTTTTATAATATGAAATATTTAACCGTGGGGAACTGTTAAGATTTGTCTATATAAACTATACAATAACGTTTTTGGGTGCACTGCTACTTAACACTTTAAACACTTTTTGTTTTTATCAGTTTTACATGAGTATATGGTTTGTTGGGGGTGTTATACTTTCTATTGTGACATTTATTTATTTTTGGGGTTTTTGGTTTTCTCCCTATGGGGTTTCTATTGGGTATTGGTCGTGTTCCACTTCCTTTATTCGATTTGATCTTCACTTGTCTCTGATTATTAAGTATATTGGTTTATTTTAGATTTCTTCTTTCTTCATTCTTGTTTCTTCAGTACCATTTTGTTTTATACTCTTTTGTTTACTCTGGTCTGTTTACTTTGTCGGTTTAATTGGTCTGGGTATCTTCCTTGCCTGCTCCTATCCTACCTGGGTATTATTGTTATTTTAATTTTAGTTTTCTGGGTTTTTAATTTGTTGTACAATTATATTAGTTGCAGATTTTTTCTTTATGTTTACTTTTTCTAGTGATAATGGTAATTTATAGTGCTTTTTATTTAATTTACATTTGGATCTTTCTGGATATTCCATATACTTGAGTTTTACTATTGATCATCTGGTAATTGATTTAGGTGGATTATCTGTCATGCTACAGATTGCTCTCTTCCAGAAGTGATTAGTTCAGATCATACTTGGTTTGTCTGAAATAATTGCTTATGATATTTATTATAAATTATATTTCTTTACTTCCTTCACATTTCTAAATTTTTTCTTCTTTATTTTTGAGCTTATCTATATTTCATTATTAACTGGATTTTTCTTAATAGTAATAGTCATCTGAGGTTCGTTATTTTTTATTTTTCCATTTTTTTCTTTAACTTGGTTCTTTATCCTTGGGATATTTATTCCCTAATATTCCCTAACACGTGAGCTGGGGCAGTTCAGAGGGGCACTGTAGGCTTCACTACTCTGCTGGCCATACTACGTCATTTATTGATTACAGAGGCAAATCATCTCTGCTCAATACATAATAATACTGCTGGACTCATCTACAGACAGTTATTAATAAAAATTACATAAGAATAGTCCATCTTATGACTATAAAAAAAAATTAAATTTCTTTGGATACTTCACTTCGTATTTGAACAGATCTATTAATATTTCTATTTTAGTTAATTTCTATCTCAGTTACTTTTCTCAATGGTTAGCTCTGCTGGCATTTTATTTCTTCTTATGGTTGGAAGCTGGTTTAATATAATTATCACTTGTTATTCAGTGTAAAGTTTTTATTTATTTTAATTCTCTGTTATACCTTGACTGTTATCACAATCTCTTTCTGGTCATTGGTAGCATATATTTTGTATTATATTTTTGTTTTTCTTAATTCTTATGAATCGTTCCACTAGTTTATGTTCTTGCAATTACTCTTTTAATTGTCCTTCTTATAATTGACATTTATTTTATGATCATATTTTTCTTATGGATTTATTTATACATAGTTTTTCCTTCTTTTTTGAAAATTTTATTCTGCTCTTGCTTTTTATCCAAATGCACTCTTTAATTATTAATTCCATGTGGTTACTGTCTCTGCTTATTTTGCTTAAAAGTTTTATTAATTTCCTTTCACAATAAGTTTATTCATTTTAATTGTATCAGTGGTTTTTACTGCCATTTCTTTATTCTCAAAATTTTTCATAATTGGTTCCATATATAATTGTTTGTAATGTGAACTTACTCTTCCTTTTGAATGTTGTGGTTATTCTTCAAAATTCTTTTTCCCTTCTTTTATATTCCATGATTTGAGTTTCATGGATGTTTGGTAGTAAGTTGTACTTATTTGGCTTTTTGAATTTTTTTATTCAATTCATTTCCTTTTTACTTCCAGAAAGTTTTTTCATAACTTGTTGTTTGTAAATTGATTTTACAATATATTTGAATTGCGTTGATTTTATTTTAAATTCCTTTTCCTTTTCTCTCTTAATTAACTTCATAAATCATAGGTAGTAAGTTGTGCTTACATTGTTTTTAAATTTGTTTGTTCTAATTCTCTTCTTTTTATTTTTTATTCCAAAAATCGTTTCATAAATATTAGGTAGTAAGTTGTGCTTACTTTGTTTTTAAATTTTGATATTTTATTATCAAATTCTTCTTCTTTTTCATTAATTCAAAAGTCGTTTCAAATATTAGGTAGTAAGTTGTGCTTACTTTGTTTTGGAATTTTTACATTTTTACAAAATTCCTTTTCTTTTTATTCCAAAAGTCGTTTCATAAATATTAGGTAGTAAGTTGTGCTTACTTTGTTTTGGAATTTTGATATTTTTTATCAAAATTTTCTTCTTTTTCATTAATTCAAAAATCGTTTCAAATATTAGGTAGTAAGTTGTGCTTACATTGTTTTGGAATTTTGACATTTTAACTTCTTTTTCTTTTTATTCCAGAAGTCGTTTCATAAATAATTGGTAGTAAGTAGTGCTTACTTTGTTTTTGAATTTTGATATTTTTCACACAAAATTCAATCTTCTATACATTCAATTACTCATAATATTTTTTCATGGAAGCCTGGTTATATACACCCTTTATCCTTTCTGAATCTATTTCCTTTATTTCATAAGTATTATTATTTTTTATATTGGATATTACATATGGTCCGGTGTATAACAGCAATAACTTCTTCGTTATCCCTTCCAGTGTGCTGGGTAGTTCACGATTTTTTAATAAGATTTTTTCTCCCTTTTCATAAGTTATTAATTTACCACTAGCCTTTCGATACTTATTTTGCCGTTTTTCCTGGTCTTCTGCCACCTTGTTGTAGAATTTTGCTTTGTCAAATTTGTAAATATTGTTTATAGGAAACTCGAGGATATCTGCGATTTCTCGTGGGGGTGGTTTTTCGTACATGGCGGAGTATGGGGTTATTCCTATAGCTGGATGGTATGCCAAGTTGAGGAATTCCTCCGTGGCTTCTAGATAGTCTTGCCACCTTTTTTGTTGATGGTGACAATAAGTTCTTAGGATCCTCCCCACTTCTCGTAACACCCGCTCTGCCGGGTTACTGCTCGGGTGGCAGACCGAGGTCTTGTTTGTACGAATGCCCATTGACAATAAGGTATCTCGCCATTTTCTACCCTTAAACTGGGTTCCATGATCAGTGATGATCGAAGATGGTTTCCCCATGTTTGGGATATACTGTTCCGTTAATATCCCCAGAATTTTCCGGGTAGTCGCTCGATTAGTAGGGTATAGCTTAACAAACTTTGTGAAGTGGTCCATTATGATTGTTAGGTATCGATATTGGTGTCGACCTCCACTACGGGGAAATGGTCCGCAGATGTCTAGGAATACCTTCTCCAATTTTGCTTGGGAAGTGATAGGAATCATAACACCTTCCTTCTTCTCGTTATTTGTTTTTACAAGCTGACAGATTTTACAGCTTTTAATATACATTCGGACTTTCCTATTTATGTTTTTTATCTGGCAGCTCTCCTCCAGAGCTTTTATTACCTTTAGGGCGCCCATATGCCCATATCGTATGTGGTAGTTTACTATTAATTCCTTTTCGATCTGTGTTGGAACAACCACCTTCCAGGTTTCCTCCTTCAGTGATGTTTTAACGAACAAGATCTGTTTGTTTAGTTGGTAATATTGAGCAACGGTTTCGTCTCCTTCTTCTAATCCAGTTTTAAGGTTTCTCAATTTCGGGTCCGCTTGTTGGTGGGTGCTCATATTTGTTAAGATTGTTGTTAAATCGGTTCTGGTGCTAAGAAGATGGTATATATTTGCCCCGCTTTCCTTTTCCCCTTCGAAAGTTTGCTCTTCCACATTGACCCGGGATAACACATCAGCTACGACATTCTTTTTACCTGGGATGTATTCCCATTTTAGATGGTATTCTTGAAGGGCAAGTATCCAACTCGTTAGTCTGCCATGGTTCAATTTGCAGCTTTTTAAGAACGAAATAGATTTATGGTCTGTTCGGACTGTAACAGGGTATCCCAAAATGTAAGTGCGGAACTTACCGCAAGCAAATACTACGCTCAGTAATTCTTTTTCAGTTACAGTGTAGTTTTTCTCGCACTGGTTCAAAGATCTGCTCGCGAAGCTAATTACTTGGTGTTGACCCTTCTCGTCTTCTTGATACAATGTCGTTCCCAGACTGATGTTGCTGGCATCGCAATTCATAAAAAATGGTAATTTAAAATTTGGGTGGCGAAGTATTATTGTTGCCAGAAATTTTTCCTTAATTAGTTGGAAAATCACATCCTGCTCTTTACACCATACCCATTTATTTTTTGACGACAATTGAGGTTGAAATTTTGCGGTTAATTCCGAATATTGTTCCTGGAACTTTCGATAGTAATTACAGAGTCCCAGGAACGACTGTAATTGCTTTCTGTTTTTGGGTGCCGGGAATTTCTGGATTGCTTCCACCTTTTCTGTCGACGGTGAGATTCCTTGATCGTCCAAGTTAAAACCCAAAAATTGCACTTCTCTGGCAATAAACTTGGATTTTTCTAACTTCAGCGTGACGTTACTGACAGATAATTTCTCAAGCACGTGTTCCACACGGTAGCAGTGTTCCTCCCACGTTTCTGATGTTATTAGTAGATTATCTACATACACGGTGGTAAACTGAAGTGCTTCCTGCCCCAATATCTGGTCCATGCAGGTCACAAAGATGGCAACTGAGTTTACCAGTCAGAAGGGCAATCTTTTGAATTGGTAATTGCGTCCCTCGAATATGAAAGCCAGATACTGGCGACTCCGTGGGTGTAACTCTACCTGCCAGTAACCGCACACCGTGTCCCAGGTACTGAAGTACTTGGTACCGTGGAAACGTTTCAGGATTTCTTCAATCTCACCGGGCGATGTTCTATCATTAATTATTTTTTGTTTATTTCCCGTGCATCCAAGCAAAGCCGGACTTGGCCGTTTTTATTGGGAATAGCCACAATAGGGCTGGTGTATGGGGATTGGCTATTTTCTATTATATCGCTATTAATCATCCGGTTTATCTCCGCTCTTACAGCCTCCTTTCGTGAATGCGCAATAGGGTAGGATTTTCTATTAAACTCCACTGTATCTCTGAACTTAAGGGTACATTGATAATTTTTTACCTTGCCTGGCTCGTCTAAAAATACTGAGCGGTACTTCTCATAAATTCTAATTAATTGATTTGCTTGAGTAATGGGCAATTTCTCCCTAGTAATTCCGCTTCGGAAATCCCTTATCTCTTGTATCTTTTGGGACCATAAATCTTTGTCCTGTTGTCGTATACTATTGCGTTAAATATAGCGTTATTTTTCGTATAGTTAATGTTACGAATTTGCTGGTGGATACTGCTGGGAATTTCTATCTCACTACCGACTAAATCTGCCGTCCAGGTCAGACCTCCGGTAAACAGCGATACTTTCTCTGATCGTAAATCGATGATAGCAGAGTTTTTTCTCAGCACATCGCATCCCACTAATATATTGAAAGGTAATCCTGCCGCAATTAGGAAGACCATGTTTATTGCTATACCCTTACTAATTACGTTTAACGATACTTGCTTTCTTATTGTTTTGTTTTGGCGACCAGTGGCACCGATTAATACTATATTATTGATAGGTAAAGTCGTCAATAATTGACCACATTTCTCTTGGATCCTCTCCAATTCTATTGAGTTGATTATAGATACATTCGCACCTGTATCAATCATCAGCTGTGCGAATGTTCCTTCTATTTCAGCATTAATATAAATTATCTCATTATTTATACTATGGAGGCGAGTGTCGTCCTCCTCCAGTAGTTCGTTTCGAATGTTTTTTAAATAGTTACAACGAATAATATTAATCTTGTTGTTATTACTTACTCTTGGCAATTCTCTTTTATACCCAGGCGATAGAAGCAGCAAAAGGTCCTTATTATTTATTACTGCCTCCTCCCGTTTAAATTCTCATCATCCTGGTTATTAACATTTGGACCAACAGAGGCGTCAGTTGGGAAACCTTGAGTAGGTTCCAGCCGTTCCGTTCGCTGTTCGTATATTTGTTCTCTATTTGGTTGCCGCTCTGGGTCATCTAGGCTGGTACTTCGCCTAGGCGGATTATATCTTGCATTATCCCGTTCTCGGCTTCTGCGTCTGTCTTCGTATTCGTGGAAACTGTTCCGCCGTTGATGGTTATATCTGCGTGGACTGTTTCCTTCTGCGCGTATAAAATTTACCCGGGGTCGGGAGAACCTGTTGTTGTTATTATTATTATTACTTGGGTAACCCCTATGGTTATTATAATACCGCTCGGTATTATTGGTATGGTTGGGGTTTCTCTGGCTATTTACATTGGGATTTGGGTAATAATTGTTTCTATTACCGGGGAATCCGTTATTATTTCGGTTAATATTTTGATTTACATTACCGTTGTTATTATTGTTATTATTACCGTTGGTATGGTTCTGAATATTGTAATTGGGATTATACCGGTTCCCTTGGTACCCACTGTTGTTCTGGTGATTACTATTGTTCGGGTACGGATTATTTCGGAATTCTGGCCGCCCATTCCTTCTTCTGCTTTGCCTGTAGTATTCCTCATTCTCATAATTTTCTAAGAGTTCCGTCATCGCCTGGATGGTCTTTATCTGGCTACCTCTTCGTGCTCATATGACCTCTTCATCATAATGGTAAGAGAGCTTATTTACTAGGCATTCCTCTGGTATGGCCGGTTCCAGGTGCTTTGCCAGGCACACCTTCCCAAGGAAGTACGCTGTCATTGTATTGCCAAACTGTGTCTTGTATCGGCCATGCCATATGTTGTCCCTTATTAGATTTAGGGTGGTCTTCGACCAATACTTGGCCTTGAACAAATTTTTAAATTGTTGGTAATCCTCTATCTCGCTCCGGTTTGCCATCCACCAGTTGTCCGTCATTTCACGGAATGATTCGTCCAACAGCTCTCGATTATTTGACCATCTATTACCCCTATGTTTGGCCATATATTCCTCAATCCGGGCCAAGAACTCCATCGGGTTCCTTTTATATTGGCGGAAGTTAAGCCATTCCCTGTTTTCGTTGATGGGGATATTTGTGAAGTTGGTTGGTCGGTTCCGAATTGCTTCCATTTCCTCCTGGCTCTGCCGCACTTGACCAGTGATGTTAGTCATTACTACCTCCATTCCGTCGCATCTTTCAGTAATTTGGGAACGTACTTTACTTAGTTCTTCCTGACCTTCCCTTCGGTTCTCTTCTGCCTTCTTGCGACTAGATTCTTCGAGATTTGTGACCTTGGTGTTTACCACTTCCTTGAACTCTTGTACCTCCCCTTCAGTTAGCCGACATCTTTCATCAACTTCTCTTATCTGTTGATTTATAGTTATTGTTTCTTCTTCCAACTTTTCATTCATAGATTTCTTATTATCTTTGAGTTCTTTGTTCATTTCTTTTCTTATTAGTTCCATTAGTTCGTCTAACTTGTCTAGATTCTCCTGGTTAACGTCCCGTAATTCTTCCCGTAATAGTTGGTTATCCTCTCTCAATTCTTCCAACCTCTCCCCCATCGTCTCTTCCATTTTCTTGTTATTTTCTCTTAATTCTTCCTTTAATTGTTGGTTGTCACTTTCTATTTTCTTACTGGTTTCTTCCATCTTTTCTTTTCCACCTTCTTACTGATTTCCTCAATTCTCTTGTTGGTATTTTTTATCTTACGGCCCAATTCTTCCTTTGTGGATCGGTTGTCCTCCTTCAATTCCTCTATGTTTTTGTTTATTTCATTCAAATTTTCCTTCAAGGACTGTTGGTCTTCCTTGGTGGACTGGTTGTTGTCATCCATTTTCTTGTTCAAATCTTGACTCAACTTCTTACTATTTTCTTCCATTTTCTTATTACTCTCGTCCATCTCTTCTTCCATCCTTTCGTTACTGGATTTGAATTCCCGGAGGAGCATTTCCATCATTTTATCCAACTTTGTATCTTCTGTTGTCTTGGCTTTCTCTAGTTCCTTCATCTGGAGATGGTCCTCTTCTATTTGCGTTGGCAATTCCAGTTGTTCCTCTGGTGGTGCTGGTTGTTTATGTCCCACTGGGGTTAATAACGTTCCTACGTCCTCCACTGGGGTCGCCTCCTTATCCTCCATATTAAATTCTTTTTCGGCCTCCGCCGCTCTTTTCTTTGATGTGGCACGACGTTGCATCTTTCCTGTTTCTCTGGCTGGATAACCGCTGCCAAGCTGAATTAGAAATTGGGCGAGTAATTACAGCCTTTCAATCCCTATTTACAGCCCTTTAGTTGGACGCCAATTTTGTAACGTATCTCGTTTTGTTACAAAATAATCTGTATGACTGTTGTCTAAAAATTGAAATAAAAAAATAATTTTATTTCAAAAAAAATAAATTTTGTTGTTTCTGAAAAATATTTTTGTTTCGTGTTTTTTATTACTAATAATTAATAAATAATCGTGTTTATTGTTTGGGGTTAATATTTTAATGGTATTATGGTTATTAGTGTAGTAGTGTCACTTTCTGTAAATCACTTTATGATAATCTGGTTAACTCCAGTACTAGTCGATAGACGGCTCCTCTTCTTCTTCGATGCTTTCTTTAATTTCGTATATACCGCCTTTCGGTTAGTCTGTGTCCTTGATCAACTTATTATTTAAGTACATTAAAGTAAAGTTATACCCAAATTGCATAAATAGAATGTTTATTAACAAATTTATTAAAGTTTATCGATAAGAATCGATATATGACAGCAGTATCGACTCTACTCAGGGCCGGTCGATAAAAAACTTTACATTGATTTTATATATATAATAGGTTCTTTGAACGGTTATTTTAGAATAGCCAGAGAAGGGTAGGGACAAGAAAGTATAACACTTACAATTAGAAATGCCTTAAAACTAATAAATACAACGTTATTAATTAATAAATGAAGTTTATATAATATTTATTCAAACCAATGGAGGCTAAAAATTCGATTGCTTCACCGCTGGAGTAAGATGATGAAGAATCAAAATGGCCGACAGGAGCATGCGCAGTGGAACGTCTATCACCTCGACGAAATATGCCTTCAATAAAGATGTCCTTTCACCGTTTATTCGTCTCAGCAATTGTGGATAATGGTTCTGGAGTTAATTGAGTGTTCCTGGTGTATTGTTTATTAGTTCACTTGGTGTAAATGTTTGTGATTATGTCTATCTCACTTTGTCACCGGTGTCAGATTTAACCTTGTTTGTTCGTCCGTAAAATTTATTGTAGTGGTGTTATTTTAATTATTTTGGCGTGTGTGGTTCTGTTTAGTTGTAATGCACTGTTCATTGCTCGTTTCCACTGTTTCACAAGTTAAAAAATTCAATTTAAAAATTTACAAAAATTTTTACTGAACTTGGTTTAATTATAGCACGCCATTCATAGGTTATACGGAGCAAAAATCTCGTTTAAGTACTCGCTTCAACGGATAATAATTAACTGTTCTCATTTCCTTCGTCTCCTGAAAATCTTAGCCAATTTAATATATATTACACATTGTTTCAAATTATCTTAGCTTCCGATACATTTTATTTGAATACATTATACACGGAAAATATTTTCGTTATTAATTAACTGTATGAAATACTAAATACATATTCGGTTTCCTTAATCTATTTTGCTTATTTTGATACTAGTTAATATAGTTTTACAAAGTTTTCATTTAAAAAAGTTATATTTCTTTCATTTTGGAAAGTGGGTTCAAATATGTGTTTCCTGTCTTTGACCAGATAATAGCCATTTTCTCTGATATAATTATTATTATATTGAATCTAAAATTGATATAATTGTCTATTTTTACTTAATTTCTTGCAATCTAGTTTATTAATTATTGTTTTTAAATATAATTCATTTATCTATGACTCCTCCTCTGAAATGTTAGATACTACATTCCATTTTTATTTATAATTTTACTTATCTTCTGACAATATCTTTATAAAGTATAAGTTACATCGTGTTACTATATTGTGGGTTTATCTTACATAAATATTATCAGTTTAGTTGGTTTCTAGGACTAGATTTGTCAATTATTATGTAGTCTAAATTTACTATCTGGCCTCGATTTTATCTGTTGTTACTTGCAAAGTTTTTAATAATATAGTTAGTTTATACCCTTTTCTGACCTTCTATTCTAATATAATATTTATTAATAATTTGTTCCTTTACTATTATAACATTGAGTATTGATTTTAAACAATTAAAATATAACACTTATTTACTATTAAATCTGGTATTTTGAATCATACCTTTTCTGTACTGATTGCTTACAGTAACTTATAAAAACATTTTACAATATAGGAATGGTATCTACATTCAGATATTGCATTCCTAATTCAAACTACTAACAAAATAACATTTTATAACTACAATACTGCTCAATACTAAATCTTATTTATATAGTTAATATATGGAAATAGGAACATAACATTTTGGTTCCATTAAATGTTTAACACTTCCTTAAAACTATTTATTTACAGTCTTATCTGTACTTCCCAATTTTAGGGATGTATTCCCCGTCACTTTGTACTAAACACAAGCTATCTGTTTATATTATTTATTCTATGGAATGTTCTCATATAAACAGTGGCTTTTTTTTAGAAAGAGTATTCCTTTCTCCTTCACCATATTACTTGATTAAATATCATTCATGAGACTATTTAAAAACACTTAAAGTTATTTACTTGCACAGTAATCATGTACCTTCACAAAGTTTATTTATTATAATTTAATAACTTGCACTTGTCCCTGGTTATTTCTTGATATTATCACTAGTCCTTTCATAGTTTTATAATATGAAATATTTAACCGTGGGGAACTGTTAAGATTTGTCTATATAAACTATACAATAACGTTTTTGGGTGCACTGCTACTTAACACTTTAAACACTTTTTGTTTTTATCAGTTTTACATGAGTATATGGTTTGTTGGGGGTGTTATACTTTCTATTGTGACATTTATTTATTTTTGGGGTTTTTGGTTTTCTCCCTTGGGGTTTCTATTGGGTATTGGTCGTGTTCCACTTCCTTTATTCGATTTGATCTTCACTTGTCTCTGATTATTAAGTATATTGGTTTATTTTAGATTTCTTCTTTCTTCATTCTTGTTTCTTCAGTACCATTTTGTTTTATACTCTTTTGTTTACTCTGGTCTGTTTACTTTGTCGGTTTACTTGGTCTGGGTATCTTCCTTGCCTGCTCCTATCCTACCTGGGTATTATTGTTATTTTAATTTTAGTTTTCTGGGTTTTTAATTTGTTGTACAATTATATTAGTTGCAGATTTTTTCTTTATGTTTACTTTTTCTAGTTATAATGGTAATTTATAGTGCTTTTTATTTAATTTTCTTTTGGATCTTTCTGGATATTCCATATACTTGAGTTTTACTAATGATCATCTGGTAATTGATTTAAGTGGATTATCTGTCATGCTACAATATGTATTACTTAATAAATTTTTACAGGAATTTAAAATCGTAAGACATCATAAGACTGAATTTGAATATACGTAGAAGTAAGACACAGAAGATGACGTTTTCAGCGTTTGTCTTACACTTCTACTATACTTAACACATAAGCTGAAGGGTTCTGACATCAGGTAACTGAGGAATATCTCTAACGCTCTGTCCCTCTAATACATGACGTATAGTCATTGGATACAACTCTAATTAAAACACGCCTTTTAATTTCGTGTACTTTCGTGTATATTTTAATGGTACATATCTTCACCTAACCATAATGAAGAAGACATGACCAGATAATTTATTTAGCCATTGACACTAGAGTAAATAGTGATGAATTATAATAGAAGAATGGGTGAATCAGAATAATAAAACGATCAGACATATCAAGGGAGTCAGAACAGTAACTTATATTAATTCTTAGTAGTAACAAACAAACAAGTCAAAATGGTAAATACTGAAACAAGACGATTTAACCCGAATAGCCCAATAGATGGTAAGTGAGAGAGTAGAACTAGCCCCAAAGGACCAAGAACAACCTGATGATGACAACTACAAATAGAATAGAAATAGCCATCGCACCAACACAAGTGTAAATAAGAAGAATAGTGACTAAAAGACAATTAACCTATAAGTATAGTGAAATAATCAGCCACAACACTAAGGAAGTGACGGATAATATAGGACAAAAGAAAATGAACTAAGAAAGAACACCAAACTTGTATTAAACCAAAGAAAATTGTATATCATATTAATAATTGTAAGGGCAGACAAACTAGAGATACTAATTATTAAGTAATTAAAATATAGAAGGGCACAGTAAACCCCAAACAGATAGAGTAAACTATGACAAATCACATTAGCACAATACTAACATATTTGTGATACAATAAACCAACATGAACTTGTAAATATTATAATTAAACCTTGTAAAGTGAGAGGTAGAGAGTTAGAGAGGTAGTGAACATAGTAGAGCGAGAAAGAGAATTTAAAGTTAGGTAATACCCACTAGTAACACTTAAATTAAACATATAAAGTGCAAAGTGATAGTGTGAAAACTCCAAATTAAATAGAACCCTATTGATAGGGATTGACACCAAATAATCAGTGTTAAAACCATTAGTAAAGGGTTAAGAGTGATCGAAGACCATCAGTGAGTGGTAAAATAATAAGTGAAGGCTGATAATGGCTAGTCACAGAAAGGACTGTGACACTTAATAGCAATTATCCAGTGAACACAAGTGTCTTAATAACCAATGAAGCAAAGTGTAACAGACTAGATAATAAATAGATTTTAGATATAGTAGTACTTACTACTTGCCACATTTTGGTTTGCAAGTCTTAATATTAGGGAATAAGTTGTTAATTAGTAGTGTTAATCATGTATTCAAAAACGAATGACTATCAGTGTGTTAATACACCAAGATATATGATTTTATTCACAGAAATAAGAATCCAATAATTAATTTAAAAGGGTACATTAGAGAATATTTTTAATGACAAACTGATAATAATAAAAACAAGATATTAACGTTAGATAATAAACAGTTGTTGAAAAGTCAGTTATGGCTTAATGTCATTTAGAGTTAGTCATAACAATATACCATTGTATTAATAATTAATCCATGTTTATGTCATTAATTTTTTTTTGTCAAGTAATAATTATAATTTATCAAAGAGTATGAAGAGTATGAGTGGATAATATGTTTCAAATAATTATGTTTAAATGGATAAGAATTGTGTTTTAATGACTAAGGTTTATGTTCCAACAATGATGTTTAAATGATAAGAATTATGGTTATGAGAATAGTTAAAACCATTAGATGTTATGCCATATGTTATAAGAAATAAGATTTAAAAACCATCAGACACCAGTAAACAAGAAACAAACCATACATTCAAATACAATGACACCAAAAATGAATTTAATGAAGAAATTTGTGTTAGTGGTTGAAATCACAATCAGAATGATCACAGTTGCACACCACTATATAAAAATTATCCCGATTAGCGCTTTCAAGCCTCACAGCCCATCGTCAGATCGGAATAGGCAGAAATTATGTGAAAACAAACCCTTCACCCCTCTCCCCCACCCTGCTCACACACAACAAGCTATAATATAAATGACCCTTCCCCACCCCCTAAACCCTGTCCCACCATCTGTACATTTACATATTTTTCTAGCAAATTCCTTGTGTTTCAGTGTTGTGTGTGTGTGTGTGTGTGTGTGTGTGTGTGTGTGCATCCTTTTAAACTTACCCTCTTCCTCTCCACACACGTGGGTCAGACACACACCCTTATTTTAAAACATCCAATTATTACTATGCAATATAATTCTTAATCTTATCTATCTGTCCTCTATCATTTACTTCTTAATCATGTTATAAAATATTTCTTCATTATCAAATTTAATTTTAATATTAATTAAATTGTCTAACCCTTTTTCTCTTTCTTTCAATATTTCTAACTCCTCTCTAAGCTTCCTTTCAACTGTGTTATTTACTACTTTTACAATTTCGTATTCTTCCAAAGGATTAACAAACTTATGGTTGTCTTCTATGAAATGTCTTGCATATAACGAATTGGTTGTTCTATTACCTTCTCCACGTTTGTGGTCATGGAGACAAACGTGGAGAAGGTAATAGAACAACCAATTCGTTATATGCAAGACATTTCATAGAAGACAAACATAAGTTTGTTAATCCTTTGGAAGAATACGAAATTGTAAAAGTAGTAAATAACACAGTTGAAAGGAAGCTTAGAGAGGAGTTAGAAATATTGAAAGAAAGAGAAAAATTGTTAGACAATTTAATTAATATTAAAATTAAATTTGATAATGAAGAAATATTTTATAACATGTTTAAGAATAAATGATAGAGGACAGATAGATAAGATTAAGAATTATATTGCATAGTACTAATTGGATGTTTTAAAATAAGGGTGTGTGACTGACCCACGTGTGTGGAGAGGAAGAGGGTAAGTTTAAAAGGATGCACACACACACACACACACACACACACACACACACACACAACACTGAAACACAAGGAATTTGCTAGAAAAATATGTAACTGTACAGATGGTGGGACAGGGTTTAGGGGGTGGGAAGGGTCATTTATATTATAGCTTGTTGTGTGTGAGCTGTGTGGGGGAGAGGGGTGAAGGGTTTGTTTTCACATAATTTCTGCCTATTCCGAACTGACGATGGGCTGTGAGGCTTGAAAGCGCTAATCGGGATAATTTTTATATAGTGGTGTGCAACTGTGATCATTCTGATTGCAAAAATGAATTATCATAGTAGACAAGTTAATATAGGAAAACAATAGAATTATGCGCTATTACAAGAGCCAACTTAAACATTGAATAAATAAACATAATCTTGTATTCAAACAATCATAACCCATTACAAGGAAAATAGTCAATTGCTGTTTAAGCCTATGCAAATTCCCAAATGTCAACTACCAAAAAACTTCAATTTACAGAATTAAACACTGACATTAGGAAGACTAAACCACATAAACTATGAAATACAAATAGACAATCATTATAAGACAGAAATATTATGATAATAATGTAAATTGAGAAAACAGTATTATTAAATAAGATTCACAAAACTGTCAAAATGTTGATACCTAAGTGAACACTATAATATTGGATGTCAAATTAATCCTTGAGCAAAAATATGAACAGTGGTGATAATATTTACTACTAAAAAGGGAGTACTGAAGATTAATTACATTTAGAAGATCTGTAACCAGTTTGAATACAAATTCAAATAATATTTAACCAATTTCAGCCAATCAAAAAACTTTGAGTAACCATGACAACAACCGAATATTGACAAAATTCAGTTAGGAACAATGACTTTATGTAGTGACGCAAAACTGAAGAGACGCCACGCGATGAAGGGCCCAAGTTTTCATTAGAAAAAACGTATTAGTGCTAATAATTTGGAGAAGGAATAGCAGTACATCAGATGAGAGGCCTTTACAACCAATATCTACCAAGGACTAGCCGAAATTAATCCAGATGACAGGAGAATCCCAGTAATCCAACCCGAAGAAGATAACGACCCAATTTTGAGCCCTAGATCAGAAGTAGGAAGATTCTACAATGACACATTACTTCATATGGACGAATGACTATGCCCATCATAACTACGAACGTTGAGTATTGCTGAAGTTATTTGATTATTATTATAAAACAAATTCTCTTTCCAAAATTTTAACTATAAAAAATAAAACTCTCACTATAACTGAATATTTTCAAGGATTAATAAACCAAAGAAATAACTTTGTAAACGTTGAATGAACACATGATAACCTATGTTACACAAAGACACTGTCACACTTCAACACCACAATATTCAATTTATAACAAACCTTGTATAATTTTAATGATCACAAACTTTTAATTATATGTTCTAATTTTGTTATCTTGTTATGTAAACCTCTGTTTCGTACTTAAAAGAACCCATTTGGCAGATTTATTTTGTGAAATAATAACCAGAGTCAATTGTAAACATTGCACTGCCAACCCAGCGCTACGCTGAGCGAGAGATTATATTGCCGAGGCTAAAACTTTTATTATAACAGTCATTATTTTCATGAAGCTTTAACGATAATTAACAAGCAAAAGTATAATAAAAAAGTGCATACTGATAACAAACTGTCCAGTATTTATTTGTAGAATATATTATGTATGTTTTGTTTGCTAGCAGTGGGTCGACATAACCAACATTAATTTAAGTTGGCAACACGTGTTCCCCCACTCACACGAGAAGCAGTCACAAGCCAGACGGCGAACTATTTGAATTTTCGATAACAATAAATATTATTATACACACGACAGACTTTCGTTTAATACAATATTCAAATGAAATAAAAGGATATTGAATTATATATAAAATTTCCTATGAAATACATTCAATAAAACATTGTAAACAAAAAAATATAAAGTGAAAAAGCGTCTTTTAGAAACAAAAACCAGATCTGGAGAAACTCTTGTAGGATGTCCAGAATCCAGTGCGTTAGAGATGAGGACACCATGAGACAACCTCGTGTTGGCAAGACAACTTCAGAACCAACAAATACGAAGTGGCTCATATGGAACGGCTACATAGAACGAACTCCTGATGATCGTTGGCGTGTAACGTTGCTAGACTGGTTTCCAGCTAGACAACGGAGTCGGAATAGATCCAAGAGATCATAGAAAGGGAACATACTCGATGACACGGGGAAAAGAGGCTTGACACGTGGTGACTGGTAAACAGACGCCTCGGGTGTGCAGGATGAAACACGACAATAGCTGTAGAAAACTTGCAACAGACGAATGAATGGAGCGGAATAAATACAGATAATAAAACATAAACAATACCAAGCTACAAACATGAGCCTCATTCACAGTTATTTACACTGTGAAGAAAATTACAAATTATTTAAAACAGATGTTTAAAAAAAAAATAAAAAGAACAAAAAGCGTAAATGAAAAATAAATACTGTAATAAAACATAATTTAACAACATTAAACTTACAATAATTTATAAACAAAATTTAAAATTTCGAAACAAAGAAGCAACTAATTTTATATGCACCTCAGGTAAGAATAATAATTACATACTTTTCTTTAAATTTCAATACGTGCACAAATCAAACATTTACGTCCTCAGTATAGATACTTACGTAAAAAATACGAGACATGATTATAAATATTAATAAATCACTAAAAATACATTTACGGTATAGAAATCACAATTTGGAAAACCTACAAGTAGGCAAACATAAAACACAAAACAACAAACTACATGAAGAAATACATATTAAAACTGAACTTGACATAATTTTAAAATATTAAATACCTGGTACATTGAAAACAAATTATTCAGAAAAACAAATCACAACAAGGAAATAAAACAAACTACATAAGATACAAGCAAAACCATTTAACTGAATATTTAACTAAAACGCTTAAAAACGATATGCACTCGAGTAAACAAATAAATTTTACATTGAAATAAGTTTACGTTAAGAATCTAAGCACAAGCAGGTTTGGCAGTCTGAAGTATTCTTTAGTTAATTTTTCTTTACTTATTTCAGATATACTCAAATTACTAAATACATTATCATAAATCCAGTTTCTTTTTTTATATAATTTTGTTCCACTAAATCTTTTAAAATGGATCACAGCAACCATGTTTAACGGATGCAAAATAGTCCTCTTCCCAACAAAACTACATAAAATTTCCTATAAATTACACACTTCCCAGCATTATAGACTACTCCTACAACAACAACAACAACAACAACAACAACAACAACAACAACAACAACTACTACTACTACTACTACTACTACTACTACTACTACTACCACCACCACCACCACAGGTACAACTGCTTCTCTAAAGTGGCCAGATTGTCAAGTAAGCATGATGAAATGATTTAATTTTTACGAATCAAAAAATTAACTTCCAATTGGTAAAGTGAAACAAAATAATAGAGAAAATATTTTATTATATACAAATCATACGTACAGCTGTATATTTCTTTCTCACATAGTTTAACCTACATACAGAATATTGTCATATACTTGACATTATGATGCTCCTACGTAACACTTCAGGTTATCAAAATCAGGTTAACTGAATCGTGTAATAGTTCATGACTCACTTTCTTTACTAATTTGTCTAATCCTCGCGTATTCGTCGTACAACGTTTGTTGAATCATCGAATTAACTATTGGATTTTATGACGTGCACGAGCAATGATGTTATGAGAATTATGTTATTATATAGAGGTAACAAATTAGTTGAGATAATTTAACAATTTCGGAAAATAGTTCTTAACTGAAAATAATGACACCCTCTTGTCACGACGTCGGTCAGTAGTCGGCGTCATCATTATTAATTCTCATTTAACATTGTAAGTGCAAGCGTATGTGTGCATTCTAAGTAATAATAGCGAGGAGAAGAGTAAAAGGGAGTTATACACAACCATGTGGAAACTGCTTTATTACAAAACGGTTGGTATCGAAGCGATATCGGTTCATACGATAAAGACACGCTTGTTCGTGGATAGCTTTAATTTATAATTTTAATTTCAACAAACCGACTAGTAAAAGAGAACTGCATTTAGTTCGTAATTTCTATCTTATCCACTTCATTCTGTATTATAGGAATATTTTTTCAAGCGATTAAAAGTATACGTTAAATTAATCGACTTATAAGATCACAAGTAGACTTTATATAAGTTAGAGAAAATAGAAATTTCTCGGACATAGGCGACAAATTTCCCCTCCATGTCCTAAGTAATTTTCATTTTGTTTTCTGTAACTTTATTGTAAGGCTATGAGTTCTAGAGAAGTCGTTATTGTGGTTTCTATGTACCATTATATAGAAAGTTGTCACCAGAAAATTTTTCTGAAATAATATAAACATTAAACGAATTTTTGAATACGACATTGTAATTTTGGTTTCCTTTACAAAGTAGGCCTAGTAATGATAGATGAGTGGCCAATGTGTGGAGTAGTGTATAACTACCTTGATGTCTATCAAGTACACAGACGGTAAAGAAGACGGTCTGTGTTTTTTTCTATAATTTGTTGCAAATAAAATTTTATAATGTTGCTTTTCAAATGCCTGACATTCATCTTTAAAGAAAAATGAAAGCCCTGTTTACTGAAACAAGTAACTATGATTTAAATTATTTCAAGAATAAAATAGCTATTTTAAAGAAAAAAAAAACAAAGAGTAAAGAATTGAAATTGGCATGTGGTCCCTAGATAGCCGATACGGGAAAAAAGTAGCTATTTTGCTAGTCAGCTCACTTATTTAATCTATCAGGATTACAATGGATTACTTACGAACCCACTTGCATTAGTTAATTTGATAGGCACGTTTCCTTCTCATTGGCCTAATCATATCAAAACAAGTATATTGTTACGACATTACAGAACAATCTACAAGCTTATCGAATGTTCCAGTGGAATCCAGCTGTAATGTGTGTGGGCTTACATAATGCTGCTTTGCGGTGAAAGACAATTACGATGTCAACTATCGGGTCTATACTGGACCATACCGGTCCGCGCCTGCTGTGTGTAAGGCCGCAACCAATTATGGTCTGGTGTTTTCTAGTAGCATTCTTGACGCGCAGTTATCTAATATTCTAGATTTTCGGCGGGGTATAAATACAAGTACCCAGCGACGGTCAGTCAGTTTGAGTTGCGATATACCTCAGTGCGGTTCGAGTTATTATTCGGGCGGTTACTCTGTGCGTTCAAGTGGTTATTAGTGAAGCAAGTGTTACGTGTTTTATAATTGTGCGGTACGATTGTAACGTGTTTTGTATGGTGTTTTATATCAGTTGACATTTTTTTTGCGTGTGAACAATTTTTTATTTATTTGTTGTAAGAGACTGTCTTTTTAATTGCAAACTGTTTAATTGTGATAATTAAAGCTGGTGATTAGTGACGTAATTGGTGTCTTGTATTTTGTTTTCCACTGTTCCGTACGACGATCAGTAGACCGTCGTAACAATATATTTTTTCTTAAAATATAATAATAGGAAAAACAAGTATGAGAGGATGTTAATCTAGCGACTATACGTATACACAGTTACAAATTTAATTAACACTGTGAGTATTAAATAACACGCGGCTGAAGTGCTTCACAAATGAGTTACTTACATAATTTTTAATACCACTATTACGGTTCTAGTATCCTTATTACTTTTATAGTATTATATTTAATATACAATTTAAAGCTCTATTATCTTTAACGTATTACGCATTTACAGAACGATTAATATTTTAATACGCATTTTTTTACTTAGCGATCTGAAGAACTTTATTTGAAAACACCAGAATTACAAAGAAAAAAGAAAAGGAAAATCACTCATCCAAAAGGGACTGGATACACTATATGATCAAGTCTCTTGGTAAGATGTCTGTCGGATATAATTTCACCTCTCAAGTGAAAATGATGGCCACTCGCACCGGAAGAAATCACATACACCTCTACGTAATTAGCTAGGGACTATCGACAACAATATTGGCAATAGTCTCTTTTACCACGAGTCATTCAGCTTGCTGTAAACTTAACATTCACTTTTAAAAACACATGAATAACAAAACATCAAATCTTTACTTAATTTTTTTTTTTACATGAACAGGCCAGCCGTGGACCACGGGAATATCATTTTCTTTTCTTCTCCTGCCAAAAGGCCCTCATTCGCACACTATGCGTCGCCTTCCTTTCCAGTATCCACCACCCCTTTTTCGTCTTCTTCTCACCGCAGAGAACCTCAAGATTTTGAATTTTGTTTTCGTATATATTTCTATCCACACAGTCGTTCAAAGTGATACCCAGTTTCATCATTTCCTCCTTCAGTTGTTTGATGTATCCGTTTAGACTGAAAAGTTGCCAAATGTAGTTAAAAATTTGTTTATTTAATTTGTACCAATCCATCCGAACCATATGTCCAAGGAATCTCAGTCTTTTCATTTTATTATTACAAAGTGTAAAAACCTTTATATATCGTGAAAACATAACTGAATTTTCATGTACGTCTTTAGATGCGTAATAAAAGGTAATAGTGTTATACCTTGTATAAAATTGTTTACTCAAATTTAATCATTATTACATATTCAATCATTCGATTCACAGAGAACAATTTTTTAAATACAGTTGTGCACACTGTACGTATTTAACATTTATCATTTTTCTCTTAGTTCGGTCTCAAAATGAACACGATTCGTCAATTAACTATAATTGTTGGAAATTGATAGATTGTTTCTTTGAAAACCGAAAAAAATTAAACGAGGATATTTAATGCCTTTGCAAACACACGAATGCTATTAGTTTATTCCGTTCGTGAAATAAAGACTGGAATTCTGTCGGTTCTATGAAAACTGGCATTCATAAATCAATAAGAGAAGTTAAATTTAGGTTTTAACACTTTCGGATATTGTCAGAGATTTGTAATAATTATATGCTTTATTAGTACTTCATTTAATTATCTAATTAGCCAAACATTGTTTTAAAGTAAGTAGGTTTAGTAGGAAGTTCAATATTTTGTAAACGCAGGTATTTGCTATTGCTATATTTAAATTTTGTAGGAGTATCAATTAGTACATTAAAAATAATATTGTGTTGCTCGACGCAATGTTACGATAAATATTAGCGTACCATACGCTTGCCCAAAATGGTCTCTGTTTATTACATTTATAGCGTATACGTTTTATAAAAGCCATACAATATAAATTTTTGATATTCGGTTATGCGATAGTTGGCATTGATATGTAGCGAATATAGCATATAATTTTAGTTAGATACTATAAATTGTGAAAATATATTTGTCTATGTTATAAAATTGCAATTGCTACCCTTTACATTCCATTACGGAAAAAATATTTCTATCCATAATATAGGCTAACTTTCATCCGAGTTGTAGCGCCTAAAGGTGACATTGTTAGGTTAATATGCAAACTGAAAGAAAACCATACGCCTTTAAAATAATACTCACTTTTTTGTGAAATGTACGTAAATGTGAAACTACTGGAAGTATCACATGCCTTTTTTTTTGGTCACCGATATCTACTTGTCGATGTCGCTTTTCTCTGGTCCCGTAGTACATTTAAAATGTTATTTTTAATTTATATATATATATATATCGTGTATACGGTTACAATTTAGTATGTGAAGATATAATATATTCTGTTTTAAAAGCGACACGTTTGGAAAAATATATGATGTTTTCGTTCGCAAAGGTAAGTTCGTTACGTGAGATGTAAATATAATCCCCATATTAACAAAATACCCCACTATGAACAACATTTAAAGTGTCTGTCAGCATGTTTATGAATGAAGAAGATAACAACTTTTGAATGTCAAAAATCCTTACTTCAGGTTGCATTTTAGTTGCTTTTTTTCTATACGTGCTGAGATTGTCACAAGTGACAATCTGACACAATCATTGTATTTACATATCAAATGTTATATTTTGTTAACCACGAGTTTTTTCTACTTTAAACAATAAACTAAGAAACCGAAACATTCTTACCTAACCTCAAGCATTACGTATTTTTGAATTACATTCAGCAATAGAATTATTCACAATTAGTACAGTTCTTCTTCAAATCGTGGTATATCCATAGTATCGCACACTCTAAACATCGAAAATGTAGTGTAGGTACGGTTGTTGGGAAAGTACTTATGTTTCATTAAATATATCGCAATAATTATACAGTTTTGCATGCTTCTTATAAATCATTACTCATAAAAATCATTTCATCTCTTAACAGTTTGATTACATAGGTACAGTTAAAACGTACACATATGTATGTTGTACAAATTAGTATGTAATGTGTTTGATACCTAATGGCTAGTTATTGGTTCTGTTTTACTACGAAAAGAAAGTAAATTATTCGGCTGTAGGAAAACTGAAAATTAAAGTGGGATTTATTATGGGATTGGTTATTGCCTTTTTAGGCAAATTACAAGAAGTGTTTACTATAAATGTGTCTCTAATAATTAGCCAAACATGTATTTTAGTGTTATTGAGCTTTTAGGTTTAAACAAACAATCATTTCGATAACGCTATTCAGTGCTGTTAATAAGAATAAAAATTTGAGGTATGCTCTGCCTGAAATACAGTTTCCTACCTAGTGTAGGAAGTAGATCGTTGTTATGAATGTTACAATTGTAGTCGAACAAGAATAACAAATATATATTCTAATATATGTAAAGAAAATACAATAATTGCTCCGTGAAGAAATATTTTGTGCTAAACATGCAATCCTGCTTTTATATAAAGCTGATTTTATTGACTTTCTAGAAATGTAAGGACATAGATTTCAAATTTTTGAACTGATGTCATTTCACTAGTGTTTTCGTTTCTTTTCCTTGACTTTCTAAAATGTTACGCTTGCGTTTACTTTTCTCTTTATGAGTCTGAGTGTCGTGCTTCGTTATACTTGTGAGTTTTCAATTCGTTTCTATAAAATGTAAAAGACAACGTTACTGCATTGTAATGTAAACATTGGCTAAGAAGTAGGCCTAATAGTATCTTGTAAACACAACTTAAAAGTCAGCTAAAAAGAAAAAATACAGTTTTAACTAGGTAATAAAAATGTTCTACAGTCATTATTCTTCAGTACTTTGAACTTCAGAGCAGAATTTCTATATACGCATGTAAGTCATACTTCCTACATGATTTTCAAAACTTGAATAAATTTGTCACATATAATTATCAAATAGTTGCTTTTTGTATCTTAGCTTCAGATTGGATTGTAACGTTATGGCTGCATCCCTACTTTATTAAACTTCTTCTTCGGTGCTGCCAGGCTTAGGCCGTGTAGCATCATCAGGCTTCATCATCTCGCCCTTCGTCTACCGATATATATATATATATATGATATAACCGATGTACGATATGATATCTTATTTTATTTTTTGGCCAATAAATTAAACCCGGCTTCGGAATTTGTAACTTACTTTATTGACTTTATTTATGTTTATTTAGAAAAAGCAGTAAACTTGCTTATACATAGCAACTCTGTGAGTGGCTAAAATATGCCATTAAAGGGTTTTTTACTACACAAATTGACCAAACAGTTTTAACAGCTGGTACCGTATAGTGACATTTGTAAAGTAGTAATTATCAAGTACACTGTTATGCGTAAATTAGAGAATACAAATACCTACTGCTAAAAGTATAACATATTTTTATTTAGAACAAAACTGTAGAATTAGGACGCTGAACAAAATTGTTTTAGATAAATATTTTTTAAAGTGTTTACCTTCTTGCCTTAATCAGTTTTTCCTCAGAGCTTTAGGAGTGTGGCAGAAATATTTGAAGTTCGCCATCAAAATTGGATATTGCCTGAATGTTTTCCGCACAATATTTATCTGTTGTCAATACAAAAGTGCACAGTTTTTAAATCTTTCATTTTATATAAGTTAATTATACATCTAATATGATTGGAAGTATCGCAATATCTCATTATCTAAATTTAGTTAATTTTATTTTTTATGCTTTGTCTATACTTGTATAACGGTATCTTTGTTTAATCTTGCGGTTTATACTTATTTATTACGGTAATATAAAAACGAGGCTGCAGAAATGATTTGTGGAAAAAGAATAAAGTTTGTAAATAAGTTTGTATTCCAATAAGTTGTTAATGGAAAGGGCTGTGTTATAATTGAAATGGGTGTTTTTGAAGAGACGACTGGTAGGATCCTTATTAACCAAGGAAGCAAAGATAAAAAAAAACAAGATAAAAGGAAAATATTTGTTCTAGTTATATTTAACGTAAGTTACTATACTGACTTTTTACACGTGCTATTAAGAAACGAACAAATAAACAGAACTACTGAACAAGTGATGTTCCCACTGAAGTTAGATAGTGACCCTGACGAGTTACTTGGCACTTACTTCCTGTATACTTAATGCTACATATAACAGTGAAATATCACAGTAAAGTTTTAACTAATGTAGCATGAAAAAAAATTAATAAAATAGTAATATTAATTTATTCTTACTACATTTGTAATTAACTACTAAATATTTCATAACATAAAAATTATACTACCCTTAGTATAATTAAAAAAAAATTAGTGTATTTTTTTACAATAGTGTATTTTTTGCAACTAGTATAATAACAGTGGTTACAAAAATTGTTGACGATTGCTTCTTTTTTAATAAAACTCCCGTAAATCCTTCTATATTTTATAAACTCCCGTCGTTTGACATTACAACTCAAGGCGGCTCTCTGGGTATGGTTACATACTTATGGCTTGTCCATGTATCTTCCTATCTGGTGGCGTGCACAGGTGACGACAATCTTAGCATTCAAACGATTTATTTACTTTTGGCTCTTGCAAACCACTGCAATATCATGCAAGAGCTAAGCTTATAATACAAATATTGTAACTTATATTTTATTTCAAATTTTCTAATTTGTGATGAAATTTTGCCTTGTCTTTTTTAGATTAATTTGTGATGATATTCAAATCTGTTTCTTCTGCAAGTAGTACCTATAATTTCGTATATTCTTTTTAACACCTGACGCACGTTTTACTGAAAAATATCAGTATCATCAGAGGTTTGTAAGTAAATTAATAACAAACGAAATAATTCTAATCTATTTTTTAGATTAATGTTGTAATATAATAAAAAATTGAGTTTCTTCTGGTTGTTTGGTGAGTATTTTTGGTTAAACACCCCACGTTGTGGATGCCATATGTAATATAATAAAAAATAAGGTTCGGTTGTCTTTTTCCGTGATTCAGTAATATGTTGTTGTTAAATATGTAGACTTTCAGTTTATGTAAATTGTTAAATGATAATTGAGTTGTGTATTCGTTTTAAAGTGTGTTTAAATTTATACCTGTACTTGTTAGGTAACTATATTGTTCCAGTTTTTGGGTTATGTTTCATGAATTAAAATATCTAATGTCTTGACTACTTAAATTCTTTAATTTCAATTAATTCCTTCCTTTATTCCGTTTGAATTCACTTACCTATTTATATAATTCAAATCGCACGTGGTTCACAAGGAATAGGTACTACCAACTTATTCTTCGAATGTTTATGAAAACACTAATATTCAGAACCTGACAAAAATGTCAACTATTAAAAATAATTATTCAGACACAATTAATTCTCTTCAATATTCTTTTATTCCTTTTAAATTCTGTTCTTTTCTTTTTAAATTATAATGAACAACCTTTTCCTTAATTTTAATTGTTCAAGCTTGTTAAAATTTTAGCTCAGTGGTTGGTAATGTGATTTTCTTATTCAGGCCTAGTCTACTGGTTAAGTTATGTAAATATAAACTCGGGTTCTTGTGACTACAATAATTAATTACGAAAATGTCTTTTGCGAAGTACAAAATATCACCATACAAAGTTGACTATAATGTAATAAAATAATATCTTATATCAACAATAACGAATAGTTCTTATGTGCCGAAAATTTTCTATTTTGAGGTTAACCTAATCTCAATAGGTTATACTGCTTTAAACATTAAACACAAAGAAATAATAGTTTAAACGTGAAAAAATTACAATAGTGTTAGTATTTTTGTTCAGTGGTAGTGGAATAAATATTTCACAAGTGTACATTAAGTGTTACAGTTGTATTATTACAATTAGTTATAAGTCGTTCAAAATTTTAAGTATTCACTATACTTTCCTTTACTTTGTACACACTTTCTTATTCACTGTTAATATTACTAAATCACTATAACTCCTTTCTGATTTTACAAACAATCCACAACACTTTTCTCACTTTTTGGTTATGTTATGTTATTCACTCTACACCTAACCTAGCCGAGGTTCGATTCTGATGGTAACGTCGTGGCTATCGGTGTCGCAGAGGAGCCATTCTTTACTGTACGAATTCCAACAATATACTACCTCGTTTGGCGTCACTTTTTGGGTTGCTACACACAAAATCTGAAAAATTCCTATTGGTTGAGATCTCAAGCATTGTCGTAGATGGCGTCCCTTTTCTGAGATAAAAATTACTAAAAATTCTTAAATTTAACATATTTCTCTTATGTTATGTACAATTGTAAAGATTATATTACCAATGAAATGCTCTTTTTCTCCTGATCATTTTAAGATCTCACAAGATATGTTTCTATACAGTAATTCCAAAAATAACAATTTTAAGGTTTGTCCTATTCTAAGAAGTTATGTTTAAAAGTTATCTTTTTTGTTACATATCTAGTTTTCTTGGCTGTACATACGATTTTATGTTAATAACATGTAATTTAATACTAGTGACTACAACTATGAACATTAACTTTTTATCAAAACCTTGGCTTGTACAATAGGCCTAATAATGTCTTGTGTACATTGGACTATTATTTGTTTCTTACAGTAAAATTGCTTAATTCTAATACAAGTTAACATTTATTATTTATTCATTATAAACTACATGATCTATTACTAGATATATCATGATCTAATCTAGTATTTATACATTGTAATGTCCTAGTCTACCTACTAAAGTAGATGTAGCATTTGCGCAAGTTAACATCTTGTTAATTACATTATTACTTGTCCATTACTAACACTTATGGTTACTTATACCTTACTCTAATAAAATACACTGTTCGTTATTATCTCTGGCATTGTCTACTACAATTTGTATACATAATATTGACTCTTTTTACCTACCAAGTAGATGAAGGTTTTGTGTAACATTGATCTCTTACTAACTACATTATTATCTTGTCCATAACAAACAATAGTTATTTCTTATTTCATAATCTACTAGTCAGTTTATCTGTTACACTTTCTATTACTAAATTATTTACATCACACTCTTCTTTACATCTTTAGCAGTCTTTTAACATACAATAGTAATCCTTCTTTCCTGCCACACATTATAACATTTTTATACAAAAATAAAACTTTTATCGCCCATTTATATCATAATAATCTCTATCTGAATTGTCTATGTGCCTATCAGTCACAGTCAGATATAACTACTCAATCTAGTTTTATCTTACATTTTATTTAGGTTATGTTGTATCCAGTTACTGGTTATCCAGCTAGTCTCTAGCTAGTTTTTACCTATTTTCTACATTATTTCTCAAGCAGTTTACTGGAATTGTTATTAAGTTTAATATAGACATGTTTGATCTTTTAGTTTTCTTATTCTACCTTACAATGGTCTTAAATTTACTTGTTAATACATTTATTTAATAACATAGGTTTATTACTTTATTACTGTTTTGTACTTCAGTATATTTATATGACAATCTTTATGTTGAGGGAAAACGTCACGTTACAATATAAATATTTATTTTTATGTCAAAAGCGTTCCTAAAAAGTCAGCATTTGTTTCCGATTATTGAAAAATTGAATGTTTTAAGACCGTACGTTTTAGTATTTCGTTCCTAAAATTATACGTTAATGTTAAGAATTTTTATTTCGTTTAAGAAATTAATTGATCGGGAATTTTTAAGGTTGCATTAAGAAAATGTTTATACTGAGCTTAATAAATGATACTCGATCATGTTTTTAATGGAAAGATTTGACCAGTTAATTAGAATAGAAGCTTTTCCGGGCAAATAAATACTTTCACTTAATTAGCTAAGTTAAGATAAAATGTACACTTGACTTTCCGTTCTTAGCTTAATCCTGATATAAACAAACAACTGAAACGCTATTTGTTGCTTGAGTTAGAGGCATGTCACTCTGACAGAAGGAGTACAGACAGGGTACATATAATACTGATACTGTATAAACACATGTCAATTGTAATACTTTTTACATTCCAGACCAAAGTAATATTTGTGTGACTGTCAGAGCGACAATGATATATTTTATAATACGCAGTGTTAATGGATTTTTTATTTAATGTTTGAATATCGCAAGACAAAAATAAAATAGGGCTATATAATAATGGCTCCCATGTGTACCACCTGAAGTAGTGTAGGAGAAGGCAGGGTAGGCTGGCTTATGTGAGCCGTACTGCATACAAGGTAGGCAGTGTGGCCAGCACTACGCTTCAGCCGCAATAGGGCTATATTTAAAGCGAAAATAGAAGCTGTGATAATTTCTTACCGGTGTACTGTGTATTATCAGTTGTTGTCAGAGAGTAAGTCAATGCCTTCCACGTCTGCGTCGAAACTTGAATCAGCACTTGAGTCGCAGTCTTAATGATAAGATTGTCCACGACGGCGTCGTAATTTGGTCGAATGCCCATAGCTTATCTTTTTCCTTGAATACATGCTAGACACAAAGACTTCACTTGTGCGTCGTTATTTCATTTACCGCCTGCTCTACACCTGTTTTACATCATGCAGCTTATAAACGTTGTTTTGTGATGGACCGTATTTTCGGCAATATCATTTACTAAAAACTTTTCAAATTTATGTTCATTTTGCTAGCAGCGATAACGTTCTACTATGTATTCATAAAGATGATTAAACCACACTTGTCGCAGTAAAGACGACTCTCACATGACTGTACAGACGTTCTGCACATGCGCGTAACACATTACTGTGTGAAAAGTATCAACGACCGTGACCAATAGCGTTTCAGGTGAGCCACCTGGGTTTGTTTACATCAGGATTAAACAAAAACCGGAGCAGTATACAATTACAGACAACTATGTGTACCAGTTTCTCTATGTTTACGTGTTTGGGTTTACTTGTTTACGCTTATGTTGGTTTTAACAATTATGGTTAAAATATTAAAAAAAAATTTTTTTAATATTTTATAACACTTGCGATTTCCTGTTGTTTAGCATTGTGCTTATTGTGTAAGGGTGGTAGGTGGTTACTAAAGTATTCCTTGTACAAGAGAAATATTTTAGCTTTATCTTCCTTAAAATTTACGGTTATTAAAAACGTCAATGCAAATCTAGAAAGCCAACTTACAATAGAAGCAAAATTGTTCACACCTTTATAATTCGTATAATATAGACTTTGTTAAGAGATTAGTTATAATAAACAGCAGTAAATGGACATACAATTTACAGGGCCATGCATATAACTGAACGCAACACACTATGTCACTGTCTCAGTTGATGTCACCCATACTGCTTTCCTCTTTATCTCAGGCAAATGAAACGACACAAGTGACAATAGCATGCCATCTGCTATTGCAGTAGAACTTTTGATAATCGATTCCATGATTAAACGTCATCTGACATAACAGGCAATGGTCGAATGTGTGACATACAGAATACTATAGCTTCATGGCTTTTGTGTCTGATAGGGCGGCGACTGTCCTATAGCTAAATATTTTAGCTATTGTGTTTAATCTGTAAATACGTATTATCGTCTACTAAAACTATTATGCGCCCATTTCATTACTTTTTGTCTCTTTTCTCCTTTATGTTCCTAGTACAGTCTCGCCAGTCAATAATTACATAGTTATCAATAACCTAATATCAAATTTCTACACTATATCATGTGACACAGTTCGATATAAAAAGTGCCCGTTCGAAAAGTAAAACAAAAATTAATTCAAAGGATTTATCAGTTTTAACACAACCATTTTTCATCAGTCTGTCAGTTTGACAGTAAGTCTCACGATTACTTTTGAATAAATCAAAACGTTTTGTACAGCTTGGGTTGCATGTGTTTAGTTAATACCCCACAAATTCCTATTTTGTTGAGATCGATCACTCAAATATGTGGTCGCAAAAATGTGAGGAGTTGTAATTTTGAAAAACATCGCAAAATCCACATAGATTAAAGATTAAAGATAATTTTACCCAAAATCTCGTTATAGTACTCAATTTTGGAAATTCTAAAATTTTTTTAACTCCAAGGCCCCTCCAAAAATTGACAATTTTTTTATATTGTAAAATCCTTGCCGGGTATGAGAATAAACGGAATTTTAAGCCAAATCCGAATGTAGTACTTACGATGAAATTTTTAAATTTGGGTTCACTACGACCAGAAAAAAGAAGACACAATTATAGAAAATTGTAATATGTAGAAAATTATGAGAAATTTATTCAACATATAAACAATATAAACACTTGATACAACATATCTTTAATAATATGAACAAAATTAATAACTCTCAACACCCTTTGTTAATTTTTGGCGGTCTTCAAACGTTTTGTAAACTACGTTTGCAAAAAAAATACATATTCTTATAAATTATGTAATATCATCAAATAAATACACTGCAAGTAGGTTTATTTTTTACCTGACGCACGTTTCACTGAAATTATCCTGTATCCTGAGAGGTTTGTTTGTATTGTAATTGAATGTTTTGCTTACAACATATTTAACGGGTAATCGAATTTACTTTGATCAATTTTCGATACAATCTGAAAATACAGAATAATTTCGGTGAAACGTGCGTCAGGTAAAAATAAACCTACTTGTAGTGTATTTATTTGAAGATATTACATAGGAGACCTGCAGGAAACTCAAGAAGTTACTTACAAAGGACTAATGTTATCGATTATGTATATTTGTGAAAAGTATTAGGTATACACCTAGAGAGGTCTATAGAAACATACATAGACTTTAAGGCTGGGACTAGTAAGCACTATAGTGTAAATTTAACTAAAAAACAGTTTATTAGCTTCGAGTTTTTAGTTACTTATATGATTGACTGACTATAATTGTTTTTTATTAAAAAGTAGCAGGTCGGCATAACTTTTCTGATAATTAAAAAATGATCAAGTATTGAAATTTATCTACTAATAAATAATGTCTTTCGTTCAAAACGTTAAACGAGTTCTGTAGCTTAGGGAGCTTTACTTAATTACGTTTATAACTGATATTAACGTTTTGTGTTGTTTTAAAATAATTAACACTTGAAACCGGACTATATTGTATTGAGCATGTAGAATGATATGAATATTCACTTTGTCGTTTCTAGTGTGTTTTCTTGCTTTCCCATGCAAGTAGCAACCGTCATTTTGAACCGTCGTTTGAAATGCTCACAATACAATAAACGTCAGTGACTGCTTTGCACTGTCAGCAATATAATATTTTAGACTGTCCCTGTCCTGTATTGTAAACGCTTCTTTGCTACAAATGAACTGTCTAGGTTTAGTGCTTGTTCAGCAACAAATAATAATTCAAAGTGTTAATTTTGTGCCATTGCTAGTGCAAATTTTTTATTATTCACAACCTGTTCAAAATAACTTTACAGTAAGGATTTTTGAAAACCCCTTCCATTGGAAGAGTTAAACAAAAAAATAAATTTAAACGCGATATCTTTAGCGCACTGTATCTTGTTTTGTAAACACTAAATTAATTATTACTGAATGTATATTTCCCCACCAAAACATGAATCGTTATGCATAAATGGCATATTATACCAATCTTCTCATCAACAGAACATTAAAGGCTATTGCAAAGCATCGCAAGCCCGATTTGTTTCTGCAATCCGATGTAGTGTATCATCCCTAGCACGAATTATTATATCGCGTTTGTCACACTCTTGATTAACTATCACTGCCTCAACTTCAATCGTCGTAGATACATTATAGTGCACCGTATTATTCGCTTTTAGATCAGCATGAATTACAATATAAAAATCGTTATCTTTCAAAGAGGATAAAAGTTAAAAATTCAGAAGCATTTTTCAGTTATCGAACGTACGGGTCTACTTCGAGAAGTAAAGCTCGCTTACTAACGTTAAGTTTGTTTAAATTACTAATATGATCCATTCTCGTTTAAGCCTGTTGCAAATAATCTGCGATGAAGCACACGACCAGAAGAAGTTCACGTTTAAGAAGTTCATAAACGTCGTTTTTCACGGGTTGTAATGACCTTATGAGATTATGCACTTGTCCTTGAATTTTAAAAGTTGGCGTGAAATTTTCCTTGACTATTTCATTAACTCCGAGGGTCCGAATGATGTAAATTAAAAGGCTGAATTGTAAGATCGTAATGCATTTGAAAAGTGCTTTGATAAAGAATGTTCTTTATTCAACAATAATTCTGAAGATTATGGAGGCTGAAGTGTGGAATCCATCCTACTTTTCCGGAAAAACAATAAACCGGCCGATTCGCCTTCCTGTTCAAAGCTTTACAGTGGGGACAAACAATATTAATCAATTCTGTGTCAGTTCAAGTTGTGTAGTCGATGAGTGGATTATAATTAAAATCACTATTTAATTTATTTTTCTACGTCAAACAATTTTGATCAGCTCTTGCAGTAAACTGAAACATTTGTTTGCCTACTTCGTTGAATTGTAAGCCTTTCATCACGTTCTTGTTGGGTTTCTGATATTTTTCTTTATAATTTTACGTGTTTTATTAACTTTCGTAAAGATATTTTTTTCTTTGGGATTCTAAAGTATTAATAAGTTACAATTAAAATAATTCCCGTAACCACATCAATCTGTATTAGGCCTATACGTTTTCATTTCGAACGTTATTTGACTCATCAATTAACTCAGCTGACAAAAGAAATGAAAAGAAAAATATTTACACATCAAACGAACTAGAAATAATTTGAGAATAGACACTAAAATCAGATCTCACTTTCAGCACTAATCTCCCTTTCACTAGTAGGAAAGTACTCTGCACCCCTAATAACTCGAGATATGGGTAAAGATGGAAGAGTGGTTGGAAAACATGGCATAAATTATTTTGCATATGTAAACAATACTATGATTGTATTTTAACAATAGACTATTATCCATTTTTTAACTGCGTTTTCCTTAACAATCTACATATAATTTCCTAATTTTATTCTGAATCGTTACGTTTTGGTACGTACTAAGAACGTAGTAATTAACATCTATATTAATAAATCTGTAGGAGGGATAGCGTTTGGACGCTTTAATTTTAGAAACTACTGGGACGACCCGAATGAACCATTTCAGGCTTATAGTGGCTACTTTGGAAAAGGTTTCAGATTTGATATCTTGAATGGAACCGAGTTAGAAAAAGTAAATAAATCTTGTATATGAGCAAAAATGGTCATGATTTTCCAGTCTCAGTAAGATATTTAATAGACTAAAAGTAAATAACAACCTACTCAACCTGCTCTCAAGATGGGTGTTTCGAATGAGGACCTGCAAGTGTCATGGTTTGGAGTTATTTTACAATTACATTCGGTCTGTTTTGCTCAGTATTGTAGAACATACGAAAATTAGAATACAGATAAATTACATAACACTAACAATACACAGTAATACTGCTTTTTGTTTAACATCAAGAATAAGACATAACAATAATAATAATAACAATAACATTATTTTCAAAGAATCAAAACGAACTTTTAGCATAGTAAAATATGAAGCCTTGCAATAGCCAAATATGCACATTACAATAACCTTGCAAAAATCGTTTAAACCGATTACATTCTGAGATTCTTACCGATGCTTTCTTATGAGGCGAAATAAACAAAACAAAAAAACTGGTGTTCCTGGTTGTTTTGTTGCAGCCTTGCATACACGTCATAATACAGGTACGTATTTGACTGTTATTTTTAACATTAAATTGTCTAAAATAATGTGAGTGCTCAAAGAAAGGTGCATAAAACGTAAACATATCTAATAACCACAATGCATACTCATTAGAAAAGCTGAAAAGTGGATAAACTTGGGTACGGACAATTGAGTAAAATTAACATCACGTTCTAAAGATTTTGGGAAATGAATGTAAATTTTTCTCGATTTAAGTGCCTGTCTTATAAAATTAAGGATATTTCTGATTATTTATTTACATCGTCCTCGACGATATTTATCTTTATCAATATTTAACTATCTTTTGAATTTATTTTATTACGACACACGACTCACGGATCGTCGCGTTGTGTACAGTGCAAACAGAATAACTAACACCAGATGAAATTGCAACTTAAATTACAGTTAAAAATAATCAAAGACACTCTTACCGAAACATTCTTTAAGCTAAATATTATCCAACATACAGTAATTAATAAACAAACAAATGTCATCTTGTTACAGTGTCACACAATGACATACACTATAATCACTTATACTGAGTCGCAAGTCATAATAACACCTTAAAACTGAACTTGGCCGACCGCCATATTTATACCCCGCTGAGGGTCGAGAAGAATCTACCGCTTTCCAAGTGACGCGTCGTGAATAATTTATTGTGTAGTTACAGACACGCTAAATCCCGCAGACCGACTACCTCAGTGTCACGCAGATTGCCTACCTTTTGGGTATATAAAGTAATTATATAAAAGTTTCGGCTAAAAGAACAAATATTTAACACAAACCACAGACAAAACACGGTATAAATACAGTCTAACTGTAAATTTGCCTAATATATTAATTTCCATCCATCCATCCACACCGTACTAACCTACTACTTTTTGCAATAATGAAATGATCAAATAGAGGCACAAAAATGTTAAATTAACCTGCTCAGCAAATTGCTTACCTAATATGTTGAGTAATCACTGTGTTTAAAAATCTCAAGCGTACGTTGTTGTGTCTAACAAGGATATTCACTGGTAAACTATAAAGTGAGGGATGACGTCATCAATCAGATGACGTCCGAGATATCCTAAACAAGCGCTGCCTTTGGATAGATGTATTTACGTATATACTCATAAACGTATGGACTCGTAACGTTGGATACAGGCTCATAAACGTACTTCTATTAATACAAAATTAAGTGATTCTCATTATTGTAGTTTTCATCAAATACAAAAACAAGGAAGCTCTTTAGTATGTGCTTAACACTTGGCCAGTAGAGTCATAAATATATACAGAAAAAGTGATAAGTAACACAGGTATAAATTCTATTTTACTCATATATTTATGAATGCGGTTATTGACAGTAAAAATAAATAAAGAACTTTATACTTTTTTTAGTTTATGTACTTTATACTGCAAAAACGACCTCAGTTAAAAAAATACAGCTGGGTACTTCGATGGGCCTATGTTATTTTAAGGAAGGACTCTCTTGATGTTTCTTTCTGAAGAACACAGATGACAAAAGAGAAACGCTGGAATACAGAAGCTATGATGGAAACTAGGGAAATGGAAGAAATCTATAATTTACATATTTAGCCACCGCCTCTCTAAAAGTAGTTTCCTGCGCAATGGTATACAGCTTCTAGCGATTTTTCACGTCTGAAAAGCTACCTGGAAGATCTGATAACGAAGCGTATCAAGTGCCAGCGACTATTCTCTATGATCTGATCTGCGGTTTCAAAACGGTTATCATTTAGCTTAAATTTCATCTTCGATAAAAGGAAGAAGTCGCGGGGGCCACATTTAGTAAATAGAGAAGATAGGGAAACGTGGCTATGCGATTGTAGCTTAAGAATTGTTATATTTTGAACATTCTGTAAGAAGCGCTTTGTCGTGATGAAGCACGTAAAACCTTCGCGGCTCAGTTAAAAACTTTTCGCCGAATATTCTCTACAGACGCTTCAGACGCTTCTGTTGATATAATGACAGGCGTTAATCATCTGGTCGTAGGAAACATATCTATAATACACAAATCTAGATAATGTTTCGAAGAAAATGATATGGTCTTGGTTACCTTCTTAATCAGCCGTGCCTTCTTCGATCTTCGGTCGTAACTGTGGACCAAAGTTTTATTCCGATTAATGAGGTATCTCGTCATGAAGTTGAATTATCCAAGGCCTGCTTAGGAAATTCCTGGTAGAGGTAAACACAATGCGCCTTTTGTTTTAGGGTTAGATTTCTAAGTGCAAACGTTCAAAAATACTGTTTATTTTTAAATCAGAATGCATGAGGTTTGTTTATACTTTTTGGTGTATCAGAAACATTGACATCAGCAATGTCCTGAATGTCACCTTGTTGGACTGAACAAGGTAATGTTGTATCTATTTTTGTCTACATTTTCAGAAATTGTGGGAAGACAACTTCTTTTTTTCTAGCTGTTTAAGCATGGGTGGCAATAAAAACACATCACACGACTCTTCGCCTAAGTCCATAATTTTTTTGTATGATGTAAAATAGATTAATTTCAGTTTTATCCAAGTTTGACACAGTTTGATGTTAGCTCCGTACTTTAGTTTAGAGCCTAAACTGAAATCACAAACGTCTTCGTTACAACTTTTACAGAATCTTGTTTATCAGCTCCTGATGGTCACAGAAGAAAGTCATTGTATATGCTAATGAAGAACACTGTTAGTGAGCACCACTGCGTCCATTTCTGTTCAGCTCTCTATTATCGAACCTTATGACATTACCTTGTAGCCCACATAATTATAAGGGGGATGTAATGGACACTTCACTAGGACAAAACAAATTCAAAGTTTAAATCCCCGGACAAGTACTCATAAAACGGGAATACTATATTGTAAATACCACCACTTCAACTTGGTACACAACAGTAAAGAATGTTTTACTACGAAGAAGTATCACAGTGAACTTAAGAATCGTATTAAACCATTGAATATATTATCATTAAAGATGTAGGTGATCTTCTAATTCTAATACAAAAGTTCTAACGCTATGCAAGAAATTTAAATATTTAATTATTGGAAATAGAGATGTACGCTATGTAAGGAGGGACTCAGACCACAGTGGTAAAGGGGGAACAGGAGACTGTGTCTAGATAAACAATGCTGGAATAAAGGCATTACTTAAGAAATGAAGTATAGTAGTAGATACTAGTAATGGCCAATTAAAGGAAAAAGTAGAGATAAAATATGTTTGGAACTGGATAACATTTGAAAAACTCGTGATTTTGTCATATGTTACTCGTGAGCATAAATACGAATATCGCAGACATGGAGAAGAAAAGGAATGACGTTGTAATTTATCAGTAAAGAGGATCGGCTTAAAGTATTTTTGTCACGTCACACAAATACCAGAAAATATGTAGTCAGAATAGATTTTATAGTCTCCCCCCGTACAACTAGGAGTAAAAGTTCCTCATAATGTGGATCTCATTTTATCTATGAGGCGACAAAATGTGTGTTGTAGAAAGGGAAATCTTAAGCTTATGGAGGAAAGAACAAATTCAATATGTCTGAATATTACGAGTCCTCTCTATATATAAGGTAAATATACATGTATTTTTACATGTCTTACTTTTACACTAAACTTTGATTACACATGGTCATAAAAACTCATTTTCGACAGCTCTCGATTGTCACAGAAAAATCCACTGCACATAGAATACATGCACTGTACACTGTAGCACCGTTAGTACAATTCTGTGCTATTCTAATTTATTTTATTATAATTTTCTAATTCTAATTTCTAAGTTATAATGCTACAGAACCATTTGATAAACCCTGTACATAATTGAAAGTGGGTTGTAGCTGATACGTGAGTGGGGCAAGGTGAGTACTGACTTCATAAAAAACGTTTACCTGACAACAATAATTTCTTTTTTTACATCAAAAGTAGGCCTACTGCGCACATACGTAAACATGTGTTTATTAACATTTCAATGTTTTAATGATTCTATCCGTCTTCTTACTTTTTTGTAGTGCCACTCCACGCTTCAGAAAATACGTTCCATTGTCAGATGTATATTACAGTTGCGATATTAAAAGGTAATTAAAACTTTAAAATACACGTACAGGCATGCATACAGCTCATAAAAGACCTCTCATAAGTTGAGTCTCAATAGTTCAAAGTGCGTCATGTGCTCGTGATGACACTAGACGGTCACTAACAGACTGGTCACATTTGGATACGAACTACTCAATATTTTAGACTAGGTGCTACCTCTGTGACTTGTTTTAATGTACTTGAATGCATATTCCCTGTAGTTCGCAAGAATTAAGGTGGTTTGAATTGAATTAAATGTAGATAGTTGTGTAAATGTTGATGTATTCATTGTTGAGACAGAAGCGTTTCCTTTATTAATGCTGTAACGAATTCACTTTGTTTCCTGCAGGAACGAGTACAAGTTGTCGCTGTTGGCTGAATTTATGGTTTACCTTTTGTACAACGCTACCGCTCTTCCAACTTGCACAATACGCTGCACTCACGTAGTTTGTGCTACACACTTCATGAGTTGCAGTCGACAATAGAGTGAGAAGAAATAATGGTTATGGAGACAATCTGAAACACATTCTGTGTGTAATAACTAAGTTTAGATATTCGGTACGATATCATAAGTCAAAATAATAATATCCGAACACATTTACTGAATACAGGCCAATGTATGAAAGTAGGATTACGTATTTCATTACAAATACATTATTTTCGCATGATAAAATGTAATATTTAGTAATTTTAAATTTAGATATTTAATATACTCACAAAAGGTAAATAAGTGCATAACACAACGTAATGTTGACATTACACATTGTTGACTAAAGTTCAACGCGGAAACAGCCGGACTGGTGATTTGATTCTAAAACGGGCTGTTGTAAACTTTCCAACTAACTACTGTCTAACCTGCTATGGTCAGTTTAATATTGTTATATATGAAGTCAGTACACTTTCACAGCCTGATAAATGTCTTGAGGTTAGAAACTGCAGTTGACGAAGGGTAAAAGGTGTTCTGTTATCATCTCACATAAGTCTTCTACCATATCGTGTATGAAGTTGGTTAGGTACAGTATATTCAAACTCCTTCTTGTCTAGTAAATATACTATGTTTATTATCTTCTTTCTTAAAGTGAGGATGTATTGACGAAGTTATATCTTCAGATGCATAACCTAACTTTCATGGCCTGCCGTTACAATAATGTGTTTTTTTACCATTCACGTTAGAGTCATATTGTACCAGAAACCCAGAAACGTAGAAACCAAAAATAAAAAAAGTATCACCCAAACAAACCTAATGTATAACTGTAAATGCCATCTTATACCAAATTAATCTCTGTAACAAGAGTAATCTTAAACGTGAATATTCATCATTCATTAGCGTCTGACACTACCGTCTGTCCAGAGTACATACGATACCTCACAGCTCTTTCATTCTTCTAGATTCTACCCTCATTCTCACTCGCCAGCCGCTACTCTCTTTATTCATCTATTTCCTTTTAACTTTGTCTTTTCCTTCCTTACCGCGCATAGTAATAATATCCCTCGCTTATCTGACAGTTTTCCACATTTGCCTACCCGATTTAAAAAACTAAATATAATTTCTGTACAAATCCGAACGGATAAAATTTACTTGTGATAGTTTAGTGTGCACTACTTCTTGCACACTTTGATTTTAAACACATCAAAAAATTTTTTATTTACTCGAATATTTATAGACATGTATGTACTATAGTGCATCAACTATAGGCCTACGTTTTAAAAATTATGCCTACTTTAATTTATTTCAAGCAATATTTCTTGTAATATTCTCAAAGCAAAATTTATTATTGACCATTTTAAAATCTGACAGAGTAAATTAACTTACACCGTAGAAATAATTATTCATGTCTAACGATTTTTAATAATAGTGCACTTTCAAAGCCAATTTAAAAGTTACTAATTAAAGCGATATATTTTTATGTCTATGCATAATCAAATATTTTTATAAATAAAACCTTTATACTTTAATAATTTTATCTTACACCATATTTTTGATTTCATATTTTCTTTGTTTATGAATGTTTTAACTGGTGTCAAAACATTTCCTTAAACGATCTAAAAAACCGATGATGATCAAATAAATACTGGTAGTAGTACTTTTTATACACAATAACACTGCATCTACTAACGCCTGCAATGTAAATACAATTTTAACCGATGACGACCTTCTAAGAGTGATTTTTTAAGATCTTATAATGAAGCTTATGATTTGAAACGCGTCAACTATAAACAAGATGTCACAAGGCGGATTAAAAAAGCTTAGTTTGTCTATTCGTACAAGTGACTTGGATACCTTTGAAAACTTGCATGCTCACATTTACAATTACAAATATTGTATTGAGATATAAAAAAAATAAAAAATTATTTTCTTTTAATTACTGACGGACAACTCTATGAAAAATTATAAAATCACTGCGGATTAAGAAATTAACTATTTAATTTACAACTTAACAATTATAAATCTGAGAATAAAAATCACCATAATGGAAATAAAACGCACCCAAACAATTATTTAAATGCGATGAGCTTTAACGATCAATTCAATCTTTATATAAAATTTCCTAGTTTCCATTCTTTAAAAAATGTTATATCAGTTACATTTTTTACAATTTTTACAAAATATTTACAGATTTATATTTTTATAATTTACATAATAATTTACATTTATATAATTTACAGATTATTTATTCCGCCATTATTGTCTTTGTCTTGTATTGTTTTAACATTGAAAATGTTTATAAAGACGTGTCGCACATTTGCGGCCGATCGCTGGTGCGTGATCGAAAATGGGAACCGGTGAGTTTCCATAGAAACTACTTCTTTGTTGTCAATAACGTAGTACACAAATAAAACTTCGCTTATGAATGCGACTACATTTAACTTATAATCTGTACATTGGTAAATGAAGAATGAATTAATTGATTGGTGAATGAACATAAATATATATATTTTTTAGATTTATTGAAGCATTTTCAATGCTCTTCTCTGTGCATTGCATTTGTGCAATGCCTGTAAATTTTTCTATTTATTTTAAAATAAACAGTTCATCGTCACCTAATCACACGATCGTCCTCGTTGCGGGTGCGCGCGCGTGCATGTATGTGTCAAGCGTCATCGTTGATACTCGTTTCGTTGGCATTATTAATTGATTCTTGAAATTATTGTAACTATTATTTGATCAAATATTTTTAATGTTTTCAGGTAGTCATTTTTTTGGATAAACCTGATAAGACCGAGTGATACATTTGTGTCAGAATTGTCTTAAAGGCCTGTATCTACACACACAAATACACACACGTGATAGAGCGCATTTCTATGTCAGTGACTGAATCTAGCAGGATTTTAGACTTCACATATTAGATTTAATGACTATCAACTTATCGGTACTTTGCGACATGGTACCAAATTAGTCGTTCGAGTGTTGGGGAGAGACAGAAAATGAATGAGTTATCCACAGTAATTTCTCCCTACTTTAATTTAATGTGATTGGTTGGCAGTTCTCCATCTGGTTCCGTTATAAACCAGTTCCTTAATGTCTGAAAGTCTTGTTACTCCTATGTTAGATATGGCGTGTTTCATAAATCTCAGCCGGGGTTTTCCTAAGTGTTTTCCCCTGTAGAGTATCGTCTAATATCTTTCTCTGTGTAATGGTGTGGGACGTAAATGATTCCTGTTACGATTACTTTATAACTATTTATATGAAGTGGTCGAGACGGCACATCTGTATGGCTATTAATAAAAATAATGCTTTCGGGATTACACAGATTTTATTTTAGTTAATATAAGACGTTTCAAAAAGGCTACTGCACGGCGTCGTACTTTCAGTGGCTTGAAATTGTAAAATTGTCAAAACGTTGATGTTAAGAAACATAAAATATGTGTTATTATTAATAACGAAGAGTAAATAACTTTTGACAGTGTAATTAACTCTATGATTTAAAACTTTTACATTATCTCGACCATTCAGCATAGTAGGTCTCCAGTTTTTCTATTAACCTCTACATTGTATATACTATTATATATTATAGTATTTATAATACAAAAATTATAGTTTTTGAATAGCGTTCTTAAATATACAGTCTTGGCAAGTAGATAAGTTTACTGTAAATGTTATCAAAATGTTCTTTTATATTTGTTTGTATGTTCTTGCATTAATTAAATACAAGTACTTTCCCACTTTCTGGTAACGGTGAGTAAAGATGATCCGCCATTTCGAGGGTGTGATCGCAATACGGCGTTTTTCGTCTGGCGTGTTCTTTCGTAAATATTTTTATCTTAGGTTGTTATTAGGAATGCCACACCTCGGTCCCACATCTACCCTCCGTTAGTGCAGACAAGACGCAATGCAAATATCTTGTTCGGTTGCGACGTCGTACAGTTGGTTAAGTTGAACTGTTAAGCATTCCTGCTTGGAAAATGTTCTGCAAGGAGTCTGATTAAGACTTGTTCTTACAGAAATTAAGTAAGCTCAGGTATACATACTGCTAGTAACGTCATAAGAGATTTACAGTAAAGCGACATTCTGTTTTACTATTAGTGCATAATAGTGCTATTAGTTAACGTATTTTATGCATAAACCATGTGCTGAAAATATTTTAACTTCCATTTTCCACCACACTCAAAACTACGTGGCTTTAATTATGCATCAATTTGCACCAATTTTAATCCATTTTAGAATTAGCAGTTATTTAATTAAAGTTTAAATGAATTATTTATTATGCTTTTAGCCATTCTGTACACAAAGTTAACTGAATAACGTTTCTACAAATGTCATTAGTCTTAACAAGTATGATTCTAACGATATGCGCACTTCCACACTTCCACACTTTTTCGCCGATACCGTACGCTTTAGATTATTGTTGTAAATGTCTTGACCCTACATTATATCAAAATTCTTAGAGCTAACAAAAATATGCTTTTACTATTTTTGGGTAATGTTTAACAATAACATTATCACCTGATAATGTATGTAGTTGACAGCTCCCTGGACCTCCTCATGCCTATATCGTTTACTTGGTTGAAGCAATTTGGCTACATTCATATTAATAAAAGAGTGACTTGCATGAGTATCAGATACAGTATAAACGACTTGCTTTAATTTTAATCCTAATAACTGGAGGGGTCTGGTAAGAGTTCAAAGGTATCTGCCCAATGCCACTATTCTATAACCACTTATCCCTACATACGCACTCTGATTTCTAGGGCAAACCATATCTCTGGTACTATCCCGCTCCAGCCTAGAATAGTTCGCTCTAGTTTTCACCATAGGACATTTCCCCTCAAATGCCCTACCCTGACACATTTAAAACATTTTCTGTGAGTATCTTCCTGTACAACAGGCCTTGTCGTAGCAGAATTATCTTCTTCCAATTATCTGATAATGTCACACAGTTCTTTAAATGTTTTGATACAGGACACTTTTACAAATAATCTGATCTTATTCTGGAGAAGCTCAATTATAAAAGGAACAGACCCATCATTACCCTTTTCAGGATGTAGCCTTTTGAATAATTGCAATTTGTTGGTAACAAATACACCTGCTTTCATTCCTGTTGGCTGACCCTCAGTTAAAAACTTTTTATGTATTGCTACTGTGACTGGAAGAGAGTAAAATATCAATAATAATGCTTTCTGAAGGTCAGCTCAACTGAGGCTTAAACCTTTAATGTTCTGCTACCAGGTGGCTGCTGAAACGTTTAACTGATCCGATAAATAAATATAATAACACTGTGGTAACACCTGATTCTTCATTCCAACGGGAATTACTGAGTACAATGAGTGTAGTTTTATTTGTGTTCGTTATTCGTTTGGTCAGGCAGGAAATATTTCAGTATCTGTAGAGTGTAGCATAAATGTTCACTACAACATACGTAGAAAGCATGTTTGTGTAATAAGCTACTGCAATCGTAGTTTTGTTTCCATATTTAACCCAAATGGCAGACGTTTAGGTTCATAGGTTTGTGAATTTGGATATAATTTTTGATGAAAATTTTGCGAAAAGCAAATTTAACATGTCTCATGGTGATTTATTTTTTTTCAATACTGCAAATTAACGATAATAACTGCATTTTGTATACGTTACTTTTATGAATAGCCAAGACAATATAATAATTTAAAAACGAATTTTTACCTTAGTTGCTTGAATGAAACTGTTTTACAGGAGCTCTTATGAGTTTTACGTCTGATGTTAAGACGTTTTGTGATAGACCTGAGTCTCGTTTATTTTCTTTCCGTATATACTCGAAATGTTTAGGTTTACAGATTCTCTCTCACATAAAATTTGTCATTATTTTAAATACAGCACGCTCAACATCATTCCTGATTTCATTGGTTTGATCAGTAACAGAATATAAAATTACTAGGCTACCTAACCGAGTTAGGTATCATTATCCTAACTCCAGTTTAAGACAAGCTCTTCAAACCAAGACCCAATCCTATAGTAAAGTTCAGTCCTATATTTTGGTCGACATCACTGCAGAATCATTACGTGTACTTAGTTTTATATAAAGTGTATACAACTTTTTAAGCTGTAACGTTCTTATTTAAAATGTAACATACACAGCCATACGTAAATAAGTATAAATACATTTATGTTTAGGTGTGGTGGATGTTTACTGTAGACATAGTCTATAGTTACTATAGTTACTAAAGTTACTAAATACACTAGAAACCTTTAAATTATATTGAAAGGCTATACTTATAATATGTTACTGATTATAACAAGCAAAAGATTTTTGTCACTATTCATATAGAAATTCATGCATCATATAAAATAATTATATTTATTAAAAATGTCTAATTCCTGTCGTTATCAAATTTTTTATATGAATGCGGTTATGTATGTTTATACAGAAGACAGCTAAAGAGAATTTTAACTGTGCAACCGCCAGTAGTTGCCTCAACAAATAGAATTTACAAATAACTTCAGTACAACAGGTCATCTGACCGAAACAACATAACTACGTGATAATAAATGTCTAACTCCAGAAACAAACTTAAATTATAATACACATTGTAACGTACCAAATTTGGTAGTTACATAGAGTAAACAATTATTACGTCAAGTGACGGGAAATCATGAAAATAGTTCTAAGTACGTAAAATAATGGAAACAAAAAGTGAGTATCTACAGATATATTATTGTAAAATTCCAACAAAGAAGAAGGAAGTGTAATATAGCATCATCGAGTACAAAAGAGAGAAAGAGAATGACCACGAGCCAATATAAAATGTTAGAAACCAGGCCCAATAGATTCCAACAGTGAGGGGAACCAACAAAAATAATAACTATGTAAGATGAAAAGAAACAAAAATCATGACTATGTAAAATGAAGAAGAGACAACTCAAGAGCAACCACAATGATGGCAAACCAACCAATCTATTTATAAATATGAATACTATGGAACAACGACTACTACAAATGGAAATATTGAAGAAGACGTTTAAACCAAAGGAAGAAAGGAAGAAGAAGAGCAAGGAAACATGACATGAAGAGTGAAGATAATGTATGGACAATACAAGAAATACCATTCACCAAGTATACAAGGAACTATACTAGTGACCGGAAGAAGAATAACGATTATCAACTATGAAGAAACAGTGTTTAGCATATTTAAGAAATCACAAACAGTAATAGTGAAAACTTAATGTAAGTGTGAGAACCTGTAACAAGTTAACCAATTTTAACCCAAATAAACCCCACAGACAATACAAGTGAGAAGGTTTATAACAGAGGAAAATGTGTTACCTTTATATTGGAAACAGCAAAGATTAAATAGTTAAAATGCACAGACAATTAGTGTGACCAATTTAATCAAGATTGTAATCCAAAATAGATAATCATAAGACCACCAAGAGAAATGTAAGATAGAACAGTAAAATCATTGTTCATAGAAACTGATAATAAAAGCTTTGTAAATTTTAAAATGAAATATAACTGAATGCCACGGCAAGACAGAATAAAATATAAAGAAAGTCCAGAAGAAATAATAACAAACAAGATAGTTTGTTAAGTATCAAACAACCAAGGTACCAGAAATTAGGTACAACACAACAAGAAATGTAATACCATTAGATTAAGAATACTTGTGTTATTGTTTAGAAAAATAGTGTAAACATGTGTATTAATCAACAATTAAACCATTGTAATAGAATACCATAATGAAGTCATAATAGTGGAAGCAAATACTGCATAAGAATATGTTGCACATTGATACATAACCCCATAGGGAGTGCACCTATAACACAAAATCATATATGTTAATTAAACCAAGCAACCATCAACAATTGTTTCAGTCAAAGATTCATTATAAATAATGATGCACACTAAGAAGTAATATTTTATACTGAAATACACAGCACATAAAGCAGATTAAATATGATAGCACAAAGCTGGAAGAACAGAAACCCAATGTGACAAGTTAGTTAAGCAAAATACATTATTAAAACTTGTCCAAGGATTACTGAAAATATTACTAGTAGTTAGAACAATATCTAGTACTACTATGAGAACAGATCATAAGTATAATAATAGTAATTTTATAGTCAAATTATTGAAAACTAAATGACTATGATTGTGGAATCAAATGTAAACAAACACTATGTAACAAGTTAGTTAAGCAAAATGCACTATCCAAACTTGTTCAAAGGTGAATAAAAATGTTATCAGTAGTCAGAAGGATATCTGATACTACTATGAGAACACATATCAAATGTAATAATAGCAATTTAGTTGTTGATTTATTAAAAACTAACTGACTGTCATGGCAAAACCTGATGTAAACAAACCCAATACTAAGAATTGGAAAGCTTTCAGATAGCGAAAGACTGATAAATACATTAAATAAACAGGTACTATAGTTGTACACTATTTTCATTTGTAACATTATATACCTTATATGGTAAAATAATTGACAAAGTGACAATTTAAAGAAAAGAGAACAGAAGGTATTTTGATAAGACTATTAGTATATGAAAAACAACATTTTTCATATAACAAAGTGTAAACCGATGTAAATAAATGTATATATTATTGTTAGAATGCCAAACAAATGTCATTAAATAAGAAATAATAGTGTTATAAGCGATTATAAATAATCGAATATGGACGTTTGAGGACGCCATTACCAAATATTGTTTGAATAGTAATTACACCTATTTTTTGTATTAAACAAATGAGAAATGGACTCAAAACGTTTAATAAGGAGTGTTATTGTGTAATTGGAGTAAGATATGGTGAAATAAACTTATTAATATTAAGATTCACCATAGGAATTTGTGAAATAGTTGTAGTGAGTTAATAATGGACGGATTTTATCCTTGTTTAGACTTTATTTAAAGCCAAAGGTGTCCGCGATCTATTGCCACTAACTATTCAACGATACGACAATTAATAAAAAAGTTATAGCAATTATAAACTTTTTAATCATTTTGTGTATCAACGCTTACGTCACTATAGTCTCCAACCCATACAAGAAATTGGTAAAAAATTAAAAGTTTTATTTAACCGAGGTGTTTTGGGGTAGAGAGTTCGACAATTTAAGCCAATCAAATGAATTAAAACAACCAGACAAGCAGGAGACGCTTAGGTGAAGCGTTCAGTCATCATTCAGTCGTCAAAGAGTCTACCAGCATAATTCAACGAGCAAGATTGATGAAGAAATGTATTAAGTTGTGTTTAAATTGTGCGCGACACGTTCATAAGTTACGCTATACACACATAACCTGTACACAACAAAGAAATAACGAGTGTCCAGTGCGAAGTGAATTCAAATATTAAACACGGCCAGTGTATAATAAAGGTCGTGTTTTCGAGTTTTGTGTTTTATAAAAAACAGTGAGTACTATATTTTTATTATTTAACAAATAAAATGGAAATAATAATTTCTGTTAATGAACGGAGAATTATTGTTTGGGTACTACTCTAGTCAGAAGTACCGAAGTGTATTAATCATGATGAAAATTATCAGAATTAAATAAAAGAATTATCTCGCATTTATTAATTTAAAAAATAAATGTTTTACGATTTTATCGTAATTAAAGAAGTCAATATTAATTTAAATATTACAAATATGAGTGTAATGAATAGTCGCTCATTTGACTCATTTCGTTTGATTTGACTAATAAATAATTTTTTTTTTCGAAAAATATTCTAATTAACTGATAGTTACACATCAGATGCATTATGAATAAAATATATGTGTTTAGATTATTAAGAATTCAATGAATAATTTACTTATCCACAATAACTACTAACGTTTGTTAACTTACCTAGAAATAATAACGACAACTTTGTCACCTTTTCATATTTCTGTTCTCAAGTAATATAAATCAAATGAAAGCTATCACAAGAGTTTTTTTTTATTATAGACTTTTTTCTCTTGTCAATAAATGATTTTTATAACCAACTAATAAATAATAATAGTATTTTTTAACAGTGCAGCTCGAAGCACGTGTTATCAAAGTAACTGCTGTGTCCATTATATTAAGCGTACGATAGTACGATAGTTATCGGTTTTATGGTACCGACTTTTATTTTTAATATTTGTTGGTTTTTGGATTAATTCTTTATTAAATATTGTTAGAAAAGATAACATCTTGTATCTGGTATCATGCAACTTCCAAAAACACACGAACTTGGTAATTTAACTGTGTAAAGAGGACATAACCTCGCTAACTAAAATTATTGTATCAGATCTCAGTTTTACCAGCCTTGAGGTTAAAAGAGCTTTAAAAAATTGTTCATAATAACTATTATTTTGTAAAGATATTAGTGATTGATTGTTTATTTAAAAGAGTTAATGGCATTTCAGAACTGTTAATAAATCTCAATTATTTTTACCAATGGAAAGAGTTTTTGATTTCAAAATTAAAATAGTTTAATTTTCATAACTAGTTCTATCAGAAGGTGGCGGCAGAGTTTGAATGTTCATTACAGTTCAAATTACAATTAAGCCCTTATTTTATTTTATTGTGCATGTGTATTACTTAGGATATTCAAGTAGAATATCCACATGTATGTATAAAGTGTATGTTGCAGCAGAAGACGTCACCAAACAGAACATTGATAACATCCACATATGGTAAGTGGGGAGGTGAACAGTGAAGTGCTAAAATATTTTTTTAAATTGAAAGATTTAAACGTGAATACCCACACAACTATTATTAATAATCAACACACTAATAATAATTTTAATTTAAACCAAATATTGAAGAATATTGAGTAAGGATAACGCTTCCAATCATAAAATATCTACACTTATCTATCTGCATACACTCAATATCTGTTTTGTAACAACATTTACATTGTGTTTCTCTCATCATCATCATCATCGTTAACGTTCAATGTTAAAGCTCGACATTGGTTTGTTCCTAGTTGATGTTTCGTGATGATACACACATTCTGCTAGATCGGCTAACATTATTTTATTCGAAATATTGGAATAGAAATACTGTAATGTTTTAGGTTATAAATACCACACGTGTTTTATGTTATTTCCGGTTTGTTATATATATCTTAATTTTTTCAAGTATACTAAATATGTTTATTTAATTCACATGTGATGTTTTCATTTATATTCCGGTCTAATAAATCTGCTTTATGTGTAATTCACTCAATATCTGAGCTTCTTAATCTTTTCATTTGGTTCTTCTCAAATGTCCAACATGTGTATAGAAAAGGGCCTAACTAAAAACAAGTGGTCCCTCATGTATATTTTGTGTTCAATATAAGTAAACATAAATTTCCACATGGCCAACAATTGTCAAAAACATAAGTATCTACAACTCTACCATCATAAAGCAGATTAATGTGATTAGCCCATTGCACATCTGTGTTACAAACTTATCATATAAAAATAATAAAAAGTAAGTGTTATGTAATAAAAAGATCTGTGTATTTCTTTCTTCCGTTTAATGAACTGTCGGCTTTAACAAAGGGAAACAATTAAAAGAGCAGAAATCAATTACAAAGGAAATTTTTTGGAAGTTGATATGTAGCCAAAGATACAACCGTAACTCTTATGAACAACGTCATCGTCCGTTATAACGGTATCGTTGACTCTGTGTCTTGTGTTGACCGTCGATACAGTTTCAGCGCCCTAATCCTTAAGGAACAATAACTCGAAAATTTCGCTACATTTGAACTAGTACTGGTCATATATGAATCACTTATCATTATCACACCTTAGGGTTATTGTAGGATGTCTTTATTGGGGGCAGATAAAAGGACGTATCTTTTGATTTATAGTGTAATTATTAATAATAGCATACAGAACTAACAATACCATCAAGAGACGCATTAACGACACAAACAAAGACATAGACATATACAACAAAACAGGCGTATATAAATTAAACTGCAATGATTGTAATTAATTCTATATAGGGCAGACAGGAAGATCATTTTACTCCAGATTTTCTGAACACACAAATGCTTTATCCAATAACAACTTACAATCCACATTTGTCACACACATCCAGACAGAAAACCACAGTTACACCAATATAAAAAACAATCTTGAAATTCTACACTACATACCCAAAAGTCACCACCGCACCACACCATACCCGCACCACCACACACCACCACCACATTCTCAACACCGCAGAACAATACGAAATATACAAACACAACCAAACAACATACTTAATGAACAATTACAATTTAAATACAACACACTATTCGACACAATAATACACAACGCATACAATTCAGAATCCCGCCCCAACCCCCTTCCATTTACACACCTCAACCAGTCACCAAAAAACCGTTACAGATTACGAACGCCTTGACGCATTCCGCATTATACCTCACTGAGGAAGGAGTAAACCACTCCGAAACGACGTTTGAGGATATAACAAAACAGTAAGTTTTTCACAAGTGAAAGTGCATTAAATATTAATTGTTATTAATATTCCCTATCCGCTATTACGTTGACAGCAGTTACAGCTAAAACTGTACAGCGATCTGTACCGTAAATCTGTATAATAAACGACTCGACCTGTGTACGAACCTATCTTAATAATGGGCAGCTGACACCTTGTGGTAGCCGCTCCACTTCCGTTGTATTTGTACTACTCAAACCTGGCCCCTCCACTCATATATCATTTCATGATACAAAGTGGAGTATTATAGAAAAGTGTGGTATTGCATTTTGACCATATTGTTTTGTAATTCCAACCCTTTAAACAGGATTATTTATTTATAGATGCCAACAGGGTTATAGTGTATTCATTTTGACAACGGTCAACGGCAAAACATACAGCATGACATCAGATAATGAAGTATTATGAACCTCTTATGGCAATACCGTAATTCTTAAAGACGAAATAACTCAAGACAATTTTCCAACGCATTTATTCGAAATCCTGTAAGCATAAAACAAATTAGTCTTACTTAAATTATACAATTTTTGTTATTACTTTTAACAATTATTTATCCGAGACTGCCTGTGCAAAACTACATAGGCCAGGCCTGGCCGACATTGGCCTACCACTTGTGTGTTAACTTACAGTCACGCTTATTACAAAACAATATTACACGCTCGGAAACAAAAAAAAAATTATTTTTATTATAAAATTAAAAAAACTATATTTTTTTTTTAGAATATCCTATACAGTAAACGAATATTTAAGATCCACTGTAAGGGGAAACTTAAATAATAAATTTAACTAAGCATTGATTATTTTGGGAAATCCGTTGTAGGTTACAGAGATACGTAAATATAATCTTCATAGTACCAACAACCGTTCAATATCGTTCGGAAGTAGTACTGAATTAAATACGTGACAAGAAAAGACTTGGTTTTGCCGGAAGGAACTGCACCTTGCACTGAGAATACAATAATGCGACGTTCGCGTCTAGGAGTTACAATACAGTAATAACAGAGTAATATTTCGCGATACAGCCATCCTGTTTATCTGTTCTAAACAGGTTCTACACAGCTTTAAATTTTTTTAAGAACCGTTTGTTACATGCAATCTCTATCAATCATCTTTGTAAGATATGAAATAAGGGAGATAATTATATAGTTTGATTAGATTTAACAAAATTTTAAACAATTGGCATACGTTTGAAATCATAGATCAAGAACTTGGACTTAACAAAAAATAATAATTACAGTAAAAATATAAATAAGTAAATGTAGGTGGCTTAAAGGGGCAGATAAGTTTGTAAAACTTCCGTAAGCGTAAAGAATTTTATTATACTTACCCGTTTTCTAATATGATATTTCTGAATGTGAGTTGGTTTGTATATATATATATATATATATATATATTGTAGCGTGACAGAAAATCCACTACTTATTAAGTCATATAAAATCATAAAATTTAATTACACCACATATGTTAAAATAATATTGAATGAGATTTAATGAAATCAAATGAATGAACCACGATAAAATAAAAATCCTCATTACATTATATAAAAACCACTGTTTAAATATCAAAGAAAGTATTGAAAGCAACTCATATTATAAGATCAGTAATTTACCCAGGAAGCTAGGAGCAGTAAACAAATTAAATAACACCATATCAAGAAGAAAGAGAGTCAGTTTAAGAGTGGTGAACACCAAAATACCCCAAAGACAAGAAGAAGGAAGAATAAAATTTGTGATCAGGAAGAAAACAATACCCTGAAACCTTTAGAGAAGAACAAGGTCCGTATCAGTAAATAACTTCGATGCTCCAAACTAAACATCAGTCGAGATAACACAAAGTACCTTGGTTTACCCAAGAATGAAGAAGGAAGACAAGAAGACCAGAAGAAGGACAATAATGAAGACCAGAAAGAAGATAAGAAGAAGGACAAGAAAGAAGATAAGAAGAAGGACAAGAAAGAAGACAGGAGGAGAGGAAGAAATAGTATGAAAGAAACACCGTTGTAAAACCTATTGTTATTATTAACTACCATCAACCCCAAACCCACCAAAACGATTAAAAAGAAAGTATAACATACCAAAATACTATAAAAATGTAATTATTTAGAAAACTAAAGTGTTGTATAGTATTATAAGAAGTGAACCGACTAAAGCTATTGTGTATAAAGAAAATAAACAAGTCTTAACAGTCCATGATTACTAAAGGTCTGGTCTGAGATAGTGAGACTCAAAATATCAGAACCACCAGTGAAAGTGAATTTGTGTGTTTTTTGGAAATGCAATAAACTTAAAGTTAGTGATACTATGACTTATCAATATGCTATATAACAACTTTAATATCCAATAACAAACAGCATAATAAAATAATAAAATGGAAGATTTCCAGTATTTTATTATTTTAATGTAACTCTTTATTTACAAGACATTTGTAAAAAATGCTAATAACTAGAGTATGGGTGGTCATGTTTACTGATGAAGGGGATCATAAATAATAATGGTTTAGACCAGAAAAGACTAGCATTAATCTAGTATTCATAGGTTTAAAATGTTTAAATAGACTGTTTGTTCACAGCCATAAAATCAATGTATTTGTAAGACTTATTAGAAAATAAGATTTATATTATGTGTTTAAAATGAATTATGTTTGCTAAATAACAGCATACATACCATTAATAATGTTTCAGTAGGTATGCTGTGTTAATTCAAAAGGAGTTAAATGTATATGTTCAAACCATGTCAGCAATAAGTTCAATTGTACAGATGGCTAAATCATGTTCATAATTATTTTTTTATAACAGTAGTGTTAATTAAATACTACACCTCACAATTAGTTATAAACCATTTTATTTTCATGTAATAATAACTATATGAAGTCAGAGGAGTGGTAGAATTAATTTTATTTGAGAAAGACAGAAATGTAAAATTCTAAACTTTAGGCCATTTGGTGAATTCACAGAAACCATATAAACCAGTATAATTCACTTATAAATCCTGTAAACTAGCAAGATTTAGATAAGGTAAATCAGTTAACCACTACTGGGAATGATCCTATGAGTTAAAATGATAATAAGGAAATATACCTTAAAATATCTTAAATTTTCAAAATATATAAATTAATTAATTTTAAAGAGCAATGTCAAATTCAGAGATTAACACAAAAAACCAGTTCAAAAGTTTAATTTATATGTATTTAAGGAAAGGAAGAGAAATATGACTAATTAAAATTTATTATAATAGTATTAATAACAATTAAAATGGAAGAAAAATTGTATAAAGACGGAAATCAGATTTTGAGCCTATATTTCCAAAAGGGAAAGAAATTTGTTAATTTCCACAAAATGTCCACAGATATGGACTATAATACATCAATTTAAAAGGAATGAGATGATTAAACCAATGATAAGGTTCATAATTCATGAAAGTGATGAATAAAATAAATAAATTCCATATATAATGTAATTTTATATCATGTGTGTGGGTAATCGAAATATGTTAACAATACTTTTTCAAAGATTAACTGGGCCAGATTTTGACCAAGTTAATATAGTCTTTTGTTGAATATCAAGCTGAATAGTTGTGTGAAAAAACGTTCCTCATAACCGAGTCGAAAAATGGTATTACAGTTAGCCATGCATATAAGTGAATCGAGAGTTAGATGAAATAAACACTTTTTTAACTAAATCTACCAAAACATTAACGACAGTGGTGAAAACTAACACCTAACTTCATTATACGTGATCTAAAACAGTAAAACAATCTATTTAATCTAATTCACGCTACAAATCATAACCACATTTTGAGAAACTTAACCCACAGAAGTGAACACATACAAAATAACCTAATTAACACAAGTTTACACGGAACACTTCTTCAGAACACACCAAACAACCTAATAGACAGATTACACCAGTGCGGGAACATTTCAAACATTCGTGAAGGTAATTTTGCTTTGATTTTTTGACACGATGACATCGCAGTAATCTTGCCAGATCTAATAGCGGCCATCTTTGAATTTTACGAAGCCCTGCCTACCTTATCCGGTGACGTCAGTCTACATATGGTTTGACTTCAGCTTTCTTAAATATTGTATATCAGAATTAATTAAATACTGTTAAATAATAATTATTGAATTTATTTTAATTGTTAATGTTATACTTTCTCGTTACCCTTCTCTGACTATTAATTTAATCGCTCAAAGAACCTGTCCTTTTTATAATACTTATAATAATTTTTCTACTGTATGCACAATCGATAATTCCCTGAGACGGAGTCAATAATTGTTCTCAATCGATAAAAAATCGATTATTTATTAAATTGTTTAATAAATCCATTTATTTCAATTGTATTTATCTGTTATTATTTCACAGGCTAATTTAAGGTTATTTATTAAGGCAAAGAGACTTCAAGAAGAAGAAAATATTTTTGTTTGAGTGAGATATTGGACCAGCAAGAAAAATCATCAATCGATTGCTGACTGGAGTTAATCTAGTTAACTCCAGACTTGGTTCAGATCTTCCAGAAGTGCTCAATAATTAATAAATACGTTCCTGATTCTTAAAATTTTTACAGGACATTTAAAACAGTATTATTTCTTAATTACTGACCTTGATTAAACATAAACAAAATTTTTTTTATTGAAAATTTTATTTTTTTATAAAATTTTCCCTCTACTATTTTATTTTTGTAAGGACCGGCATACAGGGTCTTCTTACAATATATATATATAAGTCAAATAAATGTACATGCACTTTAATATGAATTTATATTATAATACATAGCAATTCACTTATTAAATTGTATAATGTATGTACAAAAATAAATTAGCATATTTATATACATGATATTTAAATGATTGTTGATATTGTAATGTATTAACGTTCTCATTCAACTTGTGACTTTTACTGTAGTATCATTATGGGTTTCAGAGCTTAACGTTCAATCGTGGGATTCATATTACTCTTGCGATATCGGCAAAACTTTAAATAAGCTTTCAGGTATGCATACAACACGTAAACAGTACACATAAAGTTGCGACTGAACATTAGGCTACCATGTGCTTTGTGTTCTCGATTTGTAGCTGACACACTAAGGTGTAACTTGGATACACACTACTCGGCATTTCGGATTAAGTGTATATGCCTGTGACTTGTTTTAGAGCACTTGAATGTATATATGCAGTAGTCAGGAGGAGTTAAGGTGGTCTGAATTGAATTAAATGTAGATAGTTGTGCAAACGTTGATGTATTCATTGTTGGGGCAGAAGTGTTTCCTAGATTAATGCTGTAACGAATTCACTCGGTTTTGTGCAACGAATACGACAATTTGTTGTCGCTGTTGGTTGAATTTATGGTTTGGCTTTTGTGCGGTGCGACCGCTCTTCCAACACTGCACTCACATACCATACTTTGTTCTATACAGTTCATTGAATTCAGTCGACAGTAGAATGCAACAAATGATGAATATGAAAACAGACTTAACTGAAAAGCTAATAACTAAGAACTAGAAATCGTAAGTACTACTAACGTATGTACAAACATGTATTTAATACAGAATTATTTTATTACAATGGATTTCTATGTATTACCAAAATTATATTTCTTCCCTCTTCACAAAATTGACGTTTACCACTTCACGAAAATTAATAACGAATAATAGTTTAAATTATTCTGTGTGCTTTAGTATAACAGGTAAATTATACTGGACGTAATAGTGTTCTGACAAGAGTTTAACGGATTACACGTGACAACCCGCCCAAGTTGCTACTGCCATGCGTCTTAACGTAGTGTAGTCATAAACTGTGATTAGGTGGACAACACAATGTAAAGCATGGTGTCTGCAGTACGTTAGTTACGAAAGGTTACAAGCGGGAAACGGTCGGGGTCTTGATTTGCTTGTAGAATTGTTTTTTTTTAACGGCTCCACGACCACAGAACAGATGTATAGTATAATATACCGTATATGCTTAAACGTACACATAATTCTATTATATCCTACACAGCAATAAACAACATTAACAAAAATAAGGTAACAGTTAAATAAATATAGATGAAAACTACGGCTAACTTTATGCAGTAAATTCAGCAACTTTTAATTTTAATTGCGGTAGTCAATGCAGCTACTGCAAGGTACATTATGTTTTCACCGTTATAAGTAGTGATGGAGTTATTTAGTTAAAGCAGTAAAGTATGTGAGACACACGTACATAAACACAGAGGTCATAAAGCGTTTATATGTTTATGTAATATAAGCCGAGTTGTTTTAAACTGCCGCACTAAATTTGTTCGAATGTTAAATATATTCATTGTGTTGACTACCGAAAACTCTTTTTGTCGTAAGGGCCATCATGTTGTACCAATTTCTTGAAAATACGAATATTTTTTCTAATTTTAAACCGTCTAAATCGTAGAATATGCTTAATAGTTCCTAACTACCGTAAAATAGGTCTACTCATCCAAACGATATTACAAGTGATAGTTTATTACATACAGAGTCAGGATACATAGTTTGTTCTGCCTATCGTCCCCGTAAACACCGAACATTTGTAATAATATTTGCATTATGTTTCCTTCTCATTGTTCTTATTCTTAAGGTATAATGTTAAAGCTAAAATTTGGCTTGCTGCTTCTTGTTGTATCTTGACACCATCTTTTATACGTCATTCAATTCATCGTTACGACACACTGCTTGACATTTTATGAATATTTTTGGTTGTCTAGTTTCTTCTATTCTTTTTATATTATTTCTAGTTTTTCGTGTACCTCTTTCTTTCTTTCTTTGATTAGATTAAACATTCTTAAATCATGTGTGGTATCTTCACTTCTATTCCTATCTACTTCCTACTTTTCTTCCTAGTGAGCTAAAGCTAGTATATATCTCAGAAATATTTTTTGGGGTTTTTAATTCATGCCGTTTGGTTTATTGTTAATGCTAAATGCACAATTCCGTATAGAAAAGCTCAGTTGTTTTTTGTTAAGAAAGTAAGTTATTTCGTCTGTAGAGTCTGCATTTAATATAGAGATGCATTAAATTTCTGAGTGATTACTAAGTTTTAATGGAAAATCCTAACTTACTGCTAAAAAGCAGATTAATTTGATTAATGAATAGCCAAAATTACAGTCGTTACTCTCATGAATAAGGGGCACATCGTTGTCTCATTGTCTTGTGTAAGGTGATGTATTGACCGTCGATACAAACAAAATCAGCCGTCCTACCTTAAGGGACAATAACCCCAAAATTGCGCTACATTGTGTATTGGTCATTTATAAACCATTTATCATTATTACGCCTTACAGCTACTAGGATGTGTTCAGGGAGATAAATATAAAGGAGGAATCGTATGATTTATAGTGCTATTATCATTGTGTTTTATCCGCTATTATGACAGCAACAGTTACAACTGTATAATAAATCTGAACCTACAGCGGCAACCGATCTCAAACTGTCAGTTTCAAACTATGCCTGGAAGACAATAGAAATGCGTACTGCTTTTGCTCAAATAACATTGTAAGCAATGGGAATACAATTCCGAACTATAGAGTAGCAGCAGTTTCTTGTAGATAACCCACAAGAGTTTGTTATTAATATTAGCCCACCTACAACGGAGCTTAGTACTCCGACACGTATGGAGCTGAAGGTCCCGGTTTAGTTTTCAAACAGCACCATAATGGAAGATGCGTTATTCAGCCATCAGGCTGACTCAATGTGTGTAAGTATCTACGTTAATAATAGACGCCTGGAGTATAGTACTGGCCACACCACTCCCATTGTATGTCAAACTGTTCACACTTGGAATTCTACTCCTCTCTACTAAAATATTGCAACATGTAGCCGATTGTATTCATTTTACGATTATACACCTCTTGATGAACTACATAAACGAAAATTTATTTACATTGATTGATATAAAATTTCTCAATTTACACAACGATAGCGTCAATGAATTAACATTATTCCGCATTAAAAGATGCTGATCACCTGATAATGACATTTTATACGCAAATGCAGACGTAACTTGTGCCGTAAAAACTAATTGCAGCAACCAGGAAAACCTTATAATCTGAGCATTCTGAGACGGAAAAGCGATGCAGAAAGCAATGGTATGTGTTTGTAAGTAAAGTATATCTAAACCCTAGTATTTTTTACGGTTTGTGCTTACTGTGATGCATCCGAAAAAGTTGCTGCGGGGTACCGATTAGGTATCACATCCACCGAATATCTTCAATTGTCTGTACGATATTGTTACGACAGCCTAACTGATCGTCGTATGGTACAGTGGAAAACAAAATACAAGACACCGGTTAAGTCACTAATCACCAGCTTTAATTATCACAAATAACAGTTTATAATCAACTCGTACAATATTTCCAGTTAGATTTTTATTTGTCTACACGCAATAACAATGTCTATTAATAGAGTTCCACAGAATTATTAACATAATACTTCTTCACTTCGACAAACATTCGATCTGCGCTAACGGAAATCGCTCACATAACTGAACTGACAACGCCAGACGCTCTCCTTTTATAGGTCGCGCATAGTTCTAGAATTAACGTTCCATCCTTAATTTGCACGCTAATGCGTATCTCAAGTTACCTCTTAACGAGGCATCCTGTCATTTTCTGCTTCTTCGGCCTCCTGTCTGCGTCTTTTCTCTGCTTCTTCCACATCCTGTCGGCGTCTTTTCTCTGCTTCTTCTGCCTCTTATCGTCGTCGTTCCTCTGTCTTCAACAGTAGCGCATGAAAATTTTCCATCATCTGACTGGAATCTATTGTTTTCTGATTAATTACGAATTACACTCGTCTTGTACAAAGTGTCCATTGTTTCCACTGTTAACGTTTCTATCCCACTTCTGACAGCACTTTACGACGGTCTACTGATCGACGTATGGTACACTGGAAAACAAAATACAAGACACCAATTACGTCGTTAATCACCAGCTTTAATTATTACAATTAAACAGTTTGTAATCAAAAAGATAATCTCTTACAACAAATCAAATAAAAATTTTTCACACGCAATAAAAAATGTCAACTGATATAAAAAACACAATTTTATTGTATTACAATCGTACCGCACAATTATATAACACGTAACACTCCGCCACAAACCGTCGAACCGCACTGTAATAATACGCAATTCACACTCACGGTGTAATCGCCCGATAATAACTAATTGAGCGTAGCTGAGTACTTGTAAGAGGGCTATTTTTTTTTCAACTTCCGGTGAGTTGGCAAACCTGGTTCTGTTGTCATAGCAACAATCTGATTGTTGATTAATGTTTTTGAAGCTTTGTTATAATCTATAACCACTGGTTTTATAGTTATTTTGTCTATTACTGTGGGGTGAAGACAGTTTAATTATGGCAACTACAATTGAAATTGCCTCCAAGTGTGAGATTCGATCTAAGATTTCTTCAAGCTGAAGGTCATAGTGCTGCAGAAATTAATCGAAGGTTGTGTAATGTGTATGGAGAAAATGTGATGAGTGATGGTTCAGTTCTGGAATGGTGTCGAAAATTTAAAGAAGGGCGAATTGATGTTCATAATGAAGGAGGCCAAGGAAGAAAGTCCGTGGCTACTGATGATGTTGTTGAAAGGGTAGACACGATGGTTCGAGAGCGCCGTCGTTTCACAATTACTGAACTTTATGCTAATTTTCCTGAAATTTCTAGGTCTGCTCTTTATGTTATTCTTACTCAGAAGCTTGGGTATAGGAAATATTCTGTGCTCGGTGAGTTCCCAAACAACGCACGACCTTACGGACTCTCTTCCTTGCCCTCCTTCATTAAGAACATCAATTCGTTCTTTAAATTTTCGACACCATTCCCGAACTGAACCATCACTCATCACATTTTCTCCATACACATTACACAACCTTCGATGAATTTCTGCAGCACTCTGACCTTCAGCTTGAAGAAATCTAATAACAGACCGGATTTCACACTTGGAGGCAATTTCAATTGTAGTTGCCATAATTAAACTGTCGTCACCACAGTAATAGACAAAATAACTATAAAATCAGGGGTTATATGTTAGAACAAAGCCTCAAAAACATTAATCAACAATCAGATTGTTGCTATGACAACAGAACCAGGTTTGCCAACTCACTGGAGGTTGAAAAAAATAGCCCTCGTATTTATACCCCGCCGAGGTTCCAGAATATTCGCTAATAGGCGTTTACTAGAAAACACTAGAACGTAATACTTTGTGGCCTTGAAGAAAGCCCGCGCGGACCGGTATGGTCTGGTATTGAGGCGATAGTTGACGCGTAATTGTCTTTCACCGCAAAGTAGCAGGATGATGTACGCACACACCCATGACAGCCGGATTCCACTGGAACATTCGATAAACTTGTAGAACGTTCCGTTTTATGTAACACCTTCTCCGCATTACGTAACAATATAAAGGAGGTAAGGTATGGGGATCAATCTTATACGTCATGGAAATTTATAGAACAAATGGATGCATGTGGAGTAACATAGACTGTTAAATGGTGATTGGTGCTAAGAGTAGCATCAATCTACTACAGTGCTACCAATCTACTCTATGACAGTTACCATAAAAGTTCTTCGTTTTCGAAAGGAAATCAAAGATATTGTATACGTACGCAGTGATTGTTTGTTATTTACCGCAAATAAACAATTTAGTAATCGGTTTGTTAATATTGTACAATATGAGTATTGTTTAATGGATGATTATCATTGGAAAATAATTCTGTGATATAATAATTGGAATGAACTGTGATGTGGATAAACTGATTATTAAAACACAATGTTCATTTTTTATTTTATGTCATTCTCCTACAAAGGTACATTGCACGTGACATAATTTCAAGTAATTGACATACTATTTTGACTGTTCATCACTTCTTTTTTCACTACTATAATAATTATTAGTATTGTTGGTATTTTCACTTTAAACTTACTTTGTTGATACAAAGGTTTCGTAAAATATATAAAAACACTTGGTAAATTTCACAAATTTTTGGTAATATAAAACATTTGTGAAACTTACCAAGTGTTTTTATATATTTTAGAAAACCTTTGTATTAATATGTTTCACCAAGTGCCCAACGAGTCATCAATTACTTTGTTGAATGCACGTGTTTATCAACTTCACTGAAGAAGGAGCACACCACTCCGAAACGGCGTATGAGTAAATACAACAAGTAAGTTCAAAGTGAAAGTACCAACAATACTAATAATGATTAACATACCTCTACTAAATTTTAGAGTATAACAAAACATACTTAATTTGTTAGTTCATGTTCAAAGAAAGCTTACATATTATATCCATTATTTCGATACTGTGAATCGGAGGGCAATTCCATCAGAAGATTAAATAATAACACGTTTGAATTGATTTAGTATAATGTGAATTTTTTTTAACACAGATTATCAGTTGAGAGTATACAAGCACCGTTTATGTACAAGAATTTGGAAAACACAGAGACCGTATGTAGATACTGAAAGGCTTGCTGTATACGTGCATTCATTATTATTATATTTTAAGACATACGTACCTATGAATATCTTTGATGTGTGTATAGAATAGATGTGTGTGTGTTTTAAGCTATCAAAAATAATTAAGAATTATTCGTCAGAATGGAGCCGCTTTGTTCTGCAATAAAAAAGATAAATAAATAATTTTTTGTAATACCAAAATAAAATTAATTTATGCAAAATAATGTTATAACACAAACACATTTCCTTTACCTACATAAACTCATAAGATTTTGCTCTCTTTCAGACCAATGGCAGAGCTGGTAAAGCAGGTAGGCAGTTTACAGACACATGCGGAGGTCTGTATATGTACTCGGCATATACCCATGCTAGCATAAGGTTCTGTGGCGTTTGTTAGTGCATATGTTTGCATATTTTCCTTCCATTATACTTACTTTTTAAAATGTTTTATGTATTTAACCAAGAAATAATTATTACCAATAAATATGGTATTTATGGTATGGTATTAATTGTATCCTCCCAACAAACCGTCCATCGTTCAGTAGTATTAATACTACCAACATCATCATTATAATTAGATAATCTATGAGTTATCAACCATAAACTATTAATTCATTTATTATATAGTACTATATTGTATCCAATTACTGCTCACAGTAAGACAAGTGCACGAATTTTAAAATGTTTATGCTATCCTAGGGAAGGAGCTACAGTATTTGTGTTTTCTTGGTACGTGGAAACGGCTGTATAAACACACTATAAATCTTGTCCTACACACGTTCAAGTAGAATTATCGACATATACGCAGAAGATTTATTACGAGTGCAGCAGTTACAAGTGGCGAGAGAAGTAAATGTCAAATATAGAAATAAATTTTACTTTTATAATGCATTTTTATAACGGCTTACAGAAGTGTTTACAATAAAATACCAAAGCATGCGATGAAAAACTGTTAAAAATTGTAAAGCTTTTCACTGCCAAAACCGTTTTCCTAACATATCATATATTACTATTACTAATTACGCTGATCTATGCGGTAAACTGTAATTATACCTTGGGGTATTTATATAGATCAAGTATGTCACACGATGTCGTCGGTAGATAAACGTTATGATGTTTGTCTCTATGATGTCTTACAGGTGTTCTCTGACGCATGTAACACTTTGAAGGGATACAAGAACAGTATCTTAGCTATGCGATACAAGAACTTTCATGACAATAATAACTATTATACGTTATGTAAATTTGTATTTGTTTGTTGGCAAATTAACAAAGTGTTTTATCCCAAATCTAAAAGTGTGTGTTTTCGACTCCATTGTTTTGTGTTTTACTCAGGTTTTCTTATAAACTAATTAAGATGGAGCTTCGGGACCTCTTTTATTAAATATCTCGGATCAAAAACCATAAGAAACGATAAAATTTACACTTTATTTTACATTTCAAAAGGTTCAGTATGGCGGACTTTTACCGTGGGAGCAGAAATCAGGGCGAACTGGTTCGCGAACCGTAACTCGCTAATAAACCGTTTTCGGACCTATGTTTATATGGACTTTTTTCTTATTTTTAGCTATACAGTCAGGTCCCGAGAGATTGCCGTGTAATTTTGATTCACCCTATATATGTGCATTAGCTATATTATATATGTGTAATGCATACTACGTATATTATAGGCTATGTATAATTATAAGAGAATTTGATATATTAGGCCTATATACACGTATTTCCATAAAACGTGTTTGAATACGAACTTGTATAATAATCAAATAAATTATTACTATGTATAGGCCTACACATACCCCACATATAGTTACACAAATGCTCCACAAATTACGCTACCCTATGTCTACGTGAAGCTTGGATGAAGCTCTGGGCTACATAAATACAAAGCGGGTGTAGTTGATAGAGTTTATTTACAGCGAACTATTTTTACAAGCTATACAGTGTGCATTACTGAAGTGTCAACAGTGCATAGTAGAGACTAAAGAATTAAATTACCCTTTATTATTTATTGAGTGTAGTGCGTAAGTAATAACTGTATATCCAAGGATACTATTATAGTACAAAAGTGACTGTTGAAGACAATGTTAATATAAACAGGGAATATTTATTTCCCTGACATTTAATCGTTTATCCCACTGTTTTAATACTACAATCCACGAAATGTTAACTGTTTTCTTCTTGTTTATTTTATGTGCACGTGTTTAAGTATTCTGTTGCATAAAAAGTGTTTGGACTTGTAAAATTAAAGCAGGTATATTCAAAGTGTGTGAACGAGATTTTGCTTTGAATGTAATATTTTCTGTTTAAAAATAATTATTGAATTAACTTCAAGGAAAAATAGATAATTGTCCAATTTTATGATATTAATGCAACTAAAATTTGAAAAAGTTTCAAACATTTTATCAGTCCAAAGACCTGAGAAATAATAATTTATTGAAATAGCCAACAAACAATTCTGTGAATAGAACATAACTAAGTTATTTATACATTCTAACGTATAAAAAGTTTTACCTAGGATTTCAAAATATTATTTACCATTTTATAGCTTACAATTTACTTTTTCAGCTAACGTGGAGGGACGCACTAATGTCTATCTTAGTGTCTCTTAATCTTCATAGCTGCTCCGATTTCTATAATTAGGACGAGCGAAAGCGAGTTCTTCTAAGTCTACAAAAGTTTACTTCTTCTAAGTTTACTTTTTTGTACTACATCCGTTAGAAGTGATATAATAATTGTTTCTTTATACGGCACCACGTTCACAGTAACAGGCTTTTAACAATCATCGTCAAGAAAATAAAGGCTCAATATGCAGTTTGCAGACACTTCAGGCTGCAAAACGTCACGCAGACACTTCACTTCATACATATTGTTCGCGCTGACTATAGACGGGTTTCTCCACAATGATGTCTGGCCATTCAAAACCAAGAAAACGGGTTGTTTTGCGATTAATAAATTCACTCAAATGAATACGGTTTTCATCAGAAAAAGCTGTACAATTGATAGGAATACTGGATCAACTTACAATATTGCTAACTGAACAGTACAGGGTTGTCACTTCCTTAAACTAGAATATTCAACTAGAATTAGTATATTGTTACGTTTCCATGACAAAGATCGGTGAAGAGGTCACGAGGTGCGCATGTGAGTCATATGCTTGTGACTTTCAGTGCTGTTTGTTTTGGCGCACACCGTATTATTTTATTTAACATATTACATTAGTTGTACGATAGAGGTTGCAGAATGTGTGTCACACTAAAGCATTTATTTACTTAGATTTGTTTATCACAACTAAAGTAAATAATTATGTTAATAGAAATACACAATCAAAGCAATTACGTGTACGCGTTACAAACTAGGTATATTTACTCTCGTTTTATTGTTCGGAAGAAAGATGTCTTTAATAACAAAACAACATTAAAACCAAGGAAACAACATGAAGCAGTGAGGAATATCTTAAACTGCATTTATCTTGTAGCATATTATGCTTACAATTACAACTAATTTGCACAATGAAGCAATGTAGGGGACTAAAGAAATAAAACTGGAAACTGTTATACACATGAGTAAGTTTTATTTCCACACGCATGCGTATACTATTTTATCACACTGTGTGTAGTACGTATAACATTTATTATCCTACACTGACTGGCATTCTGCAGTAATTTATACAAGAAACTTCATAGACATCTACAATTTACTCTTGTATTAGTTGTAACTTCAAATATTATTCTGTAACTATAACAAAATACCGAGGTACTTGTTGTAGTGATAAATTGGTTCCGTATTTGTGGTTACAATTCGGATTATGTCGATAATGCATTTAAAAAATTAAAATTGGGTTTATCCGGTAACACTCAATATACATGTCAACGTTACAGAAAATTTATAAATAGCCTACTGGTTTTTATTTTTAGTAAGTCTAATATGTAAGTATTATTAGTAGCTGGACCCCACTTTTAAGCACTCCACTGAATTGAACATGATTAAATCTCTGGTTTTCACTGACATAAACGTATCAATCACCCATAAATTAACACAATTATTTCTTACACTATAAAAAAGTATAGGCTACTACATGACTTTAAATAAAACAATTTGTATTTATAAGAGTTTTTGATATTGGCAATGTAATTTAAAGTGAGTATAGGACTGGATACATATTGAAAAATAAGTAGATATCAGACAATATATTCAATTTTCTTTAATTAAGGAAATTGTAAGCGGTTATTAGGAATACACAAATAAGAGAGGATCTGGAAGTGATATCGATTCTGGATTTTATTGAACAGAGACAACTATGCTGGTGGGGACACATGCAGAGAATGGATAGTGATAGAATGGTAAAACAGGTTGGGGAGGCAAAATCATGGGGAAGAAAGAAGAGAGGAAGACCGTAACTGACTTGGGATGGAATGATGGGAAACCTTTTGAGAGAAAGAGGCTTGGGCTGGAGGGAAGCGAAGACACTGTCAATGGATAGAGTAAGATGGAAAAAATTTGTATATACAGTGTAATTGATGTGCTTATCATATATTGATGTAACCCGACACCAATATGGTATAAGGGTATTTTGATAATAAATAAATAAGTACGCGGTTAAGGGACAGCGCTCTCTAAGGGAGAATAAAAGATATTCTTCAATATCATTAAGAATTTCTTACATTCGTCATTTTAAAAGGGTTTGTTTAAGCAATTTCTTTAAATGGTAGGCATAACAATAAATAAATTGGGGGTTTTATACGTCTCTCACTTCCTCGCATGATAGTAGTTTCATCGTAAGTCTACGCCATCAATTTCTCTAAAATTGTTACTAAAATAGGACAAGTTTTTGGGTTGGAAAATACATTGCGATAATCCATCTTTCTTTTCGTATATTGAATCACTAGAAACGCTTGTAAAGCGGCAGTTCAGTTTATATCGAAAACCACAACTGTTGGCTCTTCATAAAATACATCGGCTGAGCCATGCGTTGTGATGGATACAAATGAGGAGTTATTAATCTATTTTACAATATACTCTCGATCATATCAAACATGCGATCTGTACCGTCTTGTAGACCATCTTAAAAACATGGTTTCTTTTTCATTCAGCGTTTGAAAACACCATTAATTGTTTCTGTGACAGTGCTTATAGCAACTTCAAAACTTCAAATGTATTAATAGCTACGAGTAGACAGATTACAGTTTCTACAAGATTTAAAAATTTGTAACACTCTAGACAGAAATTTTCAATTCTTTCCAGAACGTCATTGTGTTTCAGAATATATTTTCAGCATATACTATTAGAAAATATATTCCCTATATGTCAACATTGTTTGATAGTTTCTAGAGTTTTCATTCTTATCAAGTTTTAAAATAAGGTGTTTAATATTGCTTAAACATCCTCTTGTTCCAACCCTCATCACCACAAAGTTATAAACACAGAACACAAAGAAAAATAGCCTAAATAGCTGCTGTCTTCACACCACGTTGTCCTATCATAAAACATTCATTTACTTTGGACTTTTCTGTACTGCTTAGGCCCGAATTGGCCACTGGTTTTGGATTTACTTTTTGTGTAAAATTTTTCTTCAAATGATACATAACAAAATTAAGCTTGGAAATTTTTACTTTATATCAAGGAATCTGTTTGTATACAGTATAAACGCGACGTCCCCTGCATGTATCACGGACTTCTACTAGCGGAGTCCAAAATACCACATAGGCCTACAACGAGTTGTCGACTAACAGTAGTGATGTAAGGTTATCATGGTAACTATCCGACGCGGCTGGGCTGTGCGCCTGTGTTCCACAAATAAAAAATTTCAGCAAGGTACACGTTCACTAACGTCTTTTCCGCACGAGCCTACACCTCCCGGTTAGGTAAACTGCAAAATGATATCACAATCGCATTGCATGATAGAATTCAAAAACTCTATTTCAAAGATGTTTATATATATATATATTTACTTATAAACATAAAATTTCTGCCGAGTGTCGTAGAAGGTCAATTGCATAAATATAAATGAATGGCGTTTTTATCTCATGTGGCATAAACATACATATATGTGGCATATAAGCTTACCTATATTTTTAGAAATTGTTATAATAAAAAATTTGTTTTTTGTGTTATTTTTTCTATAGTTTTGTGTAACGAAATACGCTTTATTGTCGTTCACAGTTTAGAACAAACTTTTGGGAAAAAGTGTTTGTCATCATAAAGTGTATATAGTACTCTGATTTTATGGTTCCAAATTCTTTCCTATGGCTTCACATATCTACTAAAACATGCTGCTTTTCTGAGACAGAAGATGAAAAAGTTATTTTGTATCTTATATTTTGTTTGTTGACATTTATCTACTGTCGTCTTTCTAGTACATTCCAAAAATGTTGAAACAAGAGACATACAAGTTTGTCCCTAAAAGCGTTTTCCGTTATTTAACGTAAACAAGTGTGTATACATACAAACGTACGTAGAAATATTTACTATTATGATAATATAGAAATTTATCAAGGAAAACAACATTTTAATAATAGGAAACATTATAATTATCTAATACTATGTGACCAATAGTTAGTAATTATAAAGCACAATATTTTTGAACAAGTAGGCCTACATCAGGTTCTGTAGAAACTGAGTACCACTGCTACCAGGGATGAATAGAATATAAGTGCATGTACAACATCGTCTTTGTTCAATAATTATGGTTATAGAAAAATGTATTACAGTTGCATGGAAAAGTTTTAATCAACGCAGTTACAAAATTGTCGACATAGTTGCAGACATTTAGCAGTCAACACATAACGAATAGAAACATTTGGTTCTCACTGTGGTATGAATAATTTTGATGTAGAAAGTTCAATATTTTTGATGCAAATAATATCTGGTACGTTCAGTAGTCGAATTGTATGTGTACATACAATAGTAATGTGCATACGGTGACAAAATTATGTAAACTTTTTGTATCAACACAAATTTGATAATCTGATGTTAATAAAAAAACAATGAGTTCTGGTTGTATCGCAAGTTACAAAATTTACTTTTGGTAGATCTATTTTATTGGCATTGTTGAATCAAATTTTATTCCGATAACGATTATGTCATGATTTGAAAACACTTTAATACCATTAGCATTACATTTTGTATGTTACGGGACATCAGTATATTATATCTAATAAATTTCAAATGAAGGTCTGTATTAAGCTCAATTGTTTAACTAATTTTCTCTTGCGCTTCAAAAGGAATGCCTAGTTAAATGCTAGAGAAAATGGAAAAGAGACACTGGATGTAAGACAATGTAAACAATACGTTTTCGGCCAACTGTGATACCGTAAACACAGGTAGATATATGAATGACAATTACAATAGTAAATCCGATTCTTTTTGCCTTAGGTAAAAATAAACGATAAGGATAAAAACGGCTGTGGAAGTTAAGTTATTCCGAAGATAAATTCCTATTTTGCCTCAATCCCACGGCAAGCTATTTGTCACAGCTGTTGACACGTGAAAACTGTCTCTGGCGTCTTATGTTAAAGTTAGCGTTTGCTACATATTTAATCTTATTCCTTTATAACGGTTTCGTGTTTAATTCCTTCCTGCTTACATCCTGCGTGTAGAAACTATTTCACGCGTAGTTCACATTATTTTCTATTTGTCTAAAAAAACGTATAAATTCTTAATTTTATAAGGAAAACAGAATTTTTGGTAGTATCTTTACATCGTAATATGATGTAATTGGTATACAAGTAATCAAAACTGTATGCTTTTCTTGAGTACAATTAATCTTATTCTGTCAATTCTTTACACATTGGGCTCTAAAATTGTGTGTTATTTTTCAATAAATACCGTAAGTATTCTTCCCTCCCTTTCACCTGAAATTTTTGATTGAAAAGCATAAGGGGGGAATTATACGACCATGTTTACCAGAGGATACACAAAGCAGTGAAACGTACTTGACATTGTAAATACCGTATAACTTGTTAATGTTCTTTCGTTTTAGATATTGAAGTTCCGATAAGTATTACAATATTCAGTGTCGAGCAAAAAGAAAAGACATGAATACATGCATTAATACTACCTTAAATTTATTAAACAAAACGATTAGAGTGTAGTAAATTATTAATTACTTTACAACAGAAAGACTAGTTAAAGTTTGTTTATGCCATTCGAAAAACCACTGTTAGGCCTACGTCACAAATTTTTCATGACATGACCCGATCTTCATTATTCCCACGCGGTCTGTCATCATTTTCATCACTATCACCATTGTTTTCACATACATCAGGTTCAGGTAACACATCGTCTTCTTTATTATTAGCATCCCACAACCTGTCATCCTTAATCCCATCAACTGTACTAGAAATGCTAGTTCTTTCCTAATAATTTCCTTATTGATGACCTTCGTGCTTAGATCCATTCACGTATCTTGGATGTGGACGGTTTCCTTATCTGTCGTCATCTGATGATTACTCAATGCCGTCTATTCGTATGTAGACGTCGGATATTTTTTAATAGGTTTTGTTGTTACTGACGTCTAAGAGCTGAAGTATAAAACGTCAGGCCTCCAGCGATGACGACAGGATCATCATTTTGTTCTTTCACTGCTTCTATCACATGGTCACGGAAACTGTCGAATACAAGCAAGGACTTTGTAGTAGCTCCCGGTCGTCTCCCCCATACTTTCCCCAACAAATCCACTATCAATTCTGCTGGCACCCAGCCTTTTCTTGAACTCGCATTTGAATTCCTGTTAGTATATGTTCCTTTGGTAACGTTTTCCTTTTGAAGATGACATTGGGTGGAAGTTAGATTCCATGTGCAGTAGTGCACATCATCACTGTGCACATGTAGCCTTGACAAGGATGCTTTCAGATCCAGTTAGTGTAACTATAGTGTTTCTTGGCGTATCAAAGAATACAGATGTGTGATCAGCGTTACCAATGTGCGACAGAATGTAGTAATACTGTTTCCTCGCTTTTATAACATTCCTGTGAGACTCAATCAGTTTATCAGCATAGTCTCTTGGCAGAAGCTGTGATAGAGAGGTTCTTCTTCTCAGACTTAGATTGTGTCTTCTCGTAAAACAAACTGACCAACAAATATTCTCTCTAATTTGACTGCCAGTGATGTTACGAACTATTTCCCTAGATTTGTTCTGTATCATTGTGTAGGAAACAGCACAAACCTCATACGAAATTGAAGTACGTATTCCATCAAACCATCATTGATATCATGAAATTTTTAAGTTTTAGGTCCATGTAATCTCATGTTAAAGATTTCGTGTTTTACTTTGTAACCATGAGTTGTTATTTTTGCCTACGCCAGTATTGTCTATTACGTGAGGAATTTTCTGCCGATTTTGAGTTAGTGCCCATGGATTCGTCTGATTTTTTTGCACAATCTTCACGAAGGGTTATAAAATAAAGTTAAGGAAATTTTTTGGCCCGCTCTTAAATTTAGAGGTTGTTTTCATCCCTTTTTCGGGGGGTGAAAAAAACAAAATTTAATTAACCCCGGGACTCGATAGAGAATTAAATTCTAAGCAAAAAGGTGGTACACACTTTCTCGAAAAAATGCGTTGTTTGTGAATTACAAGGGTTCAATATTTTGCAAAAAAACGCGTTTTTGAAAATTAATCTGCAAATAACTCAAAAACGACGCCATTTTGCGAAACATTTGTATAAATCAAACTTAAAGCTTATTACCAGGCAATCATTTCCCACATTGTTTGGTTTCCTTATGTTAAATGGTTCTCGAGACACAGGCAAAACCAGATGGCGATTCACCGGTTTTTGATCAAATTACGTGTTTAAACTGATACATATCGGTGAAAAATTGTTCGATCGTAACCAAATTAGTATCAAATGAAAGTTCTGTTAATTTCATAAAAACTCTGGGTTAATTACTTGTGTAACTTAAAACATTACGAAGTTATGTAGAAAAATATCATAATTTCTACAAACTTTTTTAAGAAATTTAAAAAGGGACGTCCGTCATTTTGTCAAATATGGATATTAAGCCGAGATACTGTAGTTTTTGGTTGTCCAGTATATTAGCAATGTCCTCTATTTTTTTAACCATATATGTATTGCTGTACAGTAACACGTAACGTTTTAAGAAAATTAAAGTTTTTTGGATTTTCGCAAAAATTCAGCTGTTTATTAAATATCGCCAAAATAAGATGCGTTTTATAGACAAATTGTTATGAATCAAAAATGAAGGTTGTGAAAACAAAACTTTTAAATTTTGTTTCATTCCTTTATGACATAAACTCGATGAGTTAAAGCAGTTTAAAGGTGTATTTTGCTGACATCGTGTAAAACATTTTTGAATTATAGGCGAAATATCTAGTGTACAGTAGGTCTTTTTACGGTAGTGCATACGACAATAGTTGTAGCTCTTTAAATTTCCTACAAGATGCATTTTGATTGAAATTTTTTTATTAAATATTGACCGTGTTATGACCAACAAAGTAAACGCGCTCCAACTGTTAGATTTTGTTATCGTACGTTATATGTTCGGATGCGGTCCTGAGAGCCTATTAATTTATACTAAACTAAACGTTTTTCAAATTGACAATAAAATTAAGTATTATTTTTATTTTTTAACGTCTATTGTAAACAAAACAATATCTGTTGCAATTTGCCACTGTCTGTACTGCTGGTTCGTTATATCAATCGAATATTTAATTTATTAAAATAATATAATGTTCAACTTTTCTTTGATTAAATTTTATAAATATGGATGAAATATATATTTTTTTCGACTGATTTTGAATGTACCGAATTTCAGGACTTCAAAGTACATCCTCGCGTTGTTTCACGTTTTCTACCCTTTAGGGGTGGTTTTCAACCCTTTCAAGTCTAACTCTTGCGTCGGATGTATTCCTTGACGTCAAACTCGTAACCAGCACCCACAAAAACCTGTAGTTACCCAATTTCAGGACTTCAAAGTACATCCTCGCGTTGTCCAACCCTTTAGGGGTGGTTTAAAAACCCTTTCAATCAAACTCTTGCGTAGGATTTATTCCTTGACGTCAAAATCGTAACCAGCACCCCCCAAAAACCAATAGGTACTCACTTTCGAGGCTTTGACCGGCATTCTCGCGAAGTTTAATACTTACACCCGCTGATTATAGTGAGCTTCAACCCTTTAAAAACTACGCTTTGCATCGAGTATAACTTTTGACGTCAGAATCGTAATCAGCACCTCCCAAAAACCTATAAGTACCTAATTTCAGGGCTTCAAAATGCATTCTCGCGTCGTTTCATATTTTCAACCCTTTAGGGGTAGTTTTCAACCCTCTAGGGGTAAGAACGGGCCAAAATTTTTCCTCAACTTTATTCTAGAACGCTTTAGGAGGCGATAGCAAAAGGAATCAAAAAATTACATGGACACTAACTCAAAATCGGCAGATAGGCCCTTTGTCATGCCTCACGTAATAGACTAGTAGCGAATTAAATTAGGATCGACAAAGAAATGACTTCCTGTTGCTTACTGCATCAGGTATACCTGTATTGTTATATGAGCTGCCTCGCACTACGAGCAAGGAAATCATAACGGGATGCGAAACTAACTAAAGAAAATGTTACCAAAACTGGTTAAGGAAAATTTCACTGATCAATTTCTAGGTAAGAGAAATATGTAATATTTAATTTAATTTCTTTTACAGAATGTGAAATGCCTATGAGGGGAATTACGCGAGGGTAAGTTACGCGATAATATAAATTAGCACACCATTAACTACATTAGGTACCACTGAAACAGGGTACATATGATAATCGTATTACTGTTACAAGATAACTAATATAATAGAAGTGCATTTACAAGATTATCTTTGTTCAATAATCAGGAGGATCTAAAACTTTACTTCAGCTGCATGGGAAAGCATTACCGGACTCGGTTAACAAATTTTCAACAGACGTTTTGACTTTTAGCTGTCTAAACTTTTAGTCATTGACATGTAAATTAAATTTGCCACAAAGTAGTTAGGGTTCTGCTAGGCATATTTATTATATGTTTAAAAGTAAGCATGTGTAAATTTTTAGTGGAAAAATTGTGTTTTTATACTTATCTCTTATATAAAAAAGAAACAAAAATATGAAAGTAATTTTAACTTGTCCCTCTTCCCATTCACTGATTTTGATATTATTTATACCCTAATAAAACAATATGTTGCAATTTTTATACACATGATTTACCATACACAAGTATACTACAGCTTTCATTAAAACGTTGATATAATTGTTGTTTGTTTTTTATTAAGCAGTTAACGTTCAAAGAAATTTTAACAGCAGTTATTTGTAGCTAATGACGAAACACGTCATTAATTGATCTGTAAGCACGTACCATCATAACTTTATCATTATTACGCTTAATGCTTCTAATCATAGCCACCTTAACGATACAAATTCTATATATTCCGCTTCATAAGTTTTAAAAGCGTGTTTTTTATTTTAGTCATATTACCTAGAACATAAATCAGCAAACGTTACTGTAATAATAATAGACACGTCATGCAATAGGATAATTTTAAAAAGCGGTAATTTTGTTTTTTCTTCGATTTGCATATCACATTTTTAACAATTCAGATCTTTTTCACCATTTTCTCGGTCATCAGGCCTACGTGCGCGTTCCAGATTAACAATTCTCTAGTTCAAAGTTTTACAAATAGTTTCCCATAAGAGCCAAATATATTATCACTCCTTCCATCTTTGTTTTACCATAGAATTTTATTTGTGCCACAGAACTATGTAGTAAAATAAATGGCAATCATATAGAACTCTAATTACTCAACAATATGAAAAACGACTTTGTCGTTAGCAGGCAAATTAAAGTCAAAAATAATGTTTGCCTGACGTCTTTCTAAGTAAACAAGTAGTACCTAATACAATGTTAAATCTCGCAAACAATATCATTAAATACGTTATGATCAAATGACTTCAATTACTGAAATGTTTCACTTGTACTTGAGAAAATAACTGCACTAAAATAGAATAATGAGGCAACATTTTCTGACTTCCTTTCGTATATGTGCTATAGAAAACAAATTATTAGTATTTTATAATGACAATTTGTAGACATTGGTATTCGCCTAATGTACTAGGGTGTTACTAAACGGAATATTAAAAAATTAAAAATTAAATATTTAATGATTTTAAATTTAAATAACATCACTTTATTAAAACATATTTTCAAAGGTCCAAAAATGACTTATGGAAAAATTAGAAATATTTAAACATAAAACAACTAGTAAATTAATACCAAAACAAATTCAGATTAATACAACAAATGATAATATTTTCAAAATTACTAATTTAATATAATAATAAATATTTATATTATATATTACAATTAATTATATAACATATTTTATACATACATAAACATTAAATTTAGTCTACATATAAAAAAGTTGTTTGAAAAATTAGTTTAAAAAATTAATATTAATTTTATATCTGATGATGATAGCTGAATACTATTGACACATTGTACTGTAATTCACAAAATAATAAAAATTTAATTTTGTGAAAAGATTTGTTATTATTAATAATAATATAAAATATATATATACAAGAAAAAATGAGCATAAAATATGAATGTAAAAAATTAAGTCAAATTTAGGCAGGGGCGTATACAGAATTTTTTTTCGGAGTCTGGGATATTTTGTGACTCGTATGTAATTCAATTGTAACGAGGGATACCGGTTAATGCGTAAACAATTTTAAGGTATGTCTAATCGAGCGTATGTTTTATTAAAATTTGATCATACTGAAACTCCATTACTTATGTATAACAAAAATTCCATACATATATCATGCCCGTTTGTGTGTATTTTTGAGAATGATCATTTGTTCGCTAAGGAATCAGAAACGGTGTAGAATATAAGAATTCTTATTTATAAGAACAAAGAACTGATTGAAGACGCAAAATGTATACTACGAACTCATAATATGCAAATAATCAGTATCGGAATTGATTATGGAAGTACATCTTCCCCTCATCTTTCACACACTTTTCAAACGTATATTATCTAATATTTTGTACGAAAGTATACTTTGAATTTTTCATACATTTAAATTTTTTTCGGTGAGGGTGAGGAGTTGGAGCCGTCGGCCGTTCAGCTCTCCCTTTAAATACGTCCCTGATATCACGATAAAACATTCACAGTTAAATCTAGAAATACGTAATAATTTTTATTTTTATTTTATTGATATTTTTAATTTTGTAAGACATATATTTCGAAAACCCAAACACAATGACAGACACATGTTTTCAAGCGATTTTTAAAAATAATTTCTAATATGACGGAAATAAATTTTTGAAATTCAGAAACTGCAATAATTCGTTACAACTATTTACAGTATTCGTTACACAGTATTGAAGAAACGAAATCGCGTAATGTAACAGAGAACCGATAGGCCTATAATAAAATGACATAATTGTGGATACCATGTAGTAATTTTTGTTTTTATACCGTGTTTTCTATTTACGACTAGAAGTTTTAACAGGAGAGAAATTATAAATTCTTTGACGTCAGCGGTTGAAGCCTGAAGGCACTAGCAAACTAAGTCTGTTTGATAACAGCGACGATGGCACACTATCAAGAAGGCAGAATGAATTGTTTATGCGACTTATACTTTTATATTACGTGTCGCGTTTTAAGGATAACTTGTTCCTGCTACTTACCTTAAACAGATATTTCAGAAAATGCTATAAATTTCGTTTTGTTTTTATAAGCAATCAATGAGTAATTTACTTTTTATACAAAAACTGATGGAATTAACAAATAAATCTTTCTGAATAAGTTATAAACGGAAAATTTTTTATAAGATGAGATTAAAAATAAAATTCACTAGTAAAACACAATATCAATAAAATACCAATTATACTTAGTTCATTTTTATGTTTTACGTATTTAACAGTGTTACTATAGGTACAATGTACTGTTAAATTTTATAAAAATTAATATTAAACTGCAACTTAAGACACAATGTCACCCTTGCTTTGAATATGTGCCTTTCCATGAAAATGAAAATTGCATTTTGTTACGCCATATTTTAAATTAACTTCTCAAGTTTTAAAATTCATCATTTAACTAACTAAATAGAATAAATAGAATAATACTGACGCGGAATATAAATGATTATTGATAAAAATTATTAAGTTTTTACCTTATTGGTAAGCAAAAATTTAATCATTTCCCCGTCAGTATAATTCTATATAGTTAGGGGATAACATAGGACACGTCATCGACAAAAAAATCAATCATTTAGTGTAGACTCCTTACTTTTTTGTAATATTTACAACCATCAAGTTATTTATTTTATGTACTATACCTGTTTTAAGTAGGACCGCTTTACTTGTAAGGGTAGAGAGAGAAAGAATAGTGGTTAGGTGTATGGTACAATAAGTTAATTAAAATAATTTGTTAAGTCGTTACTCTACGTATATTTAATAATCCTTAACTGTTTCTATAAATCGCATTTTATTGAAATGTATAATTATCCATCCATTTACATAATGTAAATAAAACAAAACACTATTTCTTTTTATTAGTTTTGTTCTCATAAGCATTTCTAACTGTTAGTCACAAGGTAGAGTACTTGACCGCATTTTCAACAGAGTACTATCTACGTACCTTATCTTTTGCTTAAAGTAACTAAACACAATACGTATTTAACAAAGTGTAAGAACAAAATTCTTTTGTTAGTACGTTTTTATTGGTTTGTATTGTACAGAAAAGTAAAATACTGTTTCGTGGTTTGTATCCAACAGTTGAGGCGTCCAGTGGGGATTGGTGTGTAATTATCACACACTGTAGACTCCGTTAACCTCACCCTTTAAAACACGTTTGTGAGCATGTTTTTTCAGGCCTTTACTGTTTCATAGGGTTAGTTAATCCCTAAGTAAAAGTTTCAGTTATACTCACGGCTCTCTATAAACATATTAAAGATTGTTCACTTTCATGTTAAATATTTTCAGAAACTGAAAACAATTTATCCGTTGTATTATAAGTTTGGGAAATTGAAAATGTTTGTATACTACAGCCATTTTATTGAAAAAGTGAAGAAGTGAATGCATAGTTGTAGTAATATTTCATTTTATTAATTGTTCACTTATAACACAAATAATATTTACCGGTATATATTTTTGTACGGGGAAGTAGTACGTTAAATAAAATTTTGCACAAGAAATTTTTAATGTTTTTGCAACTATGATGAATATTGACAATGTATCCACAAAATAATATTCATTTGCAATTTTAAGCAACAAATTATATTAACGTAAACACCGCAGAAAACACTACAATCTATAAAATAAGGAGAGAGTAGCCTACGTATAAATTTTATTGCAAACGACTAATGGATTGAGCATTTCGAAGAATTGTAGTATGATCGTAAAGTTCTCTACGAAAGTACAGACAACATAAGAGAGATAAAATGTATAGATTCAATATAGTTTGAGTAACTTGAACGTGCACAGTCATCCATGAAGTATGAAGGCAGCTGTTTTGAATGGGGTACACTCAGAACTCCTAAAATTCTCTTCTACGTTATACAAGCTTGGACTGTTACATTTGCTGAATATGTGCTGTATGAGACGCATGATGACGGATGAGTAGAGTGAAGTCAAGATTATTCCTCGTTATAAGATTGATGTTAGATCTGTGCCATGAAATTACGGAGCTGTAAGGCTGGTAAATACATCTTACCTTGGTTACGAAAATGTATACAAGCGGTGGAGCAAGTGGGGGTATGAAGAAGTTGTTATTTCCAATCTGACGATGAGCTATGACACTTGAAAGCGCTAATCGGAATAATTTTTGTATAGTGGTTTGCAACAGTGATTATTCTGTTTGTGATTACAGCCACTAACACAACTTTCTTAATTAAATTTCAGAGAAATTTTATTGCGTCTGTACATCACACTAAACTATGGAAAGTGGATTATTGATGCACGGTGAACTCTTCAAGAAGAAGGTCATGTTTGTAAAAGCTAGATCCTTTTCACAATTGAGGAATGCAATACGCCACAGGGGCGTTCCGCACTAGCCCTGTACAAAGCTTATACTGTGAAGCTTGACGTTCTTACATCTTCGACGTCAATTGTTGTTGCTAAGATATGTGGCTAAACATCAAGCACTATTTAGCCACATAAAGCAAGGATCGCTTACGAACAACAGACTTGGAAGAATATACAACCGGCATGCGGGCGCTACAAAATTCAGGCACCTATGCACCAGTGGTATAAGCGCACGTCCTATGCGGAGGTGCCTCTCTGCATGCTTCGCAGACCAAATTGCCGGGTCCATGTTGCAGTTGAAGCAAGAAATCGTGCGACTCTACTGAACTGAAACTCCTTTTTGGATAAGTCCTGGAGGAATACGTTGAAGAACATACAATTTTGTACACTGATGGCTCGAAGACGGAGAGCGGAGTGGTAGTGCGTTTATCAATGAGGGCGCTTCCCATTCTTGGACATTCCCTAAGGCGGAAAGTATACACGCCGCAGAACTTCATGCGGTTTTGCAGCCTCTTTGATTCAGCAAAAACCGAGGTGAGACAAAATTTGTTATCTGTACAGACTGACTAAGTTACTAGCTCCCTTGGACAACCCGGGCACAGTGGATTCGTTGTTGCGACAGATAATGGCACTATGCCACGTGGTAGACAATCTTGATTCATTTTTTACTATTGTTTGGTGTCCGGGTCATGTGGTCACAGAGGCATCCCAAAAGGCGATGCGTTTGCCATACGACCTTACCACACAAAAGTAGCTGCCGTAACCACCATTCTTAATGTACGGCAGCAGATGTAGAATACACAACGATAAAACTTTTTGCCGTCATGCAGAGCGTCCATGAAAGACAAAAAATGGCAGATGATCGCAATCGTCGTGAACAAGTTTGCGTCAGCAGACTGCGATATGGGCAGATTAAATTGACGTCTTCTTACCTCCTACAAGGTCATGAACGGACCCTTCTGCACTTGTGGTGAAGCACTTGCAATGAAACATGTAACGGAAGACTATAGTTCTTTTGCAGAAATCCGGCAAAGGCACAGAGTAGAAAGTAACCCGTAAGAAGATCTCGGAAGTTAGCGGTAGACAGAACTCTGTTTTTCCTAGAAGGAGTTCGACGCTCTGAAAATACAGTTTTGCGTTTTACTGTGTTGTTCTATATGTGTACTGAGTTTCCAGTTATGTTAAGTAACGACTTATATCGTTGTATTTAAGTGTAGGCCTATATATTTCCGATACTTTTGTAACTAAATCGGTTTAATTACTGGGACTTCAAAATAATATACTGAAATAGAAGTTTGCTATCTATGCACAACGTATATTTTAAATCAATAAATCAGTGAAAAGTTGCGATAAAAAGTCAGTGGTAAAAGCTGTAGACAATTTTTTAATGATTATTTTGCACACGCTAATTCCGTATAAATTAATACTATGACTAGGGCCAAGGTACTATAGGCTTGTACCTGTTTTAACTCTTCCGGAACCTTGTTAGTATTTCAACATTTAGTGGTGCCATTTTTGTTAAGCTAAATGGCATCAGGTGGCTTTTATTTGTTTTTCGATAACCTGCCATTGGTGAACCATCGTTAAGTTGATGCAAATATGCAGATGTGATTTCGTTATCAAAATCTAAAACTAGTACTATATGTGTACTGAGTTTCCAATTATGTTGAGTAACGAATTATATCTTTGTATTTAAGTGTACGCCTATATATGTCCCATATTTTTGTAACTAAATCGGTTTAATTACTGGGACTTCAAAATAATATAGAAGTAGAAGTTTGCTATCTATGCACAACTTATATTTTAAATCAATAAATCAGTGAAAAGTTGAGATAAAAAGTCAGTGGTAAAAGTTGTAGGTAATTTACACGCTAATTCCGTATAAATTAATACTATGACTAGGGCCAAGGTACTATATGCTTGTACCTGTTTTAACTCTTCCGGAACCTCGTTAGTATTTCAACGTTTAGTGGTGCCATTTTTGTTTAGCTAAATGGCATCAGGTGGCTTTTAATTGTTTTTCGATAACCTGCCATTGGTGGACCATCGTTAAGTTGATGCAAATATGCAGATGTGATTTTGTTGTCAAAATCTAAAACTAGTACTCTGTCAGTGAATGTGTACGTGTTAGATGTTGGCTGTGTATAACAAATAAGGTAAAGATGTTCAGCATTCTTTTAAATGTAATGTTATATGAGTGACGCATCGTTTATATGAATAATTGTAATTGTGACAATATTTATTTATAATTTATTTTACAAAATGTTTTAGGGCAGCCACGACAATGAATTTAAGTTTCTTCATATAAATTTATTTTCTCTACAATTGAAAAGCAGCAATTAAATATTTTACTTCTTTCCTGTCTTCAGTAGCGTGTTACATTTCCATCTGTCACCTGATTATAGTCGGTAATGAATAGTTTATTAATGATCATGTGAGTGAAACAGAAAAATATTTATAAGCTCTCTGTTTATAGCTTCAAAGACAAAACGTTCGTGAAGCTGTAGTAACTAATAAGCAGAATGCCTGTTATTAAAGGAATTTGCGTTCAATCCGAAACTCATTAGCAAAACATTAGTGTGAATGTAATGGTCAATTATTGGAGTGCTTTGCATTTCAGTGCGAACATTACGTATGCATTTGCATACCAGGTTAATTATTGCAATAAAGTAATCCAGGGTATTTGAATTTAGCTAAGACTAATATCGTTCTGTTTGAGGTAGACAAATATTTAATGTAAAATCAATTACAGGTTCCAATTCGTGGAAGATAACATTGTCGTTCACAATGCAGCAATGCGCTACGTCACACGGGCGTTCCGCACTAGCCCGCTACAAAGCTTATACCGTGAATCAGGAATAGACTGTGAAGCTTATACTGTGGAGCTTGATGTTCTTACATCTTCGATGTCAATTGCTGTTGCTAAGATATGTGGCTAAACATCAAGCACTATTTAGCCACATAAAGCAAGGATTGCTTGTGAACAATAGACTTGGAAGAATATACAGCCGGCATGCGGGCGCTACAACATTCAGGCACCAATGTACCAATGGTCTAAGCGCTGTTGGTCTAATGGATATATGTTGTTCATATCCAGCAAACTATACGTGATGTGCTGTAGACACATGATCGCTCAGTAACGGAAGAAGTAGCGTTCAGCTGGGTATGACCCGAACACAAAATTTTATTTCTATATAACCAGAATCAACCACTGCTATTCGGGGCCTAGTATTTGTCTTGTGGGATTAACAGCCATTATTTCTTATATATTAACCTGTGTTGCGGGTAAATTTAAGACGATATTAGTTTATCGTGTATAATTTAATTTCCATGTAACAGGATTCGGAATTTTCCTTTATGTTCACTATTTACATTATAAATACCATAAATACTTAAGACTTACGTCAAAAAATGTAGTGGATATTTGAATATGCTTATGCAGTAGAATAATAAATGTGAGTATGGTTTGCTAACTTAAACTATTTATGACACAAGGACACGCTACGTGTTAGATAGTATACGCGTACACTACTGCAGTGCGACCAACGGTGATGGCGAAATAAACAAAATGACCGATTGGAAAATGTGACGAGGAAGGCAGACTTCCCAATTTAGTTGGACTGTAAACCACATTTACTTCAATACCTGGGTGAAATCACTAAGAATGTAGCATATCGTAATATTTCGCAAACGCTTGAGCCTCGGTAAATTAAGATAGGGTTGCTTGTAAAATTGCGTTTATATTTACAGACCTATTAGCATTATGTGATAAAAGTAAAGTAATGTAATTAATTTTATTATTTATGTGTTGTTCATTTTGATTAATTCTTAATTGTTCAGTTTTTATTTTACATTTGATTTTATTTTCTATTTTGTTCACAGTATTTTTATTGTATCCATTTTCATAAACAATTTGGTATATTATATTTCTTTCTTTCTTTGTCAGTTTCTTGTTTGTTTAGGGGAATTTTAATAATAACAACATAAATAATAACAACAACAAAAAATGGGCCACATTCACATACATAAATAATAAAATGACAAAACTAACAAAACTATTTAAAAACACAGATATAAAAATAGCATACTAAACTAATAAAAATAAATTACAAAATCTAAATAACTCACACAAAAAAGATAATACAACAACTAACGGTATATACAAAATTGAATGCCAAGATTGCAATAAATGTTACATAGGACAAACAAAAAACAGCTGAAAAAACGTTATTTTGAACACCTAAACGCATACAAAAAACCAGAAATATATAAATCCAATTTAGCCACACATGCAATAAACACAGGACATGAATTCCCAGACATAACCAATGTGTCACTAATAAAACATACCACACAAAGGCACCATAATGAACATTTGGGAAAATTTACAAATATACAAACATAAAACACAAAACAAACTAATACCAGAACAAATACAATTTAATACAAAACATGACACAATATTCAAAACACTCAACATCGGAAATACACAAAATACAAATACATATACCACAATCACACACAATAATACAACTTTAAAACACCAAAGACCAACAAACAACCTTAATAGCATCCAACAGCCAACACACAAATATTTCACCAGACACAAGATCGCAAAGGCTGAGGATGGGAGCACGGGAGCTCCAAATAAGGAAAAATAACATCTTGAGGTAAATTTAGTTATAAATATTAAATGTATTATATACATGAAGAAACGGACTGTAGCAGAAAGTGATTGAAATAATAATAATTATATATATGAAAAATAAACATTAAAATACAAATACAAGTGCGCAGACAGACATAGACGTTCTCTCTTCTATGTGTCTGTTTAACTATAAATCCCTGTCACCATCACTCTCCCTCCCTCCCACCCTCTCTTACTCTCTTTTTTAATCTTCCTGCATCTGTGAATAAACAACGTTTTAAGGTTCTTATCATCTGGCGCGACGTTGAATTATTTTTCCTATTGATAAATTTTTATCGTAAAAATTCCACAGACAATCTATACTGTGGAAAAGTAAGAATCATGTTAGCTAAATTGTGAAACTTAATATGAAATATTAAAGAAAAATTCGTTTTCTCCATAAGTGTGCCGTGTAAAAGCGGCTGAGTTGGCAGATTCTGCTTTCCAACGGTTGCTTACCATAAATCATCTCAGATCTTCCAGTTGTTTTAAATTTTATTTCTACTTTAATAAATGTGTTCTTAGAGCCAGTAAGTTATTATCCTTGACAGCCTCACTGACGTTAATCAGTGCGCTATATCACTTAATTCCTCTTTTACTTCTGGGTTCTACTACTGGAACCCAACTGGAGGCATTCTGTAAAGAGATATTAAATTACACCATCCACTTTTTCATAAATTTGACATTAAAACGCATTCATAATTTATTATTATGTGCATAACGAAAATAAAACTTGTAAGTGCAATGGCACAAATAGTTTAACTGGTTGAGAAATTCAATGAAGTGAATACGATAAGTAGACACTTTCACGTTTGGATTAAGCTATCACAATTCACATAAATAGAAAATACATAAAGCAAGACGATATTCTCACAAAACAGCTATAGCAAATGCAAAGATTTACTACTAAACATACAAAATGTTTAACGAAATAAACTTTTTTGCCTACACAATAATCAAATAATTAAAAAAGTACAGATTATACATATGCTTAGATTATATTAAGTTACTTACAGTTACAGATTTCAATTACAGAAATACATTATTAGTGAATTTAAGAGAATTTTTCTTGTGGCTACTGTACTTATACAAACTTTTGTTCATGAGTTTTCATCATTCTCTAAACAGGGTCTGACCAATTACTCTCGGAAACAGAAGTAGAACCACTTTTCATCTCCACACTCGGCTGTTGAATAGCTTCACAAGCTGCCTTAAATAAGGAAGGGAGGAATGAAGAAGTGACTATTTTCTTGAATTGTCTTTTTTTGTAGGCCATATAGTCCGTACGAAAACCAGAATATGTAGTCTCTGCATCCAGAATAGCTATTTCAACGTTAGAGCAAAGGTGACGTTTCAGTGAAAGCACTGGACTGGTGTACTATTTTTTTTAAATACACGATGTAGATGCGACATTAACAAGGGAACGCAGAGCTAACAATCACTGTTTTGGTTCGCATTAGAAACATACCAATAAGAGAGAAGGAAACTATGGCAACCTCCGTACTATCACCGAACTTATTCTCCTCGTTGGTGTACTGTGTGCTCTGGCAGTTAGAAGACAATAACAGAGTAACTATAATTGTTTCAATGTAACTTTCAAATCCGTGGTATAATCAACAGTGTATTCTTTAGGGAAACCGCAATCGAGGTGCAAAACACGATCACTTAAGTAACAGGAGATATAGTCTTATAATACATATGGAAAAGACAGGTAGACTTTTTAAGAAGACTAACCTAGCTGATAGTAAACGTCTGACACTTGTGAATGAAGAAAAGTACACCTTGAATGAATCAAAATAAACACCTTTGGAATATCGAGTCTATAATTTACACACAAATAATTAACTACTAATTATTCGATAAACTCTTTTTTTAATCAATATATTGTAGGCACCGGTTTATAAGAATTAAAAGCTCTAAGAATTTTCAATTGAATGCCCTATAAACAAAATAACTTGAAGACTTTTATATGGAAAACTGTACTGATCTGTAAACTAACACGCTGTGATAACGACAGTAAGTATTGTAGTTTTAGCTGTGAAATAGTGTGTTAGGTAATACAGTATTTGATAACTTAATTTTATTAAGGATGTTAGGAATCTTTTATAGAGGATTACCCTTTAAGAAATGAAAATAAAATAGAAAAAGTAAGCAAAATTTTAAAATTGTATTTTAATTACAAGTTATTTGTAGACACATATTTTTAAATGTTAATCTAACGAATTAATTGTGTACCGTCATTCATACAATAATTACCTCATTAAACCAAACGTTTCGTGCGTACACAGTGGCTCAGTTGCATCTCATCGAAGGGTATGTGAAACGACAATAATAAAACGACACGTGTTAACACGAAAAAATATATTGTTATTAAAAAGGAAAAATAACATTCACTAGTTATTTACGAGTTACTAAACTCGTAAGTTTACGATTTTCATCGCACAATACGTTTAGTTTTGTTAAATTTATTTTCCCAAAATAAAAGATGTGTGACTCATTTTTTGATTTTTAAATACTGACTCTGATACCTCGCATGATCACTCTACGTTTTTACATGTAATTTAAGACACAAACAAGCAGGAAATTTAAGTGGGCAGAGAAACTATTTTATTATATTTAATGTTTGTTTAGTGATTCAACTAAACACAAAATAATATTAATTCTTACAACAGTCAGTGCTTACAAAGATCGCCTCACGTCAGGTATAACGTACTTATTACGTAGTTGCTTTATTTACTACGACACATAACTGATGTTATTACGTCATATTGTTATTAACGTAAGGCACTTAAGCCCAGTAAGTCTCAATAACTTGTCGCTAATTCCTACCAATGAAGCTTTGAAACATTATTTATAAGAATATCCCCCCCCACACACACATACTTACATACATACATGTAAAATATATCGCCATGTATAGGTGTCGCATAGAATAAGTAGTCGAGATATGTGTTATTGGAATGATGTGGATTTATTAATGATGTTGATATTGTACATAATAATACAAGCTCACGTCCTTTTACCGTCGAATTCAGATCCTTTAGACGACGGGTTGATCCTGGATGATCCTGGATCTGGATGAGTACATGAGTTGATATATCAGTCCGGACTGAGGATTGCTTTCGAGCGTGTAGATATTTCTCACGAGCACGCTTATACACTCTTTCATCGCGAACCAATTTAGTTACTGCTACTGGTGTGTCAGAATAACACCCTTAAAGTGTCTATATATCCTAATCAGATATCTTGAACTTTCGGGGAATAACGCAATTATAATATTTCTCGCAGTAACTCTTGGAATTTCTAACTTCATTTTGTCGCGATTGGCAGACTAATCGTCATGAACCACGCGGCGTTTACACGTTATCGTTTCCGAGGAGAGACTGATCTATACGCTTATAATAACTCTCATCGACTCAATTCTCGTAGTATGATTGGTTTTTCGGTAACGGCTTCTATGATTTTATTACACATAATAAATATTTTTTTCCAAGAAATCTTCCGAACAGATCAATTTTTGTTCAAAAACCCTGATTATTTTTACGACTGAATCTATGATCATAAAACATTCTTTTCTTGAAAACTAAATACATTTATTTACTGACTTTTAAAATAACTATTCTCATCAGTTAGCTTTTTTTGTTATGAACGTTTCAATATAAATTCAATCTCAAAAATTTCTATATTACAAGAGTTATTTAAATAAACGTGTTTTATATAAATATCCCGTAAAATAATGTTGTACCCCCGTACACGGGCAATACTTACGCGGCTAAGCATTTTTTCGCATCTTTTTATAGCACTTAAAGTTGTTTTACGAACCTGAAAATACTTTAAACTAACAGTTTTCATAATGTTCCTATCAATTAATTTATTTAGTTCAAACCTGCAATCTCTACTTATTCCTACAGTGGACAGAGACCTTTTTGCTACCATATGGTTATTCTCTGCTACATTCCATACGCAATTAGAATGTCCATTGCAGTATATATACATACACAATACATATATACATTTAAAAACAATGACACAGACACACACACACACACACACACACAGAGTATAAAAATGATAAACGTAGACGCATTTCAAAAATCAGGTACACTATGGCATTATGGTAGAAGAAAATGTTATAAATTGTTATAACAATCACCCTTCTCACTGAGATTGCATATTATATTATAGTACAAATTTATAGTATAAATTATAGTATAATTATAGTAACTGTGCATATTATAGTACAAATTTAATCTGAGTTGTGATATCCATCCTAATAATCTAATTTAAATTCTAGTTATTATTCTCTTAGTACTAATGTCAATCATGCTAATTACACATTATAGTCATCAGTATATTAGCAAATCCACAGGAAATTCCCCTCAAGTTGAAAAAAGTGGTGGAAGAAAGTTTGTGGCACACCTTCCTAGGACGGACTTTCGGATTCTTTTCACCAATCTGAACGATGATTTAATCCCGTACAAATTCCATCGCGTTGCATACATTTTTTAGAGTCATATTACTTCTTTAAAGTAATTGAAATTTTTTTACATTTTTTAAAACATAATCCAAACTAGCGCAACCGCTATTGTCGCTAAAAACAATTTATAACGTAAACAGATTAAATGATAATTAAAGAATTTACGTTCATAGAAAATGAATTAGTTCGTCCAAATAATTCGATTTTTACACTTATTCGACCTTACAATTACTGATTTTGAAATAACATAACTAGGCTAAAATCTGACAGACTTGGATGCAGTAAGGAGAATTTTAATGCTTGAAATCCCAGCACTAAAATCCTTTAAGTACCATTAAAAAGTTTAAACGTTTTTTCTTTAACGTTAGCATTGGTTAAAAATAGGGTATTAGTTACAACTAATCAATTGTTACTAATCCTACTAATCGTAATTAATAAAATCATTTATTCAATTAAAGCATTCAAAAGTCACAAAACTACTTAATTTTGTCTTTAAGAAAATGCCATTATAATATTGTCTATTTTCTAAAATTCTTGGCTTAAAGTAATAAATAAATTTTAAATGATTCCTACTAACGAACTCATTAGAATACCGGTTATAAATATTATAAAAAACTAAATTTATTAATTTTCAAAATAGAGATTTTTTATTTTGAGCTGAAAGGCAATCATTTCAAAAAAAAGTTCGTCTATCGTGGTAATTTTATTCCAAAAATTGTCTCTCTTAAATTCATAGGATGATTCGAAGACTATAAAGTTAGTTTATACAATTAACTTCTTTAACCAGACATAAAATCAACCAAAATGATTGAACTTCTTAATGGTACTTTGAGGTTTTTAACGTTAGTACTTTAATTGTTAAAAGACTCATTAGTGGATTTAATTATGACAGTTTTCGACTAAGTTATGTTAGATTAAAATGAGTAAAAACGGTCAAAGTAAGTGTAAAAATGGAATTTTTCAGATCTACCAAAATACTTTTATGAAAGTAGTTTCTATATCTTTAATTTATTTATGTTTTATGTTATACATTTATTTATCAACAATAGCAGTAACGCTAGTTCAGGTTATATTCTGACAAAAATTTAAACTTTTTAGTAATTTTAAAGAGGTAATGTGACTCAAAAATAACGCAATGCAATAGACATTGTAAGGGGTTACATAATCATCAGAATGGTGATATCTCCCTCAAGTCTATTCTAGAGAGGTATGCCACAAACTTCTTTTGCCACCTCTTTTTCAGCTTGATAGAAATTTCCCGTAGATTTGCTCATATACCGAAGGCTACAACATATTAGCACAACTGTCCTGCCACAACGTTGAAAGATTTCCATGAAAACAGTATACAGGACTTCTTGAACATCAAATAATAATCATAATTATTTGCTTTGTTTCTTAAAAAAATTACAAACTGACAATCGAGAGTAAGGTTGTAACCGTTGTTAAGTAATGTATGGCAACGTTACTTACACATAACATTATAAATACAAACCTTTTCGTACTTTATATTTACAAACTCAGTGTAGTGTGATATTGACGCTTTCTCATTTTTTTGCTTTGTTTCTTAAAAAAAATCGGTTTGGAGAACCATACATGACTTCCATGTTCTAAGATTTATATTTAAAATCATTTTTGAAATGAAATATTTCCATAGAAACTACTTCTTTCTACTTATTGCTTCAGCCTTAACCACAGTACTGTGGTCACTAACGTATACCACCTCACGTTATCGCACTCGATTTTCACTGATGATGGTAGTCGATGGCACTGCCAAAACGTCTGGTTTTGCAGAAAACATTTATGTCTATGGCCAAACAAGACGGGAAGGAATTTTAACAACAAACTACTTCTTTGTTGCCGATAACGTAGTACATATATAAAACCGATCTTCACCAAAACCAACAGGTCTTGAGTACTCTACAAATCAGGGCTATAAGCAAACAATTATTTGATTCTGTTTGAATTTGCGGCTCTTATCGTTTACCATAGAAAATACCCTTGTTAAAACATAAAACGTTGCAGGTAAACTACCCCTTTCCCTTAACCGATCTTCACCAAAAACAATAGGTCTTGAGAACTCTACAATTCAGAGCTGTATGCAAAAACGTATTTGATTCTGTTTGAATTTGCGGCTACTATCGTTTGCCATAGAAAATACCCTTGTTAAAACATAAAATGTTGCAGGTAAACTACCCCTTTCCTTTAACCGATCTTCACCAAAAACAACAGGTCTTGAGAACTCTACAATTCAGGGCTGTATGCAAAAATTTATTTGATTCTATTTGAATTTGCGGCTGTTATCGTCTGCCATAGAAAATACCCTTGTTAAAACATAAAACGTTGCATGTAATCTTTCCCTTAACCGATCTTCACTAAAAACAATAGGTCTTGAGTACTCTACAAATAAGGACTGTATACAAAAAATTATTTGATTCTGTTTGAATCTGCGGCTGTTATCGTTTGCCATAAAAAAAATCTACACACACACACACACTTTTCGAAAAATGACTTTTTTCATGTTTTGAGTGTAGTACAATCAGAATCTGCAATAATCTCGAAAACGATTTTTTTTGCCATCACCATACTTCCATTTCCTTAAGGAACATGGAAATAAAATTACAAGCTGACATTCGAGAGTAAGGTTGTAACCGTTGTTAAGTAATGCATGGCAGCGTTACTTACACATAACATTGTAAATACCAACTATTTCGTACTTTATATTCTGCAAACTCAGTGTAGTGTGATATTGACGCTTTCTCATTTTTTTTGCTTTGATTCTTAAAAAAAATTACAAACTGACATTCGAGGGTAAGGTTGTTACCTTTGTTACCGTTTTACCGTTGGCAGCGTTACTTACACATAACATTGTAAATACAAACTGTATCGTATGTGGAATTATGTAACCGACTCACCAACTGCAGATGTCTAAGTTATTGTGTTTGTTAATAGTGTACAGTTCCTGTAAAAGACGTCTGGTGCCCAGTAATATAGTTTAATGCGTCCTGCTCACGAAGAGGGAAGTTAAACGTTTTCCAATATCGGAGAGGAAATAGATTTCTGGTATTTTGCCAAACAATATATTACATATTACTCTCCTCATAGAAATAATACGAAACGAGTGCACTATACATGAACGCTCTTTACAAGTAAGAGTTCTTCTCTGTAGTAACATTAAGTCCTATGCTTCTATTGTCGTCTCTCCCGTATCTTCCTATGGGTACCTTCTTCTGTTCTTGTCACTCAGAATATTCAGACTGGATTAAAAGTTGTAAGTCGCTTGACAGATATGAAGTTTTTTTTATAGCCAATGGTGTCAAGGAACTTAAGGCTCACTCTGTGCTTACAAAAATCTGTGACTACTGAAACTATTTGATTTAACGTGCCAAACTAAATATTATCGCCATTGATTTGAATAATATTTAGTAATCATAATTACAATTTCTATACCTTTTGGTACAATTTCTACATATACCAATGTAGTTCTATTGTTTTCAAAGACTAATAGTTAATATGATAATATGTTGCAGTTTGTAAACCCTCTCGGGACTGACACAAGTTATATTCCTTTCTTAATATGTAAGTGACATTGACCCATAAACTCGTCTGTTAATCTTCCTTTAATCTCGCTTTCTGAGGACAAGTTCGTAGAGATTGTTGTCTCTAGACTTTATCTGCTACATGCCTCAACTGTCTTGGTGAGTGATTTGTACTTAGTGTACTGTATTTTTCATGCTTAACTTTGCAGACTTAATAGAACAGTTAGATTTTTTAAAGACGAATAAAGTAATCATTCATTAAACTCATGAGTTTAGTAAATCAGAGTAAAGTGTAAAGTGATCAATTAGTTGCTTGCAGACATTATCAGAAGAGTATCTAATTTACTGGAAGAGTCTTAGAATGTAGCAGAAGTTGCCTAACAAACTTTCATAATTAACAAAGCAATTTTTAATAATAGCATCTATCCAGCAATGAATAGGAAATGAGATTGACCCGCTCACTATCCCGGAAATGAATTATTATTCATATTACGATTAAAAATTTTAAGGAAAACAAGGATCACTTGTCTTGATGGATCACTTGATCGCCACTCTAGAATAACGCCAGGTGTAACTAACTTCTAAGACGGCTGCTGTTTCTTATATATAGCCCGCAGAAGTTCCAGAATAATTTTCCATTCTTTTGGAGGCGTGCCGGCATAATTTGCGTAGTTACAAGCACTCAAACAGTCTGGAGTGCTACATGAGTGGACGGCTTTGACACAGACTCCGTTCGCTGGACTAGGCGAGAAGCGTGTAGAACGACGCGCCCGAAAAGTAGAAGGCGTTACGTAATTATCGTAGCGATATTTACGAAATAATATTCAAAACATGCCTGTTTTAAGTATTTTAAGGTCTCAACACACACACACTTTCTCTCTCTCTCTCTCTCTCTCTCTCTCTCTCTCTCTCTCTCTCTCTCTCTCTCTCTCTCTCTCTCTCTCTCTCTCTCTCTCAATCTCTCTCTCTCTCTCAATCTGAATCTTTCTCCACATATGCACATAAACGTCTATTCCTAAGCAAAACATTGTATTGCATTCTGTATAATTTAAATTTGAAACTATGTTAACTCTAAGATCAGTAAATATTCAGTTTATACACGCGTGTCAGATTGGTCAGCGCGATTAAACAAATGGTAATTACAGTATTTTACTATGAATATAAACACTGTAACGTTTACAACCAATTATATTTTGGTTATTCCACTTGAGGATTACGATATCCTTGCTTTACAGAAATACCAGCACAATAGTAACAACAGTAAAGTATATCAACCCTATTATATTGTCTGACGTGATTTGCCTTGGTTCACCGTTTTCCCGATCGTTGGAGTCTTGACCGATGTGCTGTAGATACATTGTTACCGCAGAATTTCCTTGCTTTGAGTCTTCAGCGTGTATTCTGCAGTTGTTCTCTTCCTCAGTAGCACAGCTCCAGTGGCTTCAACATGATTTACATTGCATTAAATGAAATGAGGTTATATTTTTTTTCTATACCTATAAGCGAATTGGCTGCAAAAATAGTTTTACCCCTTTGTTGACCTATGGCAAAGGAGGTTAAGGAAACAAAGTTGGACATTAAAAATAAAACAATGATAACAATAATACTGAAGCCGTAAACACAGTTGTAGACAAATTAACGAGTAAAGAGAGTTGGTAACGACAACATTTACGCGTAGTTTGTAACTACATAAGGTGGTAAAAATGAAAATTAGAGACTGTTTTAATCTACTGTTTCATCTACGAAAAGGAGTTTAGTACTACTTCATCGCTTCGCGGTTCGTAGAGTAAATTTATCGTGTTTTAAAGATTAACAATTAAGCCCAATTAATATGCAAATTTTAAAGATTGAAAGAACTTTTTTTTTTAAACACAAATATCAGAACAAATTCATTTCATACAAAGTTGATACTTTTAATAACATTATATTTAATATTTATAATGACTTTACCTCAAGATGTTTTAATAAAAAGAACGCTCTTCCAATAATTTCAAGAAAAATAAAAAAACACGAATATACAATGTCAAGAACAAATAAGAAATTGAGATATTAAAGAAAAGAGGAATAGTAATTAAACATAATTGTATATCGTCAGCACCGTATTCATTGTATTTAAATTAATTTATGTAAAGTAATGAATATTAAAATATATTTTTACAAAATATTTTTACTTTAATAGTTAAAAGCATAAACCTTTTAATGTTTGAAGGCGTGGGTGCATATGAGTTTTGTTATTTTTAATGGATAAATGAATATACAGTTGATGTTCCCGTAAGAAAGGTCAAAATAACAATTCACTCAGTGGCCAGATACAAGAGACAGTAATAACAATTTCGTTCCAGACAGTCCCTGTACAATAAAGGCGACTCGACTTTAGATTTTTTGTGACGTTTTTTACAACGACAGGCAGCATCTGCACTTAAATAGTAAAACGTAATGGAAACTTGCAAACCTGAACACATTAACAAGAGGTTTTTCTGCTCGTGTAAGCAGTACTGTTTCCACTTGACTGTATTAAAATTAATTATTTTTAGAAATGTTTGTGCCTAACTAACCTCAAAATGAATAATCAGAAATTCACTTTTGTAAGTTTAAAAATTACTAAGTAAAATCTCTTTATAAAAGCCGAACATGAAACACGTATATGTGTGGCTACAAATGAAAAGCCTGATAAACGATCTACAAAAGACTGTCTTGTCAAAATAAAAAAACTGAGTTGTTCAAATCACCCAACGATGGTAGATATCAGTTGAAACGTATTAACGTTTATGTAATTGTTTTACAGATAAGATTTAATAATCTTAAAAAACAATGCAGTTTAAGCAAAATGCATTAATTAAATTATGCAAACATTTTTGGGGGGGGTGATCTTGTTTATATATTCATTTAATAATGACAAAATAATGTTTGAAAATTTTTACCTAAGATTCTAAGTATTCAACAGCCTAGCCCAATAATAACCGACAAGCAGACAAGTGTATCAAAAATATTAAGTATACATTTAGAAGTTAGACATTATCAAATATGAGAATTAATCGTTAAAGAAGATACGTTGTGTACTGAAAACGCTGAATTTTAACAAGTACGGAGATAACTCAGGTATCAGGTACTAGCTCAGCAACTAACTCAAATCAACTGAACAAATAACAAGGACAGTTATTTAAGCCGTAATACACAGCTGAATTTGTAAAACATTACTTCACAATTAAGATTTAGCAAGGTGTATTATAATTACCTTAAGTGGCTATAATACGGAGAGATTTTGATATAACAGACAAAGTACAACAGCAATCAACTCTTGTTGTAAGAAAAATGTCTATAAGACATTGCAGTACACACAGAGCTAAATAAGCAAAATTTTGTTTATTCAGCAGATTAGAGTACCATAGCTGACTATGAACATGAAAATATATTCTGCTCATACATGTATATATACAAACATAACACATAAATTTTGTCTGACATCGAACACAAATAGAATAGAGACAGAAAATAAACTTTATAAGTCTAATTTAAAACCCTTTACTATAAGACTGAATAGACTAAATGAGCAAACAACATTAAAATTTATTACACTATAAGAATGTATAACACTAAAGCGTTTATAAACTTTAATATTATCAATGTTGCCTTCAAGTTTTTAAAAATAAAGTAATGATATAATGTTGTAACTTTGTGTCAAAAAAAAAAAAAAAATTATATATATTTAAATGATAAATATTAAAAAAAGTGTAGAGGTATTAATGACTTAGTATTAATGATAATGACGACTTTTGAATCGTAATTCAAGAGAGATAGATATTTAAAGATTTGGGGTATGCGTGTTTTTCGCTGATCTTACGAAATATTTATAATTCGTAACTTACCTGTGCATGGAATAACTAATGCTTAACATATTTGTTGAAAGCTCCAATTAATAAAATTATTTCGTGTTTGACTCAGATAAATGTTTATTCGTTTGTTTCACTTCAACATATAGGCCTACCTAAGTTACTGGTAATGTAACCGAAACATGACAAACAAGAAATTAAATTGTTATACGTATATGTGGTGACAATGCCTAGGCCAAATACGACATTGATTTGTGCAATCATATGTTTGAATCTGAACCACGAAGGAGAAAATATTATCTTTTAGAAATTAGGGTAAAAGGGGTTTTTAGCGCTTCTATTTGCAAAAAGGCTTGTGATACGTTCCACTATTTGAATGTCAGATGGCATATTTATTATTTAAAGATAAACCATTTTGTTTCATATTAAAAACGATAAGAAACGCACAAAATATATTTTTCAAAACAAAACTCCTTAAAACTGTGTGTTCTTTTTACAAGAATTCAAATTGCAATTTTTAACCACGTCTATTCTCAAAAGTAAAATTACGTTAAGTTTACTTTCGTAAAACGTTTGCACGAGTGATTTGTCTTGTGTATAGAGATCAAGTAATTTGATAGTTGATTTGATTTGTTTAGAATAGTCACATATTAAGAATTATTAATTAAATTATAAGAAAATGTTGCAAACTAACTAATGTTTTCCTGTAAGACAATGAATGTATTTTTATAGTATACAATAACATACATATTCAACAAATATTTATGGTCTTAAACGCAATATTCCGATAGACAGATTTAAGGTAACTATGCAATCAACATCCTTACTTGCAATGTGAATTCTTAGAATAACCAATTGTCTTGCCATACAGAAAAATACTCTCAACGATTATTTATGTATGGGCTTATTCACTTCATAGTTTTTTTCCTTTTTTTAGTTTTAAGTATTAAAATTTAGCCAAGGCCTTATTATTAAATTTCTGATTAATATTATAATTTTGTCACATTCACTAAAATAATAATATTCCAGTCTGTAAACCACGTCTGAACGCCCCGTAGTAGCAATATAAATTACAAAGTACAGGATCGCTGTCCCTGTGAATGCAGTCGTTTACATTGACTTGTAAATCTAGGGTACACATTCAACCGCCCCGTCGCGTCGGGGGTAGTAGCTTACTGAACATTTTCCGATAAACTTACGAAAAAAATATTCCCTATTATTCACAAAGAAAAAATAGTTTATATCCTGTCTATAGACAGGAATATTTTAAGAAAATACGATTACTTTAATTATAAAAAATAATAACTATAAATAAAAAAAAAATACTACGTCCTGTGTATTATTGTATGCAAAGGTCTATAGTCGAAACATAACAAATAATTAGAAAATATGAAACAATTAGTATCTAACGTTCTTATATTACTCAAAAAGTTATAAGATTGTTACGGAGAAGTATTACATAATACAGAATTTCAATCACCTGAATAAATGGGTCATTTATACATTTGTCTTACAATGTAATTTAATTCACAAAAATCTTAAGATTATCACTATTATTACTGCTAATAAAGTCATATGAGATATGTTATGTTTATCATTGCGGTTAGGTAAAATAGTAAAAAGTAAAATAATAATTTTATATTGGTTATTATTCCATTACATGTGTTCAAGATGCAAGTAAGGATATAACTTTTTAAACATTAGCAACAGCATGCTATGTAAATTCAAAATATCGCCTTTGGTTAGGGTATGTCAATTGACAGGTAAAATGAGTTTCAATAAAAAAAACGAAAAATATTTCAATCTAAATTTTATTAGACTCCTCACATAAATAATGAATATTCAATTCCCTTTATTGTTTAAAAAAGTGTAAGCGGCACTCTAATACTTTAAGTGTATTTAGTTTGTAGCAAAATAATTCAATAATGTAGTTACCCTTGGATGTACAACGTAGAATTCAAAGACGCCTACCAACTGAAAATTATCTTAAAAATATGAAGTGATGCATTTTCCTTAAAACGTTACCAGATTATGTAACCTTTTGCGCCAAACAAATTAATAGGTACACCTATTTGAGAAGAATTAAAACCGACTTAGTAGTTACAGACTTATAATATACGAACAATATAACAGACATTTTAAATGTATTTAATATAGGCCTATAGTTTTCACATATCGAATGAGTAAACGACACGCAAGTAGCACTACTATTCTGTTTAAAAAATGTTAATTTCTAATCTTGAATAAGAAAACACAAAGGAATGCAATTTTTCAAGATGTAGGGTTCAACGCGTCTTACGTATGGAAACAAAAATTTAGACAATCATAATAAAATTAGGACCAAGGTCAAAATATTTCTACGAAGATTTCACATTGCAAGTTACAAACGGAACTTGTTATGAAAAACAATAGCCTGAATAAGTAATAGATATGTGAAGTCGAAGTGAAAGAGTATTTAATGATGAAAGTGCAATGACAGAATAATTTTACGCGGGCGTTAGAAAAAGAGGGTAAGAGGAGATGAAAGAACTAATGTGTGGTCTAGAAAAATCCTCGTTAGGTACAGAAATTAGCAATTGGTTATCGTCATTTCCTATCAATGGAGATTAGCTTTAGATTTTTAGTATTAACATTTGATAACCAAATGTTTGTTTGCTTATTAGCATTTAGTAATATTCACTAATCATGATACACAAACTGAATCAATATTCTGAACTTATTTGGTTGAATTCTTTGTGTTAGTCCTTACGTAATGTTCTGTCTGTATGGCCAGTATGTTAACCAAATTAATTTCGTACTTGTAAACTTTAATTTTGTTTAATTTGTTTGCCACAGCTTTGTTTACTTAGAAATTAATGAAGTAATTAATTAAAGGAAGACCCCACCAGGAAGAAGGAAAAGAGTAAGACCATCTATCACCTGGATAGAAGAAATTCAGACTATATTGAGGGAACGAAAAATTGAAGATCTTTGGATGAACAAGGAGCAGTGGAAGATAAGAATTCAATCAATTTTGTAATCTTTGGTTCCGAAAAATGTGTAAACATTGTACAGCCGAAGTAATAATAATAATATTAATTAACTAAAGGATACAGGCCTGTAACAACATATACGTCAACCTCAGAATACCTTCTATACATTATTTTTATGTTCAACAGTAATATGCTTAAAACAGGAATACCTAGTGTAGTGTAGAAACTGTACAACATGAATTACTGTTTTGGTGGTCATCTGTTTGAAATGCAATTTGTTTAACTAATTCATAGACTAACGTGTTAAACAGTATACGTTTTACAAATATATTTACACTAGCAGCAGTATGGACCAAAATATGCCTGTGCCATGTAATAGTTCATTTAATTAAGTAACTCTTAATTGTATAAACCACCATGAACAACAGTGTCACCATATTCATAATGCATTGAATAGGTTTTCAAAACGCGTAGTGACCAAAGTTTTATTAGGTATTAAATTACAACTCTCTAAAGCTTCAAAGCATTCCAAGTTTATTTCGTAACAAACGTTTTTCATAATCTGTCTGAACTAAAGTACAGCTTGACGATAGGCATTTTTTAACCATTTATTCTGATTTCCGAGTAGCTTCCGTGTCACATGTGTCACAGTCGGGCGCAACAGTTTCTCGCAACAATTGTAGTTGTTTTCTTTCGTCCCTTTTCTTAAGTTTAACTGTTTCTTTTCTATCCAAACTGCCAATGCAGCCGATCCTGGTTGTTCGTTGATCGTATATAAACTTTCTTTCAATGGGTTGGATCTTTTTGTCTTTTTCACACTTACATTCCACAACTACAGGACAGTCACAGGCACTTGCCTTTTTCCCACATACACAAGAAAATGTCATAACACACTTACACGCTGCAATATCAAATAGTTTTGATTTCGCTTCAGCTATGAATTCATCTACTTTTGTCTTATAACTGTCTTTTTCGTGGCCTCGGTTGTACGATTTTCTTAAATTATAATATGCATCATAGTACGCTTTTATCATTTGCACAGTCCGAGTATGAGTCACTACTGGAATGGAGGCTTTACGATATATCATCTCTATTTGAGTAGCAACACAATCGGCTATTGTTGAAAATGCAATTTTTTTCTTTGAATCCGATGATATTGAAAGTTTATTGCTTTCTTCGAAGCAACACAGAAGCACGTCCTCGAATGTCGGTAGGTTTGTTCCACTTAGTTCTTTGGGCAAACCGAACAAAGGACAGCAGTGCGACTGTCTTGTCACCAACACTTTTTTCTGAGTCGCCATTTCACAACCACTACCAACGTCACAAGAAAACACTCAAATGTAGCGAAACTAAGCTTGATTTGCCACAAGACTGTATGTAAAGACTCATTTACACTTATCACTTTGAATGTTCATCTTGGAGGAATCATCCAAAGTGACAAGTGTAGATTGCCTTTCATTTTTGTTTCATCCAAAGTGTACACTAAAGATGAACGATGAAACATATTGACTCCCTACCAACTTTTGATGAAAGAGTCATTCCCGAACCGATGATTCATCCAGAGTGAAGGCTCAGTGAAAAATGTAAACAAACCTACCGACTATGTTCATTTCCGTCCCATTCACTATTTAGTTCACAACCGCCAGTCGAATCTCTGTCGTAGTTCGAGTTTGTTTGTTTTGTGTTTGTTATTGTATTGAACTATTTTCGTGGCAGTTATTTTATACAATGTCATTCAAGTGGCAAGATAAGCACATGGAATTGTTTCTTGAAACGTACCAGCAGTACGAGTGCTTGTGGAATAACAAATGCAGCGATTACAGCAAATCAAATGCACGGGAAAAAGCGTACTCCTCACTGATTTAAATTTGCCTGGGTTAAACGTAGCAGATATAAAGGCTAAAATAAAAACGATTCGAACACGTTATGTAGCAGAACTTTCCAAGACCAGAAATTCAGAAAGAAGTGGAGCTGGTGTTGATGAAGTTTATGTGCCCCGACTATTCTGGTTTAAAGATGCAGATGTGTTTCTACGCAACGTATGCACTCCAAAACCAAGTTCTTCAAACTTGAAGGTGAGTACTTTCACATACTTAAACTTTTTGTTAGCAAATAATTAGTAATAAAAAAAAACTATTTTCTATTGTGTTTTTGTTTCAACCCACTAAAAGGTTCTTGTAATCCAATGACAATAGGAATCCAGGTAGTGTAAACAAACCCTTTTCTCTCTTTCGCATAACAAGAATATTTTAACTAGTCTAGGCAAACGCACTTTCTCCTTTTCCTATAAATTTTTAATTTATTGCTAACAAAACCTTGAAGCTCTATAAAGATAATTTACTATTATTTACAAAAAAAAGTGCATAGTTTACACTAGTAAATATTCGTGTTTCAATTAGGTTGTAGGGTGTAGTACGGAGGTAGTACATGTACTACATCCGTAGGACGGGAAGTTGGGCTTGTAGTACATGTACTACATCCGCACGGAACGTGTTAAAGAATTTACCTAAAAAGGGTAAGCTAAAAACAAGATGTTTATTTATTTTTATTTTTTAGTTGGTAAGCATGGATAACAATGTTTATATTGAGTACACTCATTATTATAATATAATATGCTTATACATATATCTAGGAAAATATAGATAAAATTATTGTCAAATCAAAGTCAGAAATCTTTAAAGTAATAATCAATAAGCAGATCGTCAAGGTTATTAAATCATTTTCCATTGCCACGGTACAATGTCTGTTGTGACAAATCGTTCAGCATAATAAGTTCGTACTTCTCCTGCTTCCCTGGTATAGTTATTTATTGCACTGTGGGGAATTTCCTCAAGACCAGTATGTGGATATGTGGATGTTGGGTAGCAGTACGTGGTTTAACCCTTCCTTCTTCCCACTCTTCAACATCCAGCATATCTCTCTGAATGTATGGATGCATAGGAGTTGAAGTTTTTCTTAACCAGTTGTGAAGAGCACATGTAGTTTTCACCACTTGTTCCGTTGTTTGTACAGAGAGTGGAATGGGCTTCTCAAAGATTCGAAATTTCGACACAAGTATGCCGAATGTGTTTTCCACAACGCGACGAGCATTTGAGAGTCTGTAATTGAATATCTTTTGTTTCTCGGTTAGTGGGCCACATCTGGAAAATGGTTTTAAAATATTGGTTCTCAATGGGAAGGCATCATCAGCGACGAAAATCCCTTGTTCCGGTATATTTAGTGAGTTATTTTGCAAGGCCTCATTAAATGTTGATTTCGCAAACACTGCGGCGTCATTTACTCTTCCATTGGTTCCCACATCAATGTATATAAAATTGTAATTAGCATCGACAATTGCGAATAGTATCGTACTGAAATCTTTCTTGTAATTAAAATACTGTGAACCAGTATTCGGGGGACACTTGATGTTGACGTGCTTACCGTCCATAGCCCCACACGCATTTGGGAAATTCCAGAAAGTTTCGTAGTCTCGCATCACTTTTTCCCAGCACTCAACTGTGTTAGGCACCTGTAACAAGCAATTATAGACAATAGTAAAAAAAATATATATTTTATATTCAAATTTTATATTCAAATTTTTTATTATATATTCAAATTTTTGTATTTCTGTTAACTTTTAATTGTTTTTGGGAATGTAATGTGATTTCTTTTAATTGGATGTAAATGTTCCTTGTTTCAGGATTTAGAATCGACGGAAAGGACACTTCTGGAAAAGCAACAATGATAGCCAACATTTGGAGCAACGTAAACAGCAAACAGCAGACGTTCAGGACACTGAGGCAGCATCTCCAGATAATATTGAAAATTCTTCGGCGGTAACTACGAGTACTCCAAAAATTAGTGCTAACTTACAAAATTGCAAAAAGGGGTGGAAGCGTTCCCTCAATACTTGCGTTTCGGGGATTCATGACGCAATAAAAAAATTGAAGGAAATATCGGAAGAAAATAAGCAGGATCTGAACGAATTCGACGTCTTCTGTGAGAGTCTCGCCATACAACTGAAAAAAAAAAATGCCTTTGGATAGGACACTTATTTGTCAAGAAAAGCTACAGAATGTGATGACACAAGAACGTCTCTTCCAACTATCACACCCTCAGTCTCACCCATCAATGTCGTCCAGCTCATCTAATTATCAACAGTCGCTGGCAACTCATAATTCCGACCAGTACTCTGCGATGTCATCACCAGGCCACAGTATCCATTCACAGCAATCACACAACCATCACTACCAATCTACCGGAAGAGATGAATGCTGTGAAGAAACTCAATATAGTTTCAGTAATGTTTTCCCCCAGGCCCTTTCTTCAGCCGGAATAATTATTAATGATGTAATACCTTTATAATTATCTTTTTGTACATTATTTTATAAAAATTGAAAATGTTTTGAAAATAAATGAATCAATTCAACTGTAAGGTGTTAAATTTGTACTTACCATTATAAAATCTTACAAAGAGTTGTATATAGCCTCGCATACCTCAGGAAAAAATACTGAGAATGTACTTCTTGGAACTCTGTACAGTGCGCTCAATGTACCCATATTATCTCCAGTCGCTAGATATCGTAGCGTCATTTGTAGTTTTATTTTAGGGCTCAAAGCTTCTCGGAACCAAGTATTTTTTTTTTTAATAAACGGAGTTAATTTTTCGAGAAGATATGCAAATTGGTCCTCGTTCATTCTTAAATGATTTCTGTACACCTCAGGAGTTTCTTCTGCCCATTCTCTTAACAGCGTTGACGAAGCTCCCAGATTTTCTCTCCTTGAAACCCATGGTTTCACCCACCAACGTCTTTGAGCACGGCCAGTTGTCGATATAATTGAGTTCAGTTCATGTATCAGTCCACGTGAAATTAAGTCAATGCCTCCGCGTATCATCCTTGCATTCCTTCTCGAGCGAGACATCCTGCCACCTGGTACCACAAGTTGTCCTGGCACCTCACACAGAATGATGATTACTCTGGACGATTTCACTCTGCGTGATTCACTTTGGATGTACATCAAAAGTGGTACAGTGTAAATCCCGCTTAAGGTACCGGTTTAGACACACTAGTAACGCTGCGACGAGACGTTATGACGCGGCATGCCGAGTAGCAACTGATCAGACAGAAGTCATCGCGCCTTGGGAGGGGGTGACTCGGTGACTCAGACACAGACGTGTTGCGACAAGTCTGTTTGATTTGATAATTTACCATGCCCTGAATGGTTGGATGGTTGGGTAGGGCGTGGGTGGAACTCGAATTGCAGCCACCTCCACGTGGTGAGTTCTGGGTCATTTCAGCAAAAATAATTTTGCGAAATGGGCGAAGAGCTGCAAGGTGATGTATTCGGATCCAAGCTGAATGTATAAAATCACTCATAGGAACAATTAGTAAAAAAAATGGCCTTGTATATATTTTTAATACAACAGTCCGTCTGTTTGTAAAACTGTAAAAATATCAATTTTTCACCAAAATTCGCAAACTTTAGGCCTTATGCGCGAACTCAATGTGTAAGCGCGATTTTTAAAATATTTTTTCTATTATCAGGCAACTAAAATGAAGTACTTTCACGCTTTTAGAAATCGAAAAACTTAATCTGTAAAATTTGAGCGTTAAGGTAATATTTGGTGTTTTTTGTCATTTTTTTCAAATTTTAAGCCCTTTGCGCGAACTGAAGATTAAACATAGGAATTTTTTCAATATTTTTCCGTTTATTAGCATGCGAATACGCAACTTTTCCGCACTATTAGAATTTGATACTCGAAAATTCGCTTTTTTCGACCCACCCTAACATACACAGGCACAGATGTGTTACTACTGCAAGCTGAATATTTCCTGTGCAATCAAGAGCAATCAAACTGCAAAAAATCTATCCATGTTTTTGGTAAGATGTCGGGTAGTAATTTAACCCGTTTGAATTCTCTTTATGCTTATCCCTACTTAAAAGCCACTTTTACTAGTGCATTTTACTAAAATTAAATTAACGTTTTTTTACATCACGACTCTAAACATATTCTACTCTAGTCTGATTAAAAAAAAACGACTAATATAATAGGCTACAGGTATAGCTTTTATTATTGTGCTTGTTACTATTTAATTTGATTACTTTATTAGCTTAACTAATAATGTGTAAGCAGAATACAATTCTTTTATTTACAGGGTGTAAACGACGAATTTTGTGATTTACAGCACTTAATATTTAAAGTAGAAGTGGAAATTTTTATGAAATAGGCGCTACTTTCAAACCGAGCTTTATACTTTCTTCTTCTTCTTCTTCACTCCGTGGCTGGGACTATAGCCCGTTCTGATTTCACAGAGCCTCTGACCATTTTTCCAACGTCTTCCACGATCTCTCGTCCCGACTGACCTATATTCAAACGCTTGCTTAGGAATACGCGTGGCTACCATGAGTTCCTCAAGAGCTTTCCAATTCTGCCCGTATTCCTTTATTATCTCCGGAACCGACTGTAACTTTATACTTTCTTTTGTAGGAAAAGTTTTGGACAAACAAACTTAGAACATTTTACTGCATTATTTTTCTTGGATGCAACAGTCTAAAATACGTCTGGACTTGTTTACTTACATTACCTCAATGCCTTTATGTGTTTTGACACAAACCGATAAGGCCAACCGAAGAAGGAAAACTAAGAAAGATGAATAACTAACGTAGGTGTAAAGATGAGTTAGAATAGGATGTATCAACAGGTGTTGTTTACCAGTCGACAGAGTTGCTGAAAGGGAAGTTCAGATGTATACTTTTGGCCCAGTTTCCCCAAAGAGATAAGTGCTCTACACTAAAGTAAGTTCACAGCTGACATATTTCTTAAGCTTATTAGAAACAATTCGTCAAAGTTATGATAACAGTAAGCCTAATTGTTATGAAGTATACTGGAGTAATTGTATGTATATTGTATTATCTTTGTTGTGTAAGTTATTTAGTTTTTGTTTTGAAAGCTTTATTTTTGATTGGTTTTGTAAGTTTGGTCCTGCTTTTTTTTACTGAATGTACCCTACTCTTTAGTATCGTGTTATTACAAACAGAATTATCACTGTTGCACACCACTATAGAAAAATTATTCCGATTAGCGCTTTCAAGCTTCTCATCTCTTCGTCAGATCGGAAATGAACACGTCGTCATCGTCATATCGTGTTATTACTATTTACGTGTAATGTTATGTTTTTATTTTACATTATTTTTTCTATTTTGTGTATCGTGTTGTTGCTATATCAATGTTTTCACCAATTAAGTAAATTGTACAGAAGAATTTCCTGTATGTTTTGACGTATTTTATACATTCTATTGAAGAGTAAGTAGAAAGCTGCCATTTTAAGTTGTGGTGGGGGGTTTGAATCGTCACGAATGGTGATATTAGTGAATGTTGGTTTTCTGTATATTGCATACTAGCATTACCCGCGGCTTCGCATGCGAATATTTGACTTTTAATAAGTATTTTAATATAATTTTTATTTTCTATATCTATATGGCGTTCTGTCAGCTCGTATAATAATTTTGTATTCATTAGTCAAATTCTCTCCAAATATTTTCAACACTTGTACTACTTTAACTTGTACTAAATTATTATGTTGGTGCAACAGTCTTTGGAGATTTAAATGTACCCATTTATAAAGCCTTTGGATATAATTATAAAGTACCTGTTAAATCAAAAACGCTAACTTTACAGACAAACTATACACAATCTTTAAATGGAACAGAATTTGGCTTCATAATAATGGAATTTTAATCCTGCCAGTGTAATCAGCTTTTTTGTTACCAAAATGTACACATGATGGTTGTTGTGAAACATAAACTTTCCAGTCATCCAGTAAAATATTTCAATATAACTTTACTAGTGAAAATCCGCTTACACGTACGTACCTATAGACCAATTTACCAATATTCAGATTATGAATTAATGAAGCAATCCTATAACTAATCAGGTTTACTCCTCTCTTGAACACAGGTTAAATTTGTTACCCACTCAAATGTAACCATCAATATTCTGCGTATTCATTACTCAAACATTTGTTTCCAAGTAAACAAAAATTAAATCTATTGAACGTTTATCGCATTATAATAAATTCTTATTATTTTCAGTGCATGAAAAAATTATAATCCAGTTTCTAGTAAATTATATGAAGAGAAATAAATTTTCTCTCCATGCAAATGTTAATTAAAAGGAAAAACTATGGATTTACTACGCGTTGTTTTCCTCAAGACTGCTAATGTACATCTGTCATTTATTATTATAACTTTCTATACGATCACAAGTTATTCCACGGAATGGATTATGTTTTTTTTAATTTTCAGTGATCACATTTTTATATTTGAAACATCCTATTGCTTGGAGTTTCTGAATTGTTATTCATATTTCTTCAATAGTTTGACAGATAAGGTAACTTGAAAAACAATTAATTGGAGAGAGACAGGAATAGAATACAACTTGCAGTACTTATTGGCTTTTGTCTATTCATTAGCTGACCTGCAAGCCGGAGACTAAGTTTCTTTTGGCACGTACTTACTATATTCAAATATTGTAGTTTACACCTTAATATTCCAAGAAGAACATTATGCCCCTGGAAAGGTTATTAGTCTTTTATAAACAACATATCAAAGCAGTATATTTTCTACATTTTGTGAATCTATAAAAAGTTACTCCACATTAATTTTATCTTTCCAACTAATGCGTCTTTAATTTTCTCTAACGTATTTTTGGACATCTCATGCATAAATTTCTACGTATATACGACAGATAAGGGATACTTATAGCACCTAATCGACATATTTTATGATACTGCCAAAAAGAGTATAAACATTTAAGTCTCTCTCTCCTCTCTCTCTCTCTCTCTCTCTCTCTCTCTCTCTCTCTCTCTCTCTCTGTATGTCCCCCATGCACGACGCATATGCACTTATTTTAGAACTCGATGATAAACGTCATAGGTTGCATGCACTATGTAGTCTTATAAACTGATACTGAACGTTTGACTATCATTTGTCAACGCCTTAGGAACACTGTAACACTTGAATATTAGTTTTTTCCACCTCAAAATGACATTAACGTTCTCCGAGTGACAACAAAAGATACAGTAACCTACGAAAACAGTTAAAATATTTGCTTCCCTTTAAAACACTGAAGATTTTAAAACAATAAATTAAGCATTGGGAAAAGTGTTTTCGGAAAGTAAAACAATGTTTATGTAATCCATATTAAGCGAGATTGTATAAAATAAAACTTCTTAATTATATTATTTTAACAATTAATTAAATTTTTAATTAATTTTTATAATAATTATTTTTTATGCATGAATCACATGGAAAACATTCATACGCGTTTATTAATATAATAACTCAAACCAATCTACCAATTTGTCCAAGATAATTGCGAAGCATCTACCCACGTACGCAATGGAATTTCAATTAAATTCCTTCAATTACTACATTCCAAACTCTACGTGTAGAGTATAAAACTCAATTCCTGCCAACATACTTCAAACAAACAAAAATTGTGGTCTAGGGTAACTAGATCTTTCTGTCTAGGGTAACAATTTGAACTAACTAATCTATTCGATTCTGGAAACCTCATTTTGTATTCGCCGCTTCCGGGATTTTGTTTGTTAAGTGTTTCTTCTCTGTTAAGAGCAGATTCACGTGTCAGCGTGTCATTAAAGTCACCGCCTCTCTTTGCGCGCGCGTGTACATACACACATACATTATAATACTACTACTACTACTATTACTACTACTGCTGCTGCTGCTGCTGCTGCTGCTACTACTACTACTACTACTACTACTACTACTACTACTACTACTACTACTACTACTACTACGTTAGATATGCTAGATGAATATTTGTGTCGAATTAATTATTTCAAGTAATCAAGTAAGCGTCACTGATTCACGAAAAGCACATTGCTTAGTAGTGGTAAAGTGGAAATTTTTGTTTTTAAATAGAAGTAAATATTAATTATTAATTCAGTATTTTTTATAGTTTTAGACTTAATTAACTTTTACCTTAATTACTTTTTAGAATTTAATTAAGTTGTTAATCCGTTGTTGGTCGGTAACTAAAGAGTGGCGTCATTGTTCGCGTCTGAGGTGTTTCCCACACAGCAACTTCATTACACTTTGAAATGATAAATGAAACAAATTGCTGTTACATTATTTGTTTTTTATATTAAAAGTTTTTACTTTTATCTATTGAAATTATATGACGTAAACATTACATGTTATTAAATATGATATTAGATAAACGTATTATTTAAATAGTTATAAAGTACAAGGTAATGCACACTTGAATAAATACCAATACAAAACCAAATACATATATAATTTCAATATATAAATTCTACAAATTGAGATATACAGTAATTTTACTGCGTAACGATCAATTCAGTTGTTCGTGACGACAATCAGGACAAGTGTATGTTGAGTGATCAGAAAAAATTGATTTTTTCATACGTACTACATACTTTTGTAGTGTTCTGATTGTTTCTGCAAGGACAGAATGTACAAAAAGTAGTCGTAGATAAATTTTTTGTTTGTAGTTCATCTGTTTATATGTTCTCCTGGTTCTGGTATTGATACTGGTTTTATAGCTTTTGAACCTGGTAAATGTATTACAATACTTAATCTTTTAGTATGCTCAGTAGAACTTGAAAGAGGCATTGACCAATTTGTTTTACGGTCTTTTCCCAAATATGAAGGTCTCTCTCTCTTGCCTGATTCAAGACCACAGGATTGCTCAGTGTCAGCAGCCTAAAATGGTCACTCTTTTCCAATTTTACGTGACTATCTGTCTTGATAACTTGAATATAATTTTTCTCTAACGTAGAAATAATATCTTTTCTAATCTATTTTGGTCGAAGAAACAGAGCACATTTCCTTCTTTTGACTCCATTAGACCCTTGCTTCCCTGTTAGGAAAATTTGAATGAATATAATACAACAGAATAATAACATAATAATAGAAAAACTAACACAATAATAAAGCTGTTACTACTATAAGAAATGCCAAAGTGAAAATAGTATATAAATATAACATTAAGAAACCATGATATGCTCTAAAACACACATGATTTATTATAAGTTGAAAAACTACTATTCAATCGACATAAATTATTGTTTATAATAATATAAATATATAAAATAAATAATAAAATATAAAATATATTATTATTTATAATATAAATAATATAATATATATTATAAATAATAATAATAATAATATAAATAATTATAGTTTATATAGTTTATATATGACAAGTTATATATAATTACTGTTCATGTTCAAAAAGATATTTTTGAATAAGAGAGTTAGAAAAAATACTTTTACGAAATAACAGAAACGTACAATATCAATGTCTAATAACTCCAAATTTTTATAGTGGGAAACTTGTAAATTTATGAATTGATAATTCACGTGCTGTCCTAAGGGAGGCAACGCGGGCGACTAACATGACGGAAAACATTCCAAAATGAGTGATGAGCATTTTAAATGAATTATTGTTCAATAAATCATTCTTTAAAGGTTAGTATATTATTAGTTGTTTGTATAATCATAAGACTTACGTACGTGTTTTATGTTAAGCTACTATGGCAAGTAGTATTAATTAACTTAGTGCCTTGTGATACTACTTTATTTTCAAGTTGTTTAACCTAAACTCTAAACTCTCGATGCATACTTTATAAGTAACTTCAATAAGGAGCTCAGTATACATAGTTTATTAAGTAGTAACATCTTAGAAAGTAGGTCATGTTACTTAAGGTTTAGCTTAATTAAATATTAGTCTGGATTAAATAAATGATTTAATTTAACTCGTGTTTGCTAACTGCCACTTACTAAATGACACCATATCACATGACAGCGAGTTCTTAATAGAACGTGTAACATGAATAATTTTGGCTGGCTAGCGTTACTTATTCAATTGTTGCATCTATTATTATTATTGTTGCAGAGATGTATCGATTAGTCTTACCATCATAGAAGTCTCTCTTATGTTGCTTAGGTAATTTCAGTTTATGTCAGATACTTCTCTGAATGGTCTAAATTTATTTAAAAAATGTCACTTGTTAAATACCATTTAGCTGGCAATTGTTATAGGCTATATTGCAACAATATATATATTTGCATATTTACCCAAGGCGGTATGTTTTGTAAATAATTAGCGTAAAAAAGAATACGACGAACAGTTTAAACAATTTTGAGCATTTAAGTGCAGGTATTAGCGTGTCAAAAGTGACACCTGCCACGGTAGTGTAAATACAGCGTTGTGTGTGTGTGCGCCAGCGCCGACCTGCACTGAACGACGAGAGGGAGAGACACGTACAAATTGTTGGTTTTGTCATTAATCAGATTTTAACAGGATTAAAATAAATAAATTAATATATTTTTTACCTGTTAACAAAGACATATCACAATTCCAAATACACCATTAGATTAAGGACATTAAACACGTATGGTGATGCAAAATTATTGGAGCAAAGTGCAATAATAAAGACACTATATTAATTAACGTTAATTACTATCGTAATTAATAAGTGAGTTATATGTAAGTGACCAGTGAAAAATTACAAAGACAATGTAATCGTTCGCGTTATGATAACATTTACGTGATCGCGAAACGGACTAAAAAGTGATCAGTAATAACAATGTACTCTCGAATCGACACATTTAACATGCCAAAAACAATATCTAACATGCCAGTTTACCGTCGACTGTAAATAACTCCGGCAATTTTGGGCGAAGTCGGACTCAAGGAATCTTCACAGGAGGCCACTATGTCCGTTTGGTATTCGTCAGACTCAAGATATTTTGAGTGACACGCCGTCACTATGTCAGTCTGCTGAAATATCACCATCATCTGCAATACACCACGATCGATGGAGGAACACAGGACCATCATCCACAACAAGCCATAGAGCACCGAGAACGCATCAGCATCATCATCGTCATCATCATCATTGTCATCATTCAGGACGCACACACACACGTACACACGCAACGGTAACTTCGGTTTTCTTCTGTTCAATTTTACAAATTTGGATGTATCATTAGAAAACATGAATATTTTTCAAGTAAATGTATTTTTAATAAAGTTAATGTACTTTTATAAATGAGTTCCTATTTTAAAAATGAGTCGAATTCAGACACCCATGCAATATAAAGAAATTGTATAATTGGTTCAGCATATATGTTTAGACATTAAGTTTATATGTTTTTTTAGATGTGTACTGAATAGCAATGGTATGTTATGTTTTACAGTTTTACAGAGTGTAAACCTATAAAAGATAATATTTTTAAATTTCATGATTTCAGTGTTTAATATTCAGGAAATTCTTTGCAATATTAATAAATCGTTGATTGATTATTTTAATATGTTTTTAAATTAATTATTTCCTCACTCAATGTCTCACTCTTCTTTGTAAAATTACGTTTATTGTGCAAAGCTACATATACTGGCCGGTGTATAACACTTTATAGTTGTGTTGGTCAGAAATGTATTCATTTATTTTTTAATACTTGTAACGTTGCAATATTTACTACGAAGTCTTAGAAAACCATGGTACTTTGAGACTTTTCATGTCTCTCTCTCTCTCTCTCTCTCTCTCTCTCTCTCTCTCTCTCTCTCTCTCTCTCTCTCTCTGTGTCGCTGGTAGCAAAAAGGTGACTGTTACACTTACAGTTAAAATATTATTATCTTGAACAATAAGTAAATGAAGTAAATATGTTTTTATGTCCTCTTAATGTCCTCTTTGTTGAATTTGGTAAATATTATATTTGTATTCGCTTATTGAATATAATTTAATGCTTCATGGATGTCAGTTATATTGTAAATCCCTTGACGTAATATATAGGTAGTACGTTTTTTACTACTTACTTAAAGAGTCATATGTGCAAATAAAATTGAATGTTTCTTCTGTAGTTTTTTAATTTTTTATTCTAAATAAAATTAAAATATAGCACACTATATTCCGTTTATAAAACTTATATTTGATTTCTTTTTACGTTGTTTAATTTGATTTTTATTAATTAAATTAATTAATAAGGTACAAAATATTGTTTGGAATAGGTAATTTGTTATAGCTGAAATATGAATGTTACACTAGACTTGTAGTTGTTAGTTAACACAGGAAATGGAATCCGCCTTTATTACATTATAAGTAATTATTTTTAAATTATTTTTTGTATAAGTAATATCTGGATGCAATAGTAATGTTATATTGGATTACTCATATGTATACCTAAAAATGTAGTGACGTAAGAATAGTAAGAATATTTGCGTACAGTTTATTCATTGCCAATCTCCTTGGACTCTTTTCACTCGCAACTCTCAGAACATTATACTCGTAGTTGAAGCTTCAAAGCTGCATCATCGTCGTAACAGTAAATTATGAAATTGTTTTGTCATGTTTTGTAATTATGGTGTGCATCTTTTATTTCGTGTTTTAATATCTCCCATATAAGATGTATATTGGTACAATTTACTGTGAAGAATGTTACATGTTCTTAGAGCAATATACATTACACTGTATGACACGGTTAAAAAGTATGTCCCTCTTTAAAATTTTACTCTCTTGTATATAAATTTGAACGTATTACAAAAGTTTTCTATTTAGCTCAAGTAACTATACTACAACCTATTCAGTAATTCTGCTTTGAGTCCCTAAGTCCCTAGTGCATTGTCTAGTATATAAAATGACTACTCCACTCCATTTTCTATTTCGATTCTAGTCGCATGCAGATTGAAACTGGGCTTTACGACCACCCATTAGTAATAGATAATCAAACTTACATCGCTTATTCTGCTGTATAAAGCTCTCTACGTATCCGTAGTAGCTGGCGTTAATCTGCAGGTCTCAATAATTTGGGACAATAAAATAGCATGATGTCTCAGTAAATTTTTTACTATCAAAATCGTCTACAAACAAATCCAAAAAATCTTGACTTAAAGCCTGAATACTAATATTTTAAAGCACAACTATTCAGAAAGCCATACTCGTAATATTAGAAAATTCCAGCTTTTGAGAAACATCAGATTATTTTATTAAATTTTATTAACAATTTACCATTTCATTAACCAGCTTTATGTAATTATATAATCTAATTCTCTGATTTTGAATGTGAATAATAATAGGCAGAAATATAAATTAGTAAATTAGGAGGAGCATCCAACCGAAATAAAAATGGGTGGCTACCAAAGCAATAGGTGAATATATTGTAAAAGTAAAAACACGTATGCTAAGTTTTATGAAAATTGGTTATTGAATTGAAACGTAATCGAGAGACATCCCCTAAGGCGATCATAGATCGTAGACAGACAGGCGACAGACTGAACGAATGGTAACTGAGAAACTGAAGATAAAACTGAGATCACGCTTTGTTCGTTCAATAAACTTTCAAATATTGTGATTAAAGAAGATAATCACAAATATATTGTGATTACAATTACAAATATATAAAAATTAAAATTTATCCGTTATAGATGTACAAACTCAACGAAAAAAAAATGAACATGTCTTTTAATTACAAAATTATTGAAGAAGTTAAATGAACGATTTCAGATTTTGAATAATTTGATGCTATCTAGGCAACCTTAGACATTTTATAAATATAGAGATTTATAAAAAACTGGTAAATTAAATTCTGTAGGACCATAATGAAAAACTTACGCTGAAAAAGCAACAAGCAACGCCTTCTCTCCTACCTCTCTGCTTCCTCTAACAACTGTTTACTTCTACTTCCCCATTTTTTCTCTCACTTTCTCTCCTCTAGCTATCCATGTCATCTTTTCCAGTTAGGTGATGTTACACATGCATCCAATGTAAGATAATAGCTAAACTAATAACAAGTGTAATAGCAATCTTAAAGAGAAGGGTATACAGAATATAAAATGTAGGATGTCATGGTAAAGTGAAGATAAATTTAAAGGTCACCTGTTTTTAACTCTAATTATTTTTTAATTTTATATTTGAAGTATTTTAATTTACGTTTATGCATCTCGTACCGTATAAGGTCATGGTACGATGGAAAATGACTGGTGATTGTACTGGCAGTGATCATCAGTGCATTACCTACAGTGTAGTGAAAGCAAAGGTAAATAACCACCACCAGTATACACCCAGATAAAACACGGCCAAGGAGATACTAGGTGGAAATGACAAGAAGAAGAAAGACTGCAATCCTAAAGTTTGGAAGGGTTTTCGGAGGCTAAGGTGGAGAACATAATGCGACTCGTTATTTAGGCTGGCGATGCCTCAATGCCCCGAAAAAGTAATTTGCGAGGGAACAGAAAACCTGTGTACGAGGACATAGTTGAACTATGATGGGAGTGTCTGCACCTCGGGTGGAGGGTCACAAGAGCGACGACAAGGAATCTATGAATATTGACAATCGGGAATATAAGAGAGCAAGGAAAAGTGTTAATGTGCCATTACAAGGAATAAGCGCCTATAGTGGCAGGCCCTCAGTCAGGCTCGTGGAAACATACCTGTCCTCTCTAGAAGACGTCTGTCTCTTTAGAGAAGAGGGGCTGAAACTGGCTGTAATATCAATGTTGTTTCTGTGGATGTGTTGAATGCAGTTTCGCGAGCCTGCCCACATGTTCTCCTTGGCTAACCAGTGCTTGAGAGAGGGAGTGTTCCCCAAGGTGTGGAAGGTGCAACAACACCAGGTGTTGATTAGTAAAGGTAAAGGTGACCCATCGGCTTATAGGCCGCTATGCATGTTAAATACAGCCGGGAAGCAGTTGGAGAGGTTGTTGAAACCACGGTTGGTGCGGCTGTCCGTAATGCCGGAGGTTTAGAAGAAGTTGCGAAAGCCGTCCACATGGCCCAGATAGGGAACCATTAATCAAGAAGGATAGTGGTGCTAGTAACGTTGGACCTTAGGAACGCTTTTTGTTCTGCCAGATGGTCTAACATCCTCAGTCCTAGTGAAAACGGCTTTTGAGTTCCAGAGTTAATATTAACTTTACTGCGAATAAAGCTATTTGTGAGCGTAAGCTGCTGTATACCACTGAAGGCGGGCCCGGAGGATACACTTTACCTCTGGTGCCGTTGATAGTCAATCTTGGTCAGGACTTCTGGAATGTTCTATGATGGGGTCGTGTGCTTGGAGATACAAGACATCTTTCTTGTTTGTTATATAAACGATATCGCTGCAGTGATTGTTGCCCAAAATACAGAAGAAGTCCAGAGAAGGTTGAACTAAGTAATTATATCAGTTAGGTCTATGCTTGGTAATGGATGAAACTGGGGTAGTTCTGCATACCAAGCAGCACATCCCAACAACAACAGAAATGCGTCTGGAGAGTCAATTGTCACTGAAAAGACTTATACCTGCGCCTAGACGGAAAATTAGCATACTGAACGCAGATAGTATACACTAGAGAAGGCTGCCAAGATGATAACAGACCTCAGCATGTTTATGGCCAGAGTGGGCGGTTCTTCATCTAGTAGAAGGAAGCTCATGATGGTCGTCGTGCATAACATACTCCGGTATGGTTGTGAGGTGTGAGCTGACGCACTGAATGTAAAATAATATAGAAAACAGTTGGCAGTGAAGTAAAGCCCTTAGAGTGGCATGTTCCTATCCCACTGTGTCAGAGCCAGCGGTCTTGGTAGTAGCGCTGAAATCATTACTTGTATGCTTTGTTTCTAAGATTTGTTTCTAGTTTATAACAAACTCAAAATTCTTCTACAGTTGTACAATAAAATTTTGTAAATATATTTAGGTAATTATACTGTTTACATAAGATTTTACGTAACTACTTACATTAAAAAATATATATGTTTTATTAGAAACGGAATATTAGAGATCCACGGAAAATTGAAGTCATATTTTTGTACACAATGTTGTATCTTACTTAACATAAGACAGTATACAACAGCAACAATATACCAGCCAGGATTTATTATGTAAAAAGTCACGTTTTAATATTTGGTCATATTACAACTCTCTGCATATGCCAACTACAAGCATTGTGATGCACTGATTTTGTAAAAGGAGTAGAGTTTACAGATTTAACATAGACTTAGATTTGTTTTTATCTGGGGTAAGCGGCACAATTTTATTTAAGTATAAAACATAATACAATAAAACTGATCTTGTTTTGATAATGGTTTAAGGAGAGAGGTTGTTCAAGTTAAAGGTAAATTTCTTCTGGCTGTGGCTGTAAAATGTTTAAAGAACAATCGTATCTAAAACTGAAAGTAACGATAGAGTCACAAATAACTGCAACATGTTTCGTAGAACATTTATTTATATATATATATAAACTTTCACAATTGAACTTACTTTCATTTATCTTTCCCAAACGTTTCGAGGTGATGTTCCTCTTCCTCAGTGGGATTAAATACTGAATGTCATTTTAACAGTATAACGGTTATGGACTGGTGTGTGTGGTGGGGGTTGATGGTGGGAGGGAATTGGCGCTGAGTTTCAAATTGTGTGTTTGGATCAAAGTATCGAATAGTGTATGTGATCTACAATGTAATTGTTCATTTAATATGTTGTTTGGTTGTAGTGCGTGATGTCTGTATATTTCAAATTGTTCAGCTGTGTTTAGTTTTCTACTTTTAGGTAAGTAGTGTAATATTTCCATGTTGTGTTCTATGTTTGTGTAACTGTGGTTTTCGTTTTGTAAATGTGTGGCAAATGTGGAATGTATGTAGTTTGTGGTGAGGGCTTTTAAATGTTCTGAAAATCTGGAGGAAAAAGATCTTCCCGTCTGGCCGATGTAGAATTGGTGACAATCATTACAATTTAATTTATATACCCCTGTTTTGCTGTATGTGTCTGTGATTTTGTTAGTATTATTTATGTGTTTCCTAATAGTGTTGTTGGAAAGGAAGGTTTAATCCCACTGAGGAAGAGGAACATCACCTCGAAACGTTTGGGAAAGATAAATGAAAGTAAGTTCAATTGTGAAAGTTTATATATATATATATATATATATATATATAATAATATTTATAACGTTAACGAAGAGGATGAATCAACAAGATAATTAACATTTATTTTATACATAAAACATAACTTCGCGAAGGATACAAATTTAATAAAGTTTTTATGGGGGCAGTCATTAGGAATTACTCGCTTAGAGGTAAAAAAATAAAAATTGAAAATATTAATGTCAAGGGTTAGTGGATTTATTATGGGCGTTTCTGATAAGCTCATATTTCAGGACCATTACAAACTATGAACCATAAAAAATCACACAATTAATGCGATAACACATATGACAATTACATTAAATAAGCAAATAACTTTCACTAACCTTAGAAGTTTTATTTAATATTAAGCAACGATTTCATAAATCAGTTTTGTTATGAACACATATGAATATTAACGTTCTACTAAAACCTTTAATAATAATAAACTATATGTCATTATGATTTTGTAATTTTGTAATTATTATTACAATTTCTTCTATCCTTGTTGCACTAAAATTGATTATCGTAAACAAGAAATATTAACATAGTAATAATGACTTTATTATTATTACGAACAATACTCCAATCAATTATGCTAATTAAATTGATTTAAAAGTAATGTTATGGCAAGGAAACATTTATATTTAATTAGATCTCTTGTGCCGGACTGTTCGTACAGCTTTAATAAGTGATTATAGATAATCCCGCAAACTGCATTCATAAATTCCTTAATCCATGACTAAACTATGAGAATTTTAAATTGTCAGATATATCTTATACTCTAATTAATGTAGCAAATTGGCTTAAAAGATTACTAAATTTAAACCTTGATAAATAATATTGCACTATTAGTGATAATATGTGTAATAATTTTTTTAATTGATTGGCGAAAAATCTGAGACGCCAAATGAGGTTAACCGTCAGTATTATGTCCATTGCCCTCTTAAACTCAGTTACGAATATTGTCTCATATTTTTATTGTCGGAGACAAATTTTTATTTCATCATAACTTACTCATAGGATACCCCGTGTGGATTTCCTGGTTTCCCATCGGGAGCCTCCCTAGATGGCGGATAGGGGAATGCTCACCAGATATGGTATGTACCGGGCAAATAAAATACTCGAGGCGGACCAAAACTAGCAGCTGCTGCCTTGTAGTTGGATATTGGTTTACCTAATACTAAAAGAAGTAAACCTTGATTAAAAATTGCCTAGTCCTCCAGGTCGGCAGTTAATGCAATAGGCCAACTCCCCATTCATTGGACAAAAAAGAAAATGTTAAAACCAAATTCATTGCAAGCAGATGGATTCAATAAGGGTAAACGACAAAATCTAAGTAAACGGACTATTGGAGTATGAAATATATAAGGTTTAAGGAAAAAAGTAGGAGAAGTTATTATCGAATTCGATAGTAAAAACCTGGATATTGTCTGAAACAAAAAAAAGGGGAATGGTGTGGAAACATATGGTCCCAGTATATATCTTTCTACAGTGGTGTACCTAAGGATTAGAGAGCAAAGAGAGGAGTGTCTGTGCTTATAAAAAACAAACAGAAGAGATATGTAACTAACTGGGAACCTGTTGATGAAAATCTGATAAAACTTAATATTAACCTGCATGTATACAAAAGTACAATAATAGGTGTATATGCAATTAGCAAAGATGAAATACTGCATACAAAAGATGTATTTTTCAGTAAACTAAGTAATATAATAGTGGAAAGTAGAAGCACAAGAGAAGTTATCATAGCTGGACATTTTAATGGTAGAACTAGAAATTAAAAGGACAGTCAAATCATAGGACCTTTTGGTGAAGATGTTATAAATGACAATGGAAAAAAAATTGGTTCACATAAATGACAATGGAAAAAAAATTGGTTCACATTTTTAAACAACATTCCTTAAGAATGTTCAATGTCTTTTATGAACATAAAGAAATGCACAAATATACTTGGCATCAGGACACATTACAGCTGAAGTTAATTACAGACTACATTATAGTTCGGCACAAACAAAATTAAAAGTACAAGATGTCAGCTCAGATGAGTAACGCTCAGTGATAATTTTCTGGTGAACTCGAAAATTTTATTTCCTTTTAGAAGATCCTAGAAGAAAACAAATTAATGATGGGTATATTCCCCAAATTAAAATGAATACCCTGAAGTATAATCTCAAGAGTTTGGAAAATGAGAGGATCGTACTTTTTTATAGAAATAGACTGCATGAGAAACTAACTGAACCTGATTTCAATGGTGCAGAAATTCAATAGGAACATCTTTTGTACAAAGTACATGAGGCAGCTAAAGAAGCGTTAGAAGAGAAAAGTTAATGTCGTAAAAAGAATTATTTTATTATTGGAATTAGGAAATAGAAAAGTATGTGTAAAGAAAAAAAGATGCATACCTCAAACGGTTGAATACTAAAGATATTCAATATAAAATTGAACTTAGAAGACAGCAGGCTAAAGTTAGGAAGAAGGTGAAAAAGCAAAAAATAAAAGCTGGGAACAATCATGCCAAAAGGTAGAAAAGTTCATTGGAGGAGAAAGAAATACAGAATCCTGGAAAATATTTTATAAAATTAAGAAGAAGCTCCAGGAAAATTAAGAGATTTAGGTACATCTCACAACAAAGATGATTGCAAAAATTATAGATGAATAACACAGGCACAAATCCACGTTTCTGGCCGTAATGTAATTGCTGATTATGCGCCTGTACAATTCAGTTTCCAAGACTTCATGTTTCGATTATGAATCCTCTTGTTAATATTTCTGTTAAGAATAGAATGTTGACATCTTGTACTGATTATTCCTATCATTCATAAAATGAATCTGTAAATTTAAATAAAATTGAATATGTAAGACAAAACAAAAAATATTTTTGGACAGATTAACACAATGTGTCGACTACGACCTTATTATAAAATACAAAATGTTTATATACTTTTAGCTTGATGGAATATTAGTTAATTTACAAATACAAAACTGTGCCAAACGTAAGTAGCCATTTATGGACTTTTTCAGTACAAGTGATGTCTAAATAACTACTGTTACACAGTACTTATTACCAATTAAAATCAGTCCGTATTCACGAAAAGAACATTCTACAAAGACACTAATATTACTTCCATGTTCCATAAGGAAATGGAAGTATGGTGATGTCGAAAAGGGCTGATTCTGATTGTACTACCCTCAAAACATGAAGAAAAGTAATTTTTCGAAAAGTGTCTGTGTGTGTGAGTCTGTGTGTCTATGTGTAGAATTTTAACATTGAAAATGTTTATAAGGACGTGTCGCACATTTGCGGCCGATCGCTGGTGCGTGATCGAAAATGGGAACCGGTGAGTTTCCATAGAAACTATTTCTTTGTTGTCAGTAACGTAGTACACGTATAAAACTTCACTTATGAATGCGACTACATTTAACTTATAATCTGTACATTGCTAAATGAAGAATGAATTCATTGATTGGTGAATGAAGAATGAATTCATTGATTGGTTTTATTGAAGCATTTCCAATGCCCTTCTCTGTGCATTGCATTTGTGCAATGCCTGTAAAGTTTTTCTATGGCAACCAATAACTGTCGCCAAACAGAATCAAATAAATTTTTGCATACTGTACTGAATTATAGAGGACTCAAGGCCTATTGATTTTGGTGAAGATCGGTTAAGCGGAAGGGGTAGTTTACTTGCATCGTTTTATGTTTTAAAAAGAGTAAAGTACTTGAAAATTCATTTAAATTTGTCAAACAATGGTAAAAATAAAATAATTTTGTTGCTAGGCAATAAAATTGTCATTTTTTCATTTTTATTTAAATCATGTATGAGTGAAAATATATCGTTCTTGGCAGGCAAGCATATCTCAATTATGTAATTTATGTTTCGAAAGCTTTATTATTGTGATTACCACAATAAAAAGGGAGGCAGGACACACACACACACACACACACACACACACAATTTGCGTTATCTCTGACCTCACTCATGTTTATTTCGTACGTTTTGCACGCTTTTTAAATGGAAAGTGCCGAAACCCATACCAACACAACGCGTGCAAGCCGAAAAGATGTTCAGAGTGGATAGCGACTTGCTCCCTGTGGATTGCTGGCCAGTGTAACTGCACGTGTTTACAGAGGAACGATTCATAGACAGACTTTTCGTCTTTAGGGAATGAACGCTCTGCAAGATGCTCAGGGTCCATGAGAGACTTCGGAGCGCTCCTTCTTTTCCGCGGTTTGTTATGTGAAACGTACACTGTAGATTCGCAGCTTTACTCTGAGCAACGCTCCATAGGAAACGTTGAACATTTTTGTCCACGGTGTACGCACTAAAACCTACTCTGATGTTTCGATTACGGACATCATAATATTAAAACTTTGGAAACTTGAGTACTACTTAATGCAGATAAAACATTAACTTTTACAAGCCATCAATATTTTGAAGCAATAAATGTTTTAATAAATTAATACAATCTGTGTACTTATTTCTATTATGATATGAGAATTACAAACTAACATGTGCATGTGTGTATGTATGAAAAATATATAAATATTTTTCTCCTCTGGAAAATTGGTTGCCCCTCCTGGAAAATATTTTGACCTCCCTGATGGCTAGTTATTTACTAGCCTGTGTGGAATATAGCGTTATGACATGGATCAGAATGGTAGGTGTTAAACAGAAGACACAAACGTATTAAGGAAGAAATGTTTTGCTGAGGAATTTATAATTATACAGATGAACAGAATCATCGTTCAGGAAATCAGAAGACAGAAGACGAATGGAAAGGAAGAAAGACTCGATTAAAAAAAAGAAAAATGACTAGTATAGTATTGACAGGAAGACTTTTATAACACTATAGTCATAATTCACTCTCGGCCGATAACTCGCAGCGAGAGTCCAATTTCATTACAGGAATCAGATCGCAGCTCCCTTTGGCTAACTCTTCGTTCAACCTACAAACATTTTATCCAAAAGTACAGTCCTTCCTCACGAAGGTTGAGGATAGTCTTAACCCACCTGACATGGGGGTATCATTTTAGCTGATACGTCATTTCTTCAAAACTCAAGCATCCACTTAATTAAATAATATTTAAATGATTGTAAATATAAATTTTAGGACATGGAAGTCATGTATGGTTCTCCATACCGTTTTTTTTAATTTTTATTATCAAATATTAATTAGTATTTTCACAAAGCAGTTACTCTTACAAAGTATTTAAAAACATTCTGCTACGAATATAACTAAACTGTTTCCAAATTAAGGCAACATAGTATATTTTTGACAGTTAATTTCTCTCGCAATGCTGTAAAGATGTTTAAAACTCGTTTGAAATAGAGAAAACGAAGATCTTGGACATATCGATTCACAGAAATGCTTACATTACTTGTAAATTGGAGTTATTTGATCGCATTAAATCATTTAATCTTGAATTATATGATTTTGAACTTTTAACTTTTAAATATCAAATGTCTACTCCATACTATACTGATTGGGCGAATTTTCAGGCGACTTATTTTGGAATATCGAAAATAGACATGTAAAGTTAGTTTTATTGTAAATTACTCAGAAACAGATTTAAATACCGTCATTTGAACTTAACGTTCTTTGATTAGAAATGTGATGGAAATAACATTATACAGAGTATAATAATGATATAGCAGACCTAGAATTGTGTTATGAAATATGTGTGCGATGGGTGAAACCGATAAACAAATCTACTAAACAGAGAAGGAGAATGTCAGTCCTCAAAACCAATAAAATCATGATAAATAAGAAGTGAAACTGAAACAATCACTGCGTATAACATTGAACAGATTACTGGCTAAGAAAGCCGTTCAAAACAAAGCTGACACTACCTATACAATAAATAATACTTAATGCAAAATATTTGTTATGCAATTAATAAATTTGAATTTAATCAAAGGATAAGCTGAAAAGGATTTAATATACCCTCCTGTGAATTGTATACAAACATTACAATTTTGTTTGTATTCTTTTTTCTAAATTTGTGATGTTATTCTTTTTTCTAAACACAAAATATTTGATTTTTTTAATAATCAAACCCAAATATAATTAAACCCACCTGGCTGTATGGAATTCAAATCTGGGGCGCGCGAAAGATAGTAACACCAAGATAATACAAACATTCCAAAACAAAGATTTGCGGACCATGGTGAATGCATCATGGTATGTTAGAAACGCCGATATCCACAGAGATCTAGGTATTCCAACAAATATAGAAGAAATGAAGAGATTAAAAGGTTTGCGAAGAAGCATGAAGAAAGGCTTCACCTCCACAAAAATCCAGAAGTTCTTCAGCTGCTGGACAATCAACACGTGTTCCGAAGACTGAAGAGAACAAAGCCATTTGAACTTGTGTAGTTTTTTGTGTTATAAAAGCAGAGCATTGTACGCAGGTGAGAGTGTTTAGTTAAGAACACCAGAACTAACTAAAGGATGTCATTGGACTTAATTTGTCTGATATCTATTTAGTATTAAGAGGTATTAAAGATAAATTGATGGTTAGTCTTACAGACCAGTTTTAACATGTTAAATTCAATAAAATAATAATAATAATACAAGTATTGTTCACATGTGGATGATGTACTGTCTGTCATGTTTCAAAAATTAATAAAAAATATTCATATTATTAAATTACATTATTTGTAAAGTGTAAATAATTTTATTTATTTTTCAATATTAGTTAACAAATGTAAACAAAAATGAGAATTTTGGAAACAGTGTAGGCCTTCATTTATGAAATGATGTGAAAAGATGGGTTCTGTCATCTACAACAACTACTGAAAGCAAGATTCAGTTTGGCCTTGTTTCATAACTTTGGTTTCAAGTTGCTTTTATTTTTCTTATTTTAACTCTTATAGAACTATTCTCGCCACAACAGCAGAAATGCTTAAACTCTCCAATAATACAATGTAACAAAACCAAATATTAAAAACGTGCTAGGTCCACATCATCAGGAACTTCATGGTCCACGTGAGATGTGTACTTGATCTCTGCCTGCACTACTTGTCTCGTGTGAAATATTAGTACATTAGTTACTCTCAGGAAATCCACAAACGATTTATAGTTTACATCCTGATACATGTAAGATCTGTAGTTAGGTACACGGCTGAATGTCAGAGACATGCTGATCTCTTGTACATCTTACACGACTGTACCGCGTGATAAACGATTACCTGTGAGGCGTTACGTCAGTGAACAGCAATCCAAACGAGATGAACGATTACTGTTTACTGTTACTGTCCACCGTTACTGACAACCGCAACACGATTACCACAGTCTAACCTTACACAATAGGCCCTACAAATCAGATCTGTTAGATAAGAATTGTTAGATCTTTTCTCTTCTTTTCTGATTTGTATATAAAAAAGTTAAAATACAATAATAAATGATTGGACGATTGTTTGGGACAGGTCATGCATTGTAATTTGATTGTTATATTTATGTCGTTGCAACTATCGATAGTACGTCCTTCAATACGTGCTGCGCTCTGCCGACTGCTATTCATTCCGTTCCCTCCTTCCCACGTCACGTTGCCGCCTTTCCGGCCCCGTATTGTTGCTTTATTATAAACCCCAACTTTTACGCTTTTCGTTAGTTAATTGCTTTAACGGCAAACAGTGTGTCGTGAGTTAATTTGTTCACAACAGCTCGCGAGTGTAAAGTGCAACTTGTCTCAGCTACAACTACAAGAAGGAGATTCCTGTGTCCACGTCGCCACGTTTATGCAGGACTTAACCTCGTCTACCCGCTAGCTAGCAGGTATCTTTCCATCAGGAGCACGTGTAATTGCCGCCGAATGGAATAAATCCGCCGCTGAACTTCCTCGGTTAATCCAACTTCGTTTACCTCGTCACATCGGTTTTCCTCATCTGGTTCGCCGCATTCTTGGGTTTTGTGACGCCACAGAGTTATGCGGGTTATGCGGCCGTTATTTATCTTCACACCACTTACGAAGATCAAGTTCACGTTCAACTCATTAAAGCCAAGAGTCGCGTCACGCCGACTATAGTTGTCACTATTACTCGCTTAGAGCTCTGCGCCTCTCTTCTGCTCGCCAAGTTATATGAATCTGTGTTGGATTTCCTCTCTGATTTGGACATCCAAGGGACTAGATTGGTCTCCGACGCTGAAATTGTGCTCACCTGGCTTCGTACGCCGCCTCATAAACTCAAGACACGTGACCGAGTAACACAAATCCTTGCGCTTACTACATTAGATATGTGGTCTCATGTTCGTACCGAGCACAATCCCGCTGACATCGCATCTCGTGGGACATTTCCCAGTCTGTTACTCGAGTCCGACACCTGGTGGAATGAGCCAGACTTTTTACGCTCTCCTGCGTCCTCATGGCCTGATCGAGCATTACTGTCTATTCCTTCCGAAGTTCCCGAGCTTAGCTGTGCGAACTCCTCTTTAATCACCACTACTAATGACGACTCTTCTCTAGAAATCATTCAGAGATTTTCTACGTTTAACCGCCTCATTCGAGTTATCGCCTATGTTCGACGCTTTATTCAACATTCTCGCCGAATCCAAACAGGTTTTCTGGATCTGAAGCTTACTGTGCCTGAATTGAATGAAGTTACTCTAATTTGCGTAAAGATCACGCAGAAATATTACTTTGCTTCCGAACTCAAACGACTACAATCTAATAAGCACGTCTCTAGTTCCTTATGTGCGCTATCACCTTTTGTCGACACCCGGGGTGTTCTCAGGGTGGGCGGTCGGATTCGTCGATCAAATCTGGAGTATGATGCTAAGCATCCGATATTGCTGCCAAAGAAATGTCATCTTTCCAGGTTGATCTGTGATGATTTTCATGTTTCGTCAATGTATTCCGGAACTCGGACTACTCAGTCGTTGATTCTCCATAAATTCTGGATTATTTCTCTACGTTCTTTACTTCGATGGCGTATAAATAATTGTGTCCGTTGTCTGCGCTACCGTGCTAAGCCACAGCAGCCTATGATGTCCGACTTGCCTGATTTCCGTCTCCAACCTTCACGCGCTTTTAGCTCAGTGGGCGTAGACATCGCCGGTCCGATGATGATGAAAACCAGCAAGTTACGAACTTCCACGTTGGTTAAAGGTTATCTTTGCATATTTATTTGTACTGCTACGAAAGCTGTTCATTTGGAATGTGTATCAGAATTAAGCACAGACACTTTCCTCGCTGCTTTCGATCGTTTTGTGGCCAGAAGAGGCCTACATTCTGACGTTTATTTCGACAACTGCACGAATTTTGTCGGTGCCGCTCGCAAGCTCCGAGAAATTCATACTCAAATTCAAGCATCCTCTGATAAAATTCACGATCACCTCGCCAGCCGCAACATCAAGTGGCATTTCAATCCGCCTTCAGCTCCCCATTTCGGCGGGCTTTGGGAAGCTGCAGTCAAATCTGCTAAAACGTTACTTCATAGTGCCATTGGACCACAGAATCTTACATTCGAAGAATACGCTACATTCTTCGCACGAATTGAAGCTATTTTGAATAGCCGACCCTTGTTCGAATTTTCACCTGAGCCTTCTGAAGAAATGTTCATGCTGACACCCGGTCACTTCCTCATCGGAACTTCATTGCTGCAGGCTCCTGAACTCCGACTAAAGGTGGACGTTACCCCGCAATCTCGTTGGCTACGAATACGCCAGATTCTTCAATCTTTCTGGAATCATTGGTCTAGAAATTACCTACACACTCAGGCTCAGCGCCGTAAGTGGACTCGCGATGTTTCTTCTCTCAAAGAAGGACAAGTCGTCTTGCTCTACGGAGAAGACCCCCAACCGAATAATTGGCCTCTTGGAATCATCACGAAGCTGTACCACGGAAAGGATGGAATTTCCAGTGTAGCACATATCCACACTAATTATGGAGATTTCACGCGTCCGACCAGCAAGCTGGTCGTGGTACCTTCTTGTTAATTCCTCTACAATCCCTACCTTCCCGCATCTCCGTTTACCTCTCGTTTTCCGCATTTACGTTTACCCCTCGTTCTTATCCTTATTCACTTTTCCTCGCTGATCATCAGTCGGCCTCCTGTCGTTAACCGCCTTTTATTGCTCCTGCCCCATTTCTTCCGTACAACTTCATCGTTATCTTCTTCGTTGACCACTACCACATCTCGATGCCATCACCAAGGTTCTTCAGTGGAAAAAGGTAGCCCTGGCTACCTTTTGGTAGGCGGTATGTTTGGGACAGGTCATGCATTTTAATTTGATTGTTATATTTATGTAATTGCACCTATCGATAGTACGTCCTTCAATACGTGCTGCACTCTGCCGACTGTTATTCATTCCGTTCCCTCCTTCCCACGTCACGTTGCCGCCTTTCCGGCCCCGTATTGTTGCTTTATTATAAAGCCCCAACTTTTACGCTTTTCGTTAGTTAATTGCTTTAACGGCAAACAGTGTGTCGTGAGTTAATTTGTTCACAACAGCTCGCGAGTGTAAAATGCAACTTGTCTCAGCTACAACTACAAGAAGGAGATTCCTGTGTCCACGTCGCCACGTTTATGCAGGACTTAACTTCGTCTACCCGCTAGCTAGCAGGTATCTTTCCATCAGGAGCACGTGTAAGTCTCGTCATCTTACCTTGTTATTATTATAAACAGTTACGAGTGCCAATTCCCCTAAATTTTAATCGGCCGGTCCTCCGGACTCTTGGAGACAAGCTTATTTACGCTACCCCTTTAACTAAACAAAACACGATATTAGCGTATGTGTATGTATAAATTATCCATGGTAATAAAAAATTATGTCTATGGTTGTTTATATACTACTACTACTACTACTACTACTACTACTACTACTACTACTACTACTACTACTACTACTACTACTACTACTACTACTACTACTACTACTACTACTACTACTACTACTACTACTACTACTAATTCCTGTCTCTCTCTGCAGAGCATAGGGCCTCGACGAAGCTACGCCAAAGGACTCTATTTTGGGTGAGAACTCTGAGCTCTCCGAAGGACTTCCCCTCCTTGTATGCTTCCCTCTCGACAGTCCGGCAGTCCCCCTCCACGAGATTCTTCGTCTTTCTCGTCTTCTTCCCTAAGGGTTCCAAAAAGGGATTGTCGCTCCATTGCATTTTGGTTCTTTCGCAAGTTATGCCCAATCCACCTCCATTTTTTCCTTTTGATGTAGTTGGCAATGGGTTCCTCGTTTGTCCTCCTCCAGAGATCTTTATTTGAAACAACGTTTGAGTAGAAAATCTGAAGTATTTTCCTCAGGCGCCACCTGAAGATACTTGATAATTTCTGTTGTAACTTTCTAAGTCTCGCTCCTATACAACAAAACAGCTTTGACATTGGTCTTGAAGATGCTTAGCTTTGTTGCGGTTGATATTTCTCTTGATTTCCAAGCTGGGTAGAGTTGCATAAAGGCCGAATTATCTTTGAGAATTCTTGTTTTAGCGTCTGCACCTGCTTATCCTTTTTTTTTTTTTTTTTGTAATCACACTGCCAAGGTAAGTGAACTATGCTATTCCTTCTACGTTTTGTTCTTGCACTTTCAGTACCTCATGACCTTTTGTGTTAATTTTCATTATTTTGTTTTTGAAGCGTTTATCTTGAGTTCAGCCACTGTAGCTTCTTTTTCGAGATCTTTCAGTTTCCCTTCCACACCATTGTATGTCTGCAAGAGCAAGCAGAAAAATCAAGAGCTTCCAAATGATCAGTCAA